>CM040117.1:268753485-269336820 GCA_022559845.1 Amorphophallus konjac | reverse complement strand
CCAGCTCCCGCTCGCTCGGGTCCTGGGTGAAAGCAGCACGAGCATCCCCCTCCAGTCAAGCCAAGAACTCCGCTCCAGTCTCGCTAACCCGCTGACGCGGGTCGACGAATCCGAGCGCCTCCATGATCTCCACTCGGCCGACTACCCTGCTGTCTCTATCAGTCACGCTCGTCTCTAACCACAGCAGGTCCAGGGCACTCTCTCGGTAGTCGGGGTAGGTGACCCCGCTGACTGCCTCTCCGTCAACTCGTAGCCCGGTGATCCGAGCCACGTCCTCCAGCGTCGGCACCATGTGCCCCCAGGGCATCAGAAACGCCCGGCTCGGTGCGTGCCACCGCTCCCTCAGTGCCTGGATAAGAGGAAGGTCGAGCCGGAAGGGCTCGATCCTAAGGAAAGCTCCAAAGCCCATGGCATCCACACGCGCCCTCTGGAAATCCGGCAGCCCACGGTATGCTGCCACCACCAAGGACCAGCTGATCCGGCCCTTCATCACGCCCTGCAAACCACAAAACCAACAAAGAATACATCAGCATCATGAACAGTCATAAAACAATAACACTGTATATATACTACTTTATTATTATTATTTTTTTATATTTTTAAAAAATATTTATATTTTCTTGTGGAGGCGCCTCCTCATTTTTCCTTTATTTTGTTTTTTTAGAAAAAAAGAAAAACGAAACCAAAACAAAAAAAATATATATTAATAATATATATATTATAATGGGGGCGTCCTAGGGCCAGGACGCCTCCTTATTTTTATTATATTTCTATTACTTTTTGTAAATAAATAAATAATCAAAAATTAAAAAAAGTGGAGGCGTCCAGGCCCCTGGACGCCTCCTTCTCTCACTACCCGCCTTTCTCTCACAGCCTCTCGCACACCCGTCTTAGCCTATTGAACCACAAAGTGAGAATTCCGAGGTACTTACCGGGTCGTGATCGTCCTCTCCCGCGTCACTAGCATCCGCAGCGGCCTCCGCGGCCAGGAGAGGCACCTCCATCTCCTCCCACGCAGCAACCTCCTCTGCTGCGGCCTCCTCGGCATCACCCCTCAACCTCCTCGCACGACGAGCCAGTCGTTTCCGCTTCTCTGGACCCTGACTCGATCCTCCTCGCTCCATTGGGACTAAGAATGGGTCGTTTGGAGTGGCTGGACGGTCGGAATGAACAGTATAAGTGAACAGGGGGGAGCCCCCCCCTATATATAGAATGAACTTTGATTGGGGCGTCCAGGCGCCTGGACGCCCCCACAATTTTTATTTTTTTTGAAAAATTCAAAAAAATAGGGGCGTCCAGGCGCCTGGACGCCCCCAAAAATAAAATAAATAAAAAAATAAAAAAATCAAAATAGGGGCGTCCAGGACCCTGGACGCCCCCAAAAATAAATTGTCAAAAAATATAATAAAATAATAAAATAAAATTAGGGGCGTCCAGGCCCATGGACGCCCCCATAATAAAAAATTTTCAAAAAAAAAATATGTTTATATAAGAATATGTATATAATCCAAACAAAATAAAAAACAAAAAAACACAAAGAAAAAGAGAAACCATAAAAAAAAAAATAAAATTAAGGGGACGGGGGTCCGAAACATTCAAATGCCAAATTTTATTCCATCAGAAAAGCAGAGTGAACTACATCAGGGGCTTAGGCGCTTTAGGCCTTAACTTCCCCAGTTCGGTTACATAAGCCCTCCACGGCTCGCATTCTTCCACCACGTGCGCTAAGGCCTTTCCCGCAACACTTGTCTTCCAGGGAGCTTTAATGGCCTTCGCTTCCTTCGCGTCCGCTTCAGTGCCCAACTCTCTTTTCTTCAAAGGAACAATGCCAGTCGGTGGCGGGAACGAATGGCGTGGGATGCCAATCTGGATGCAGCACCGATGCGCATTATAAAGGACGAACTCGGTCGCGCCGATCAGTTGAAGATCAACTTCGGGAGAAGACCTCATGAGGAGATCTAGCGAAAGCAAACATGCCGGTGCGTAAGTAAAGAAGCCTTGTGTCACGGTGCGGAAGTGAGACCGCCAGTCTTCACGTTTCTTCAGCCACGGAACGCGGTTCACTACAGTACCACCAAAGCCTAACACGTCGGCTATGTGGTGAAGCGGGCTTTGTTGGAAGAGCTTCGAAGCGGTTGGCATTCCCTCGCGATGGTCGAATTTGAAATGTAAATCCAGCCAGCAATTCAAGACAAGTGCACAACCAAATGGAGGCTTACCCATGCTCGAGGCAGTAAGGCCACTATACAGGTAGGCGAGGACAGCGGGTCCCACCCTCTTTCCACGCCAAATCCCGCAGATAGCACTCAGTTGGTCTTCCTCCACTATGTTGTCGGTATAAGGAAACAAGAGAGCACCCGCCAGACAGATAGTGAACCCCTTCATGATTCCCTCCAAATAGTCATCGTCTGGTGACCCTCTCAGGGCGTCCGTGACCCACTCCGCAAGCTTTTGGAGATCGATCCCCTTTTGAGTACGGACCTTTCTGGCTGCGTCGGGCGGCATGAAGCTTCCAAGGACACTTTCAGAAGTCACCCGTGTCAGCATCCGCATAGCCTTCACCTTCCCGTCACTCTTGAATTTCTTCAAACCAAGCAGAAGTTCCACCTCCTCGAGGAGGATGGTCACCTCGAAGGTCGGGAAAATAAAAGTGTGGGTCTGGGGATGCCAGACCTCCACTAACGCGCCCATAGCCGCCCAGTCCATACGAATCTTCTCGTAATACTTGGCGTGAATAAGGAGCCCCTGCAGATGCCACTTCGAGAGTATGGCCCTCATGCCAATGGAGATATTGGAAGTTAGCTTTGAAAGCCATGGCAGCTTGGAAAACTTCCTCGGGCCTGGGAAGAGTGGATATGGCTGGAAGAGGAAAGAAGAAGAAATGAAGGAAGTAAGAAGAAGGTTCACGTGGAGAAATTTGAAAAGAGTCAGCTTACCATATGCGACATGATCGTCCCACTCAGATGACCCTCGAGGTCGGAAAGTCGCCTAATCTCACTGCTAGGCCTGCTCCTCTTCATAACGCGGGAAGACTCTCCTTCCATCCTGAGCTCCAAACTCTCCTCTCCTTCCTCTCCTGAGCTTCCAAAACCCACCTTGGTGCATTTGAATGAACTAGCCTAAGGGGAGTTCTTATAGGAAGGGTAGGGCGCTACAGGACGAAACATGCCACATCAATAGTCAACGTCAGGATTTTGGCTAGATCTTCTTTCCATTGTGGTGCGATTCTGCTGTGATTCTGCTACTTTCTGATGTTGTTAACCTTTGCTAATCTGTCCAGGTTTTACTAACGGACGTCTTTGTCCTATCTCCTGTCCCACCTTTCATTGGTTGGTCCCATCAAGTCATGCATCATAGTATATGATACCTACGCTACTAGAACATGTCAAGGACCTTGCGGCCCGAACGAATCTGGGATTTGAGTTCCCCTTCAACAAAAACGGTGATGATCCCGGAAGAGTTTGGGTTGTACGGATAGGCCGTTAATTTGTGGTAGCATGGGGACGACGGTTCCATTCAGTGAGTTGGTGCGCGGATAAACGGGCCCCAGCCCAGTATCAGCTCACCGGGTCGGTATCCTGACCCGTTCTTCACAAGTTAACAATATTATCCTTGGCTATTTTCTATTTTAGTTTGTTTTGAATTTTTCTTTAAACCCAGCATGCATTCATATAGGACTTTGATTTATTGCGGAAGATCATTCAAGTGATTCGATTGTGAAAGCCATTGTGTTTCAATTCCCACAAATATGAGATATTCCACTCCGAATGAAATACCGAGTTTTCTAGAGACGGCCACGACGCTGCTCTTCCAAAGGAGACCCTTGTTTGGACAGACCCTCAGATATTCCTTTACCTTTTTTGACCCACCTTGGCCGCAGCACTTCCACATTGGCTGGTAACCGCTCCCCAAAGGTGAAACCTCCGGTTTATGACCCAGGTACTTCCACACCGAGAAGTTGGTCCCCTTTTGTTTCGTGCCTGAGCGCACATCTCACCCTCCCTTATTTGATCTCCGTCCAAGCAATCGTCAATATTTGAAAGACCTTCTTCAGGGTCGCCTCATTGAAACTCCAGGAAAGATTCCAAACAGTAACGTCAAAAGCGTGTCTCATCACACCTTGGCATCGACTTATCAGTCCGCTCCCACTCCATTTCACTCCACTTCGATACCATTCCACTACGTATCGCTCCCTTGCAAAGCAGACGCCAAGGCGGGGCAGCTGTAGACACGCCATTCCTGACGTCTCCTGAGAAAATCTCATATTACTATACAACACCCCGCGACGGCTTACGCGTTTCGAATCACTTGAGTGCTTCCTTTTCTTGAGTCTTCTTCCGCCCTTTTCGGCATCCGGAATCGTCTCGTCACGGCATTCGGACGGCATCAGCACCAGTCAGACGTATCAATAGGTTCCGGAACCAAGATGTTGTCTGCCGGGAAGCCGCCGGCTAGGACCCGGGTGGGTCTTAATGGGGGCGTCCAGACCCCTGGACGCCCCCATCCTTTTAATTTCTTTTATTTTTTTTCAGGGCCCAAATCAAATAAAAATATATATATAAATTCATGGAGGCGTCCAGGCCTCTGGACGCCTTCATGAAAAACAAAAAAATAATAAAAAATGTTTGTAAAATGCCAGTTGGCATAAAATAAAACAAAAAAATAAATAAATAAATAAAAATATACATTAATGGAGGCGTCCAGGCCCCTGGACGCCTCCATAAAAACAAATCTAAAAAAATCAAAATGCCAGCCCTGGCATAAAAGACAAAAAAAAAATTAATAATAAATATATATATATTGGAGGCGTCCAGGCCCCTGGACGCCTCCATCAATTCCCTCACGGGCGCCGGCCACCGAACGACGGTTTGTCGTGTGTGAAAAAAGCCAAAATATAGAGACGTCCGGTCAGCTGGACGCGCCCATTTCTGAATCACGAGGCGCCGCTCACAAAACCACGCGTTATGCCGAACCGCGTGCGGCCGTCGTCGGTTTTCGGTGGACCTACTTGAGGCGTCCGGGACCCTGGACGCCTCCACGAAAGTATTCTAAAAAAATCAATAAAAATAGAATAAAATATTATTTCGGCCCTGATGGAGGTGTCCAGGGTCCTGGACGCCTCCACCCTCCGGAGCCCTATAAATAGAGGCCCACCCCCTCAGTTCTAGGAGAGCGAAGCAGTGATCCGATAGGCTGCCGGAGCCCAGAGGCTACGGAGTCATTTTTCTAACCCGTGGGGTCTTTCGTAGGTGGAGGTTCTGCCGGCTTCTCGGGTGCCCACGCTCGCGAGAGGAAGGTCGTCTTCATCCACCGCGCTTCTACGTCGTCCCCACGCTGCCGGAGCTCCGCCGAATTTCACCACCGGCACATCCAATAAGCCAACTCTTTCCTTTTCTTCGTAGTTCTTTTGCATTCATCATCTCGCATCCATCATCTCATTTTCCTCCTACTCGAGTCCGAGAGGGGTTTAAAAGATAACACCAACCAGGTGTGTGTCTTCCCGTTATTTCGTCATTTTTATTGCAAGGATATGAATACTACACATTCATCTTTCTAAGCCACTTGTCATTTGTTTGTCGTTGTTTTGTAAGGGTAGCCGAGGAAAGCCCTCTCCGTCGGCCGGCCGGAAGGAGAGGAAGAAGCAACCCGCCATCTCCCGCTCTTGAGGTAGGCGCGATCACCTTCTTATTTTGGGGTCTTTCGGCCCCTGGCGATCACATCTTTTCATCGAGGCCGCGGCGAGTCACTTCCCCAATGGCCGTTTAAATTTATGTTCTCATATTCTCTTTATATCCTGTTATATTTTGCTTATATCATCGAGGCCGCGGCGAGTCACTTCCCCAATGGCCGTTTAAATTTCCGTTCCTATATTCTTTCTATATTCTATTATATTTTGCTCATATCATCGAGGCCGCGGCGAGTCACTTCCCCAATGGCCGTTTAAATTTCCGTTCCTATATTCTTTCTATATTCTATTATATTTTGCTCATATCATCGAGGCCGCGGCGAGTCACTTCCCCAATGGCCGTTTAAATCTCTGTTCTTATATTCTCTTTTATATTCTGCTATATTCTGCTCATATTCTCGAGGCCGCGGCGAGTCACTTCCCCAATGACCGTTTCAATTCTTGTTATTTAATTTCTGCACCATTCCCGTCCCCCCGAGGTCGCGGCGAGTCACTTCCCGCTATGGCTGTTTGAACCCCATATCTTGCTATATTATACTTCTCCCGCTCGCCCCGCCGGAGCAATCTCCCGTGGTGGCCCCTTCTCTCTCTTCTTTCATCTCTGTGTTGCAGCAAAACAAGCAAACAACCAAAAAAAAGAAGGAGCCCGCGCGCTCTCCGCTCCCCTCTTCCCCGCTCTTCGCCTTGCCACGTGACGTCGCTCACACCGCTGAAGGCACAAATGGAGTGTGCCGTTGAGGCACAATTAGGGTGTGTCGCTGAGGCACTTCAAGGGTGTGTCGCTGGGGGCATGATTAGGGTGTGCCGCTGAGGCACTTTAAGGGTGTGCCGCTGGGGCACCAAAAGGAGTGCGCCACCAGAGGCATAAACGGCAAGTGAGGCGGGTGAAACAAACGGTGAAGGCCGAGGGTCTCATGAAGAGAGCCAAGACGGAGGGGGAGGAAGGTTTGGATGCATGAATCGAGCACGGTAGCAAGACACCCAACAATAGGGATCTTCATTCATTGGAAGAAAAGGCCACAAAGGGCCAATACATCGCAGGGAGAAATAAAATAAAGGGACAACATCGAGAAAGGAAAGGGGAAAGAAAGGGAATACAAATATGAGGGGGAAAGGGGAACGGAGCATAGGCTCCTCCCCTCCCAGACCTCACTCCTCTCTTCTCTCTTTTCCCTCTCTTCTTCTTTGCGTGGACGACGGTGGTGGGTGGACGGAGCAGCAGGAAGGGGGGAAGGCGGAGCCTTCCCTCCTCTTCTCTCTTCTCTTCTTCTCCTCTTCTTCTCTTCTTCTCTTCTTCTCTTCTTCTCTTCTGCCTGTGTCTGTGTGTCTCTATCTGGCTGGCCTCCCCCTTTCGCCAAGGAAGGAGAGGGGTTTTTATACCCCACACGGCGGAAGCGTCCGAAGGCGAGAAGCGTCCCGGGGGACATTTAATGGGAGTTGACTCCCTCGTCCTGGGTGGCAGGAGGAGTAGGCTGCGTGGCCCAACGATCAGCTGACACCTCAGACGGCTCGCTGCGTGCCAAGGATATGTAGGGCATGGGCTTCACGTCGTTCCGCCGTTGAAAAGTCTTCACGCTGTGCCGTTGGCGGACTGCACAAGCGTGCCGTAGGAGGGCCAAAAAGGCGTGCCGCTGAGGGGCCAAAAGGCTGTGCCGCTGAGGGGCCAAATGGCCGTGCCGCCGAAGGGCCCAGAGGCGTACCGCTGAAGGGCCAAAAGGCTGTGCCGCTGAAGGCCAAACGGGCGTGCCGCTGAACAGGGCAGAGGGTGTGCCGCTGGGGCTCCCCAGGGGGTGTGCCGATGAAGGCCCGTGGGGGCGTGCCGCTGAAGACCCCATGGGCGTACCGCTGGAGAGGGGCCAGGGGCATGCCGGCGAAGCCCGTGTAGGTGTACCGGCGAGGGGGAGTTCCGGGCGTGCCGGCGAAGGAGCCGGGCGTGTACCGGTCAAGGTAGCTACGGGGCTTGCCGGGGAGGCAGTCCGTAGGCGTGCCGGTGAAGCGGTCTTCGTGAGCGTGCCGGGGAGGGCGCCTAGTAGCGTGCCGGGGAAGCTGGAGTTGGCTGTGTCGGCAGAGACCCATGGGGGCGTACCGGTGAATGCCGCTTCAGGGGAGTGTGCCGGTGAGGGCAGCCGCAGGGTGTGCCGCTGAGAGGGTAGAGGGGCGTACCGCTGAAGGGCTGCCCTGGGTGTGCCGCTGAAGGGCCAAGTGGGCATTCCTGAGCCTGTTGTGAGCACGAGTTATGACCCGTTTAATTTTCTTCGAGGCCCATGAGTTATGGGGCTCTTGGCGGTTGATTTCTCTTAACTGTCATGACTCCGAGGACGGCTTCACGGTAGTGTGCATATTTGGGGAGTCCGGACGACAAATCTCTCCGGGGCTTCTTCACTCGACGCCGTTGTTGATGCGAGGCCGAGCAGGATATCCGGGTGTGCAATTTTTGGTGTCCACAGGTCCGCTTGGGGACCCACACCTGTTTGAGTTTCCTCGGCCTGAGTGCCGGGTTTCCTTGGCCATGAGGGCCGGCTTCTTCTCTTTCTGCCCTCCTTCCAGCGAGAGCTTGATAATTGTTGTAGACAGGGACGTTCGGGATGACGCGGTCTGGGGTCACCCGTGCCGTGCGCCCGTTGAGGAAGACACGCATGCCTCCCACCAGCATTGATTTTCCGGACTGAGAGACAGTTCCGGTGATCACGGCAGTGTTCTTGCGAGCCTGGCGACGCTGACGTCCTCCAGGGGGCTTGTTGATATCAGTGGGATGCATCACCCGTACAAGGTGGTGCACCAGGCAGCTAGCGGCCGGGGCCGGATGTTTGAGCGAACCATGACAGCAGGGAGCCTTCAGAGGCTCCATTTCCTTCACGGTTTCCTTGACGGGTTCCGTGGCTTCGACTTCCAGCATGTCAACAAAGGTCAACCCCAAGAAGTTGGGGAAGCCCACACCAGGAGTAAAGCTACCAAACTCCATGGGCACCGCCAGGTACCCTTGCGCGTGTCTGGCGACGATCGCAGGACTGAAGCCGACGCCGGTTATCCCGTGAGTCGTCATTGTTCGCACTGCAAAGATAGACAGGAAAACAATCAGTAGTCTTTGAAAGGGCTTCGAAGCCCGAATATCTCGGTAAAGAGATGAAAGGTGACACTGGTCCCATCGGGCGTGCCAGACTTGTTTCAGCGTTTTCTTTTTCTTCCTCTTTTTGTTTTGCCTTTTCGTTCGCGTATCGATCGACCAATTAACTAACTTGTAGTCAACTGACTGATTGACGACGCGGGCGTGCCAGTCACATGCGTGACGATTCAATTGTGCGCTCATTCTGACCCATGTAGGGCGAATGTGAGGTTCGGTCGGGACCAGCAGTCCGCCATACCATAAAGGCTATGGCATTAATTACATCCCCCACGAGGAGGGAACACCTTTGATTAATTACCGAGATATCGGGCTGTCGAAGCCGGAAAAAAGGAACTACATGATGATTATTAGTTGAGGGACTTGCATCCTTCTGTGATTAGCATAAGAGATCATCCCATAAGTATGAAAGGAGTTAGAATGATGCGACGACACGATTCGGAACGAAACCGGTGCAGTGCGTGCGAAGACGGGGATCAAAACGCTTGAAACGGCGCCCTGAAACGTAGGTAAAAGGTTTAAAACGGCGCCAGAACCGTAGGTACAAGGGGCAGGCCGTTAAAACGGCGCAGGAAGCCGGGGCGCGCCGGGAAGGGCGCGCCGGAAAGGGCGCGCCGGGAAGAGCGCGCCGGAAAGGCCGCGCCGGGAAGACCGCGCCGTTTTAAGGCCTGATCGCACATGAACGCGCCGAATTAACCCGACTTCAAGGAGACAGAAGCTTCGTTGGTTTATTCATTGATTTATTAAGATTTTGAATGGTTTTGAGAATTTATTAAGTCGATTATTCGTGGAATCAGTGCCGAGTCATTTAAAGGCCGAGTCACGGGCTCACGTGAGGCGATTGTTCCGAGTTTAACTCATCCGAGTCGAAATTTCGGCAGCATCTCCCCATCCCAAAGGATTGTCGGGGAGACGCAGGGAGTACTCACGTGGCGGAGTAAACCCCTAAAAGCCGGGTGGCACAACGGCGGCCGGCAGACCCAAACGGATAGGAAAACCCCGAGGGCTAGCCTGCTAGGGGTACCGAGTCCGTGGGTATCGGTGAGTGAGTGAGGTGACTCGATGTGGGAGCGAAAACCCCGAGGGCTAGCCTACGAGGGGCACGCGACCCGAGCCACCACAACACTCGAATCGGGACGACCATATAGGGAAGGGATCCCCGAGGGCTAGCCTACGAGGGGAACACCACCCACGGTCACTGTTGAGTCCGTTAAGGACCGCAGGTTCTGAACTGTAGGGCTTAGCCCCATTATTTTACATCCAGCGGTCCACAGGGAGATTCGTCATCGAGGGACGATCCCTCCGTCGACCGAATGATTGGTGAAAACAAGGTTTTGGGGAATGTTCCCCCTCCCCGGATGCTGGAGTGATGCTACATAGCATACTCCCATCAAAGTAGAAATGCCATAACAGGAAGGAATATGAAACCTCGCTCGACGGTGCCAGACAGACAAGCTAATTGCCTAGAAATATGTTGAAATGATGGAGCCCCACGGATTGAGCAAGTCAATCACCAGCAGAATATGTAGCCAGCGCATAGCCCGGAGCACAGATATACATATACGTGTATATGTTATTCGGGAACAAACCCACATGGGGCTCACCATCGAACGACTGGAAGCCATCCAAGGATTCTTCCCATCCCCCTGGTCCATGAAACAGAGCGCGAAGGGGACGGTGAAGAACCTTATTCCCTAGGCGGAGACCAGACAGAGGTTTGCACACGAGTACATCTCTGCTCGCAAAGCCCATGAAATGTTCAATGCTGAACCCAGCCATTGCATCGAACTCGAAAGAAAGAGAACCCCGGGGAGGGGGGATGAATGATTCATGTAGCCCGAGGGCGTAACCAACATCGGAGAAACCGGTCACACGAGAGTATATACAGATGTTGGAGAAATCATTAAGTGCACGCTCGAGGGAGGGTTGGAGAACGGGAAGAAGGGATACAATATCAACCAGAGCGACTCTTTATTCATCCCATGGAAGACACAGTTATGTATATGCAGAGCACATAGATTCCGGCGCCGTCGTTGTCGACCGGCCGCCGTTTCCATTAATCGAAGAAACGATTACAGGCAGAGTAAAAAGAATGCAGAAGGGAAGATGAGGAAAAGGGGGAGGAAAGGCTCGTATCATCGCCCCTCCCCCTTTTCTCCATTTACATTGCAGCCCTGGGGCGTATATCGCAAAACAAAAGCGGGGGGATTCGACGATAAACACGACGACGACCCACCTAGAAGGCAGGGAAACGGTCGATCGTCCTCTCCGACACCGGGGAGCTCGAGTGGAAGAGGGTGGCGGCCGCCGAGAGGTTCGGACGGGAGCTTCTGTAGATAGACGAAAACCCTCTGGACCTCCCCCCTTTCTTTCTAATTCCCTTTTCTTTTCTTTTTTTTGATTCCGCTCTCCCTCTTGATCGGGTCCCCCTTGATCTCCTCTCTTCTTTTGATCTCCTCTCTTCTTCTTTTTTTATCTATCTATCTCCCTATATCGATCTCTTCTGTCGACAGGCTATATATAGCCTCGGGGTTAAAACGGCGCCCCAGGAAGCGCGCCGGGTTGACGGCGCCGGGGAGAGGCCCCATCTGGCTTTTGCGCGCCGGGTAGACGGCGCCGGGGAAGGCCCCATTTGGTCTTTGCGCGCCGGGTAGACGGCGCCGGGGAGAGATTCCCTTTTGTTCTTGGCGCGCCGGTTTGACGACGCCGTTTTAACCTGTTCACTTGGCGTGTAGTCCGGTAGGCTCGGAGATGATTCCGGAAGCTTCCGTCCACTGTTCCCCTCGCCCTGGCCATCGAAGGGGCTTGATGGGGTGTTCACGAAGCTCTTGATAGGACGAATGGTCTTAAACAAGACTTCGTGTGTGTCCGGTCCGAGCACACGGGTGTCCTACTGGCACAGTCTTCGGCACTGTGATTTGTGCTTCGGGCTGAGACGGACTCGTGCTCGAAGCTCCCTTATAGGATGACGTTTACATCCTGGACAATTCCACCTTGAATTGGTGATCAATCGACCACTAACGGGCCCACTATGTCGAGAAGCCGAACCCGTGCCGGATAATCGGGGTCTTCTGCTGACAGGATCTTCGGCCCCTTGTTACGGACGGCCGAGGACATTCTTCCTCCTTAGGAGAGTCATTGGGTAGACCATCGTCCTTGGTCGGGCAACGGATGTGGGGTAGCGGCATGACGAGGTCGATGCCGGATCATTGGGCAGGCTTGATCGCGCTGCCGGTTGGTTGCGGGTTTACTTCGGCTCTCCTGAGGTAAAGTCCCCGACGTTCCCTTCGTGGTGGCTCGGGACTTTGTCAGCTTGAGGGGTCCTCTTGATAAGTTGACCTTTATCGGCTTCTGTGCTTCAGTGGGCCGTATCATTCATCCTTGCGGCTTGGTTGCCAGAGGATCATATTTTGAGTGCCAACAGGGGAGCACGCACCTAGCTAGACTGAAAAGTCTAACTTCAACCGGAGACGAAGGCGAGCGGGGACGTGCGTGCCCGCACGGCGTCGATGAAGCTTGACCGGTTACAAAGGATTCACTCCACGCAGGGAGGATTTAATTATTACAAAACCGTGTATGTTAAAATTTTTCCCGCGGAGGGGAACAAATATTTCAAACTTCCTCCACGCAGGGAGACTCTCGGACACCCACACTCCGTAAATTACGGACTATGTGTCAGCGACCGGGTGACTCGGCCGCCGGTCGGGCCTCAGTTGTGGACTCGAGTGCCACCAACAATAAGTTGAGCAATTGATATAGATATATATATATATATATATATATATATATATATATATATATATATATATATATATATATATATATATATGTAAATATTATATATATCCTGGATATATATATATATATATATTTGAATACCCTTTTGTCAACTTTCAAATTTTTCTTCAAATCTCTCTTTTTTTTCTCGTCAAACATCTCTTTTCAAACCTTCTTTTTGACTTTTTTTTTCTTATTTTGACTACTCCCACATATATAATATATATATATATATAATCTCCCGAAAACACGCGGCTGGCGTCGGTGCACGCGGGCGCACGCGACAGGGGGGCGGGCAGCGCAGGGCACCAGGCGGCAGCGGCAGGGCGCGGGCCGGCAGGCGCGACGTGCTGGGGGCCTGGGCGCGGTTGCAGCCGGGCGATGGTGCGGGCGGGCTCGGCAGCCAGGCGGGCGGGCACTGGCGGCGGGGCCGGCGCTCTCGCGGGCGGGGTGTGCTACCGGGTGGTGACGCGGTGGGGCGTGGCAGAGTGCGCGGCGGCGAGCGCTCGCGAGGAACTGCCGTTGTGGCCGGGATTCTTTTGAATCTTGGCACGGGTGACGAGGCGTATTTGCGAATGCGCTAGTTTTTTTTCAGCGCGCTGGGCGGGAGAGAGAAACAGAGAGAGAGAGAGAGAGAGAGAGAGAGAGAGAGAGAGAGAGAGAGAGAGAGGGGAAAGAGAGAGAAACAGAGAAATAGAGAGAGAGAGAAAGAACGCATGAGGGAAAAAAAATTTCTCTATTTTTTTTTCTCCAAAACTCCTCTCAACCAAGATCTTTTTCTTCTACTCTTCTTTTTTTTTCTTTTTTTTCACTTCTAGCAACCTAGAGAGAGAAGGAGAGACGTCGGGATCGTCGGAGATGCCGTTGTTGGGCTCTGATACCAAATCTGACGCGGCGACGACGTGGAAATGGATCGACGGTAACTCCCGACGGCACGGACGGGAACGGATAACTTGCTACCTCGCGCAGCTCGGCCTCACGTCGGACGTTCTCACACCGGGCGACGCTCAATCCTCACAAAAGAGAAAAGAGAGAAGGGAAGAACACAAGGGCAAGATGCACCTACGTGATAACAAAACTTGACTCATTCATTCATGTCCAAATAACACACCATTAGCCTCCTATTTATAGGGAAGGCCATAACAACAATACCCACAATGTTTCACTAATTGTGTTTATACCCTAGCCTAATAAAACAAAACCCACCCACCTAACTTTTGACCTGTGAATTTTAATCAAATAAAATATACAAAATACACATATGTTATTTGACTAGCCTAATAAGACGAATACACACAAATACATAAAAATATGTGTATCACTCAATACACACAAATACACCGAGTCTTCAGGAAGTCAGATCTACGAGCCATAAGCTTGGTGCAGTCGGGGCGGTGCGGCGTCGGCTCTGAGTAGTAGGCCCGGTAGTGGACCCGGTGTCCCCACCACCTTCTTTGCCATGCGACGCTCTCATCTCCGCCTCCCCTCTCATAGGAAGGTATGTATGGTGGTCGTCCAAGCTTCCTCGCTACCCAACTCTAGCTACCGTCTCCACATCGTTGCCGCCAAAGACACCACTCTTGTCGGTCCCGCTTCTCAAAGTCTCGACGGTGGACATGGGACACGAGGTGCTCACGCCGGGGACATCCTTCCTTAGTTCCCAACTCCAGCAAGGCCGTCCTTGATGTGCCATCGCCTATTTGCATCTGCTCACCTCTGCCGCCTGTTAGTGAGGGCCATGTTGATCCCAAACTCCGTTGCCTAGCAACCCTGACTTATGGAGACTATGCCGCCAGCCCGTCTCCCTGCGTAAGTTTGCCCGCACCTAACGGTGAGTCCAACGCTTTCCCGGTGACTTCTTGCAGCCTTCCTCCTTCCCTTTCTCAGGCTTTGTACACGAGCCTCCTCTTCCTTTTCTTAGGCTCCATAACCCTGGCTTGCCCAAGTGGCATAAAACTGCATCTCGTGAAATAAAAGAAAAATAATTGGAATTCTTACATCTGCAACTCTCTCCCTTTCTTCTGGCAGTTGACCCGCCAACTAAGACGTGATCCGTTCTCCCCGACAAATGTCCATGCCATCTGACGATCCGGAGAACCTGTAAGTTTTCACCCGCTACAAATGTTTACATTTGTTATGTTTCCCTTCTAATCAACGTTAACGGAGGTTTCTTTTGGCATGCACAAGTGGTAATTGGTCCTAACTTTGCATGTACATGCGTAGGCTCCTTAATTGAACATAATGCCATGTGTAGCCTCGTTGTCACCCTCTGGCTACTCTGTTAGAATTTGCTAATAGATTTGATTAAACTACTAGCAATTTTACATCTCTCTCTCTCTCACTCATACCTTTTACGTCCACAATGACAGGCTATGTATGCCATGTTTTTGTTGACAGCCTCAACTTCATCCATCTGCTTCTCCTGTGCCTACCACATTTGACAAAACGTCTGCTGGTTGGGGAGAAGTCAAGAGGAGGCTGAGGGCATCGTCCAAATCATTGTCCCTATCATCCGCGCCATCGTCGTCACATTTGGCACGAGGAGGTGTCGTTGAGTCACTATTCTAATGAGAGAGAGAGAGAGAGAGAGAGAGAGAGAGAGAGAGAGAGATATATATATATATATATATATATATATATATATAATGCATCTTTTAACCATTTTGTGTGTATTTCTGTTCAAACTATTTAAGAATGGAACAACAAATGAAATATATGAACTTCTACACAATGGGAGTATACAAGCAAATGCAAAAGGTAGCTTTTCATAATTATTCACAAAGAATTATTGAAATAACTATTGGATTAGTGGCTATGAAGTATCACATCTAATGATTATTATGACATAGTTGCTTGCAAGATTCCAAAATTAATTGTAATAGTGTTGAATAATAGAGAAAAAAAGCGTCAATAATCTCAAGAACCACAACATAAAGAAAAGGACTCCGAAGTCAATTGGTAATGCAAGAGCTATTTATTATCAGTGATGGTGCAAAGCATCACATCCGGCAACTATTGTTGATATAATTGTATGAAAGATTCCAATATTATTGAAATTGTCTTCAATAATTAACAAATTTCACGATAATCTCGAGAACCACAACATACACTTTCAACTTATATAAAACGTTGTAAGTTTATCAAATTAGTCCTAAAATCAATATAAGTATTCCATGAAGTTATTTGTAGAAAAAAAAATCTCAATCCTTGAAGTGATTAAGTTTGGACCGATGTATATGATAATGGGCATGTTTTAGAGTAACACTTGCTGCACACCCACCTGGGTGTATTACACGGTCTGAGTGGTGTACAATAATTTTCTTTATCTTTTCACTGAAAAAATGCACCAACTATCTCCTAAGGGGCGGTTTGTTTCAGGGTCAAGATAGTGGAACCGATGTGAGAGAGCGGTGTGGGCCTCATCGCTCTCTCACACACAAAGTCGCTAACCGGGATTGGTTAGCTCACTCGACTCCCTGGGATCGAGTGCGTTAATCCCACCCGATTAACAAACAGGGCCTAAACGTACCATCCAATGCCTAGAAATGCATGCATGCCACCCCCTCCTTAGTTAACATACAAAAGTTAACCACCAACCTTTACAAACTACTACAATTTCTGATTACGAAAGTCCCACCATATATACTTTATCATCTGGTGATAAGTTTTCTATAAGCACCACTAGAAATTTGCATCAGACATGTGACAGATAGAGATAGAAGGAATTAGTGATTAGTGATTGAATGAGAACCATACTATGTACATGTCAGGGGACTGATAGTTGAGTTTAATTTTTTGACTTTACCCGCTTGTAATATAGAAATGTTTCTTTCACTACAGATCATGGGAGAAAGTCCTGTCATTGTTCACTCAAGTTACCTTGGAGTATTCAACAACTTTAAGAAATTAAGGTGTTGGTAGGTTATCACATCTATTGATCTATCCTATTCCTTTCAGACCAAACTTCTTTATTTGGAACTAAGTACAAAGTAAATTTATGGAGAATGAAAGCTTAAAGCCAATGCATCTTATTTTCATTTTCTTTGTTTTAAGATGAATTGGAGTAAAAAATAATCCACCATCCAACCATCTTGCCAGACTTTATCATTAGGTTATTTGTTTGCAAAATTGAAATTACAATTTTCAGATTTAATGACCCTCCACATTTGGTCCACTTCTCATTATACAGATACAAGCAAAAAACACAAATCATATGACAATGTGTTTCTTAAATGTCATATCCCAGGAATTGATGTTCATCCTAGTGCATGTGGGATTTTGAAATTATCAGAGCAATAGCCATCAACTCGATCACACAATTATCAATAATTAAAAGAATCAAATTATAGATGCCTTGACCATTAAGAAAAACATTTAAAGACTTCTCAACGATTTCCTTTTTTATCATAATTGTTCACAAAAATTCAAACAAACTTATTTGTAAAAGATAATAATAATAAGGGTTTTTTGCATATTAGTCCTTACAAACTTAGCGAATTACTGATTAGTCCCTCAAATCTGATTATTATCTTAAAAGTCCCTATAATTTTTAACATTTTACAAATGAATCCCTGTAGTTTATTGCCATCCACAGAAAAGAATATTCCATAGAATATTCCATCAAATGTGTGTAAAAGTCTAAAATACCCCTGTTTAACGTTGACTCTCTCTCTCTCTCTCTCTCTCTCTCTCTCTCTCTCTCTCTCTCTCTCTCTCTCAGAGGGAGGTCGAGGGAGAGGGGATCGGAGGGGAGCCCTCCGATTCCCTTCTCCCCCTCCGGTCGCCCTCCCCCCTCCCCCTCCGTCTCACTCTCTTTCTCTCAGCCGGAGGGGAGGTCGACTCCGCAGGAGGGCGGTGCAACGTGTGTGTGTTTGCAGTGTGAGGGGGAGAGAGGAGTGAAGGGTGTGGAGAGGGAGGCGACAGCGGCGAGGGGTGAGTGTGTGCGTGCGGTGTGAGGGTTAGAGAGAAAGAGAGTGAGACGGAGGGGGAGGGGGGAGGGCGGCCGGAGGGGGAGAAGGGAATCGGAGGGCCGTGGAGGGGGGAGGTCGCAGGGGGGGAGGGAGGCATGAGGGGGGAGGGCGGCCGGAGGGGGAGAAGGGAATCAGAGGGCCGGAGGGGGAGAAGGGGGGAGGTCGTAGGGGGGGAGGGAGGCCGGATGTAATATCCCGGACCTTTCGGATCCTTCTTCGTGGGTCCCGGATCTGGTTTTCGGAGCGTCTGACTCTGTTGTGTCTGAAATTTCGTTTCGGACATCTTTCGTGTTCGGATCGGCGCGATCCGGAGTCGTTTCGGAGGCCCGGAGGCGTTCCGCGGCTTTTCCGCGTGTGTTTTCCGATTCCCGGAGCGGGATTCGGCTTTCTCTTCGGAAGGTCGCTGCGGGCGAATCGGGCGGTTCCCCCAGGCACGAGTGGTACCGTTGCGATCGGTGCGTTCCGAGGATTCCGGAAATATATTTTTCTATTTTTTGGTATTTTTCCGAAAATTCGGATTTTCTATATAGCCCTAATTCGTTTTCATTTCCTTTTCCTCTTTCTCTTTCTTCTTCTTTTTTCTCCTTCCTTCCCCAACCGTGACCGCACCCCTCTCTCTCCCTCTCTCCCATTCGGGCGCGGTGGACCCCTCCCCGGCTGTTGACGGCGGCAGGGCGACGGCGCGGACGCGTGGGCGACGGCGAGGCGATCTCGTGGGTGTGCGGCGAGCGTGGGAAGCATGGAGAGGCGGGGTTTCTAAAAGCATTCTTCGTGATTTGTGGGTGATTCGGCCGAGCATTCGCTCCATTGAGGTAGGGTGACGTGTCTTAGCCTCTTGCCGTTCAATTCCCGTGATTTGTAGGCCGCGGGGAGGCCGAGAGGGGATCGTTTGAGTATTTTGGGGTTTTTTCCATGATTTGGGGAGAGCTCGCCCGATCTATGGATTTGATGCTTAGATTCGTGTTTTGGTGACCTAGAATCATGCTAGGGGTCCCCAGGGGTCTTCCCCTTTGATTTCCCCCTCTCCTGTAGAGGCATGGGGGCGTGGTTGGAATTTTTGGGCGTTTCTACCGTTTTCGACCGCGGACTGAGAACGCGCTATACTCCAGTAGCGCGTTGTTGAGTGTCGCGCTGCCCCAACGGGGCGCGTTCATCGGAGAAGATGAATAGTAGGGCGGTTCGTGTCGCGCTATGGGGTCCTAGCGCGATTAGCCTTGTCGCGCTAGGAGGACCTAGCACGATGGTCCTTGTCGCGCTAGGGTTCCCTAGCGCGATCTTCCCTGTCGCGCTAGGGAGTCCTAGCGCGATCTTCCAAGTCGCGCTAGGGGACCCTAGCGCGTTCTTCCTTGTCGCGCTAGGTGTCCCTAGCGTGATCTTTTCCGTTGTCGGGTGTTCCCCTTGGGCCGTGTGTGTGTCCTGGGCACCCCGTGGAGTTCCGTGACCGTGTCTTCGGGCGTCCGGAGATTTCGGTTGTCTCGGTCATGTGTTTGGCCATGGGCAGTGTGTCCGTTTTCTTCCGACTGCGGTCACCGTGCGATGGTGATGGTACGTGGGACGGCCCCCGTACTTCGTCAGGTTCGGACGTCGTTTTCCGTTGGTTTGAGAGTCTACTCCTTCAGTGACCCTCCACTAGTCGTAGCCTACTAGTACGCGTGTGCTAGTCGCACCAGGGAGTGGTGTACGGGCCAACCTTTAGAGATGGTTTGTGGACCGGTTACCGTTGGGCCCCACGTCTTGCAGCCATAGTCCGGCTGAGGGGAAAACCGGTCAGAGGGCCAGACCAGGGACGCGCGGTCTGTGTGTGCACACATGGTTGGGGGCGGTTGGACCCACGTCGATGGGCGTGACCCCAGCTAGTCACTTGTTGTGGTTACTTGTACGGTGTTTGCGCCTCGGGTAGGACCTACCACGTCAGGCGGCTCACCTGCGGCGCGGTGTCAGACGTCAGGGGACGCTACCGGCTGTGCTTCTAGTGGGTGATACTCCTGTCGAGTACGGAGTGACAGACTGTCAGTCGTGTGTTTCCGACCTTCGGATTTTGGCGGTTCGACCGTCGAGTTTCGGTCTTCTCGTACCGTGGCACGTGTGTCGGTTTACGTGCCGTAGGGTCTAGTTCTGTAGAGTACAGGGCTTTCCTTTCCGAGACACTTTCCTACCGCTAGAGTAGTGGTTTCTCGTTTTACGAGGAAGGGTTCGAGTGATCCCTACTGAGTCTTGTTCCGAGACTCATTCCCTGCGTGTTTTCACCGTGTTTCAGGTGAGGCGCCACCTTCGGGGAGCGCGTCAGGAGCACAGCGTGGTGCAGGTGCCCAGAGGTAGTGCCAGAGGTCAGAGCCGGGGTATGCCCCGTGTAGCTGTACTTTCCTTTCTGTCACTGTACTAGTCGCGGACTACTGTTGCTGCTGTTGTTATTTCTATTGTGGACCATGTAAAATGTTAATTTATTTCCTGCTTAATATTATAACTGTTTAATTTCTGCAATTACTCGTGATACTTGTGTAGTTTCCACACCATCCTTTTAACCATTCCGAGTCTTCGGGCTCGTGGGTGGCGGTACGAGTCTCGGGTTATCGGGCCTTCCCGGTAATCGGATTCTCGGGTCGTTACAGCTGGTATCAGAGCGCGGTTGTGGAATTACATGAGAATCATAGGTAACTGTAGTGGTCCACTAGTCCACAACGATGATGTACAGGTGACGCTGGCATTGGGCATCGTGTGTTTGTTTTGACCTTGCCATTTTCGTGTTTCTTGTCTTGTGCTTCAGGAGCGAGTGATGCGGGACGAGACACGGACACGACAAGCTCGCGATCGTCCCTTAACGAGGGAAGCGTCGGACGTGCGCGGTTGAGAAACCGGCAAGAGCTAGGGTGGTCGGCTCTCTCTTTCATGCCCGGATCGGGTCACGGGACGGTAATGCTCACTCTCGCAGCAGCGGTGATACAAATAGAAAGCGAGCTAGTTACCCTATCATGCTCTCTAGCAGCGGCATAAACAAGTATATATGAAAATAAGCAAATGCCGAGTGTAGGGAGCGAGAACGATACCTCCACGCGCTCGGCGTGGGGACGACGGACCCGGCCGAAACTCGTACTCCCGGGGAACTTAACACACAATAATTACAGCAATGGGAATATGCCCACTCCACGCAGGGAGGTAAAGGGCGACACAAATGGGCCCGGGAGGACCGAATTCGGGATGACGGGCAGCTTCGTGTGTTGATTCGGCTACACGCGTAATCACGACCGTGGGGCCCACGCGCTGTCCGGAGGGGCCGTGTGGGACCCGGTGTCACCGCTGTGGTGGGGACACTGGTAGAAGCGATCCCCGGGCTGGCGGCACGCTGGAACGGCGATCGGAGGCCGGGCGGCTCCGTTCGGTACCCGTCGGAATTGCTGCCCACGGGCTGGTTGCTGCTGTTTTGCAGCGTGCGCTCGGACGAAAATGGCCGCTGTGATCAGCCCCGTCGCCGGAATGCGACGAAACCAGTGCCATTGGAAAGAGGACTCAAAATCCTCAAACGTAAGGCCAGTGGATTCCTCTGAACCTATGCGGACCAGGGCCTTAGATATTTTTCAATCTTCTACTCCACTACTCCAGAAATCTCAGATCAGCATATCAGATCCCTGTAAAAGGCCATTGACCGCCTACTTACAGTGGGATTCGGACTTTGAGCTCTTCTTCAAAGTTGTAGATAATCAAACCACGGAACTGGGACAATTTTGGGAATTGGAGTTGGAGGTGGGGGTGATTTGATATGATTTTTGGAGTAACTAGTGGTCGGATCTGGGAACAGGTGGATAGAACTGTAGATGGGACTGAGAATGGGAACAGGTGGATAGAACTGTAGATAGAACTGTAGAAGAAGTCGCGAAGAACGCCGCTAGAATTTCGCCTCTCCACGCTTCCCACGCTCGCCGTATGCCCGCACGATCGCCACCACGTCACCCACGTCCTCGCGCCGTCGCACCGCCGCCGTCTGCAGCCGGAACGGGGGTCGGCACGGTCGAACGGGAGAGAAGGAGGGAGAGAGCCGGCCACGGTCGCGTGAGGGAGAGAGAGGAAGAAAGAAGAAGAAAAGAGAAAAGAAGAAAAAGAAAAGAAAAGAAAATGGGAATATATAGAAAATCCGATTTTTTGGGAAAATACCGAAAATTAGAAAAATACATTTTCGGAATCCTCGGGACGCACCGATCGCAACGGTACCACTCGTGCCTCGGGGAACTGCCCGGTTCGCCCGCAGCGAGCGTCCGAAGAAAAAGCCGAAACACACACCGGAAATCGGAAAACACGCGCGGAAAAAGCCGCGGAACGCCTCCGGACCTCCGAAACGACTCCGGATCGCGCCGATCCGAACACGAAAGATGTCCGAAACGAGATTTCGGACACAACGGAGCCGGACGCTCCGAAAACCAGATCCGGGACCCACGAAGAAGGATCCGAAAGGTCCGGGATATTACAGCCCTCCCCCCTTAAGGAATTTCATCCTCGAAATTGAGAACAACCAAAGGGGAAAGAAGAGGAAGACTCACTCAAACAGATACGGGAACTGCTGACGCATCTCGTCCTCACGTTCCCACGAAGCCTCACCACCAGAGTGTCGTTGCCACACGACCTTTACCAAGGGAATAACCTTGTTCCGCAGGCGCTGCTCTCGCCTATCCTCCACGCGGATCGGAAACTCTGGGAGAGAAAGATCTGGAGTCACCTCAGGCCAAACGGAAAACTCGAGCACATGAGAGTCATCGGGCATATACTTCCGCAACATCGAGACGTGGAACACGTCATGCACCGACGCCAACTCAGAGGGTAACCGCAACCGGTAAGCAACCTCACCGATGCGCTCCACAATCGCGAAAGGACCAATGTAGCGGGGACTCAGCTTCCCACGCCGCCCAAAACGCATCACCCCCTTCATCGGAGAAACTCTCAAGAACACATGATCGCCCACGGCGAACTCGAGGGGCTGCCTCCTACGGTCAGCATAACTCTTCTGCCGACTCTGGGCCGCCAACATGTTCTGACGAACCAGGTGCACAACATCCACACATTGCTGCACCAACTCCGGTCCCGTCAAAACACGCTCACCCACCTCAAACCAATCAAGTGGAGTCCGACAAGGACGCCCATACAATGCCTCATAAGGAGCCATACCAATGCTCGAGTGAAAGCTGTTGTTATAGGCAAACTCCACCAACGGTAGGTGATGAATCCAACTCCCCTGCCACTCCAGGCAGCAGGATCTCAGCATGTCCTCCAAGGTCTGAATGGTCCTCTCAGACTGACCATCTGACTGTGGATGATACGCCGAGCTAAACGCCAACTCCGTGCCAAGAGCTCGCTGGAAACTCCTCCAGAATCCAGAAGTGAAGCGCGGATCCCGATCCGACACAATCGAAATGGGAACCCCATGCAACGGCACGATCCGCTCCACATAAAGACGAGCCAACTTAGGCACGCTCCAGCTGACTTTGACCGGTAACAATCGAGTCACCTTCGTCAGCCGATCCACCAGCAACCAAATACTGTCCTGCCCACTCGGGGTCCTTGGCAACCCCACCACAAAATCCGTGGTCACATGGTCCCACTTCCAAGCAGGAACATCCAAGGGCTGGAGAGTACCGCCTGGTCGCTGATGCTCCGCCTTCACCTGCTGACAGATCAGGCACCTGGCCACAAATTCGGCAACATCTCTCTTCATGCCAGGCCACCAGAACTGCCTCCGCAAGTTCCGATACATCTTCGTCGCACCCGGGTGCACAGTGTACCTGCTCCCATGAGCCTCGCGTAACACCGCACGACGAACCTGCTCTTCCGCTGGGACGTATAGCCTGCCGCGAAACCTCGCAGCACCGTCCTCGCCAAGCTCCACATCAGCCATCGCAAGAATCCGGGGCAACTCAGGGTCCGCATGCTGAGCCTCTGTCACCTGACGACGGATAGCAGGAGTGACAGTCAGACTCGCAAGCACTGCCAACCCTGGCTCCTGGGGAATCTTGAGCCTGAAGGACACCTCGGGCACCTGTTCCCAGAGCCTCCACTTCCTCAACATCAAGATACTGACCGCCACCTTCCGACTCAAGGCATCGGCAACGACATTCATCCTGCCCGGCTGATAAGACAGGGTGACGTCATAGTCCTTCATGAACTCCATCCAACGCCTTTGTCTGAGGTTCAGATCTCTCTGCGAGAACACATACCTCAAACTCTGATGGTCAGTGAACACCTCAAACTTCTCGCCATACAGATAATGCCTCCAGATCTTCAGCGCGAAGATCACTGCCGCCAACTCAAGATCATGGGTAGGGTAGTTCTCCTCATGGGGCTTTAGCTGCCGAGATGCATAAGCCACCACTCTACCATGCTGCATCAGAACAGCACCCAATCCGACGCCGGAAGCATCTGTACACACCACAAAACCTCCCGATCCAGAAGGCAAAACCAACACCGGAGCCGAGGTGAGCAATCACTTCAGTTCCCTGAAACACTGCTCACACTCCTCGGACCAAACGAAAGGAACATCCTTCCGTGTGAGCCTAGTCATCGGGGTCGCAATGCGGGAAAAATCCTGGATAAAACGACGATAATAACCCGCAAGCCCCAAGAAACTTCGGATCTCCGTCACCGACCTCGGCCTCGGCCATTGCATCACAGCCTCGACCTTGGCGGGATCCACGGAAATGCCATCACCAGAAATCACGTGCCCCAGAAAGTGCACCTCGCTGAGCCAAAACTCGCACTTGCTGAGCTTCGCAAACAACTGGTGATCTCGCAACGTCTGCAGCACCACACCCAAATGGTACGCATGCTCCTCAGCAGACCGCGAATAAACAAGGATGTCATCCACGAAAATGACCACGAACTGGTCCAAATACGGATGAAACACCCTCTGCATCAAGTCCATGAAGGCTGCTGGGGCATTGGTGAGCCCAAACGGCATCACCAGAAACTCATAATGCCCGTACCTCGTACTGAACGCAGTCTTCTCCACATCGGACTCGCGAATTCTCAGCTGATAGTAACCGGACCGCAGATCAATCCGCGAGAACACTCGCGCAGACTGCAGCTGGTCGAACAAATCATCAATCCGCGGCAACGGATATTTGTTCTTAATGGTCACTTCATTCAGCTGCCGATAGTCAATGCATAGCCGCAGACTACCGTCCTTCTTCTTCACAAACAACACGGGCGCACCCCAAGGGGAAAAGCTCGGACGAATGTACCCCTTGGCCAACAGTTCCTGCAACTGCGCCCTCAGCTCCCTCAACTCAGCGGGGGCCATACGGTAGGGAGCCTTCGCCAAAGGTCCCGTACCAGGCACAACCTCGATCACGAAATCGATCTCCCGCTGGGGAGGTAATCCAGGCAACTCCTCAGGAAAAACATCGGGGAACTCGCACACCACCGCAATGTCCTCGACATCCGGCTCCATCCGGTCAGACACAACCACTGACGCGAGAAAACCCTGACAACCTGAATCAAGCAATCGACGGGCTCGAATAGCAGAGATAAGAAATCGAGAAGAGGCGGAACGGATACCTTGGAAATAGAAGGTCCTCTTGCTCGGATGCTGGAAGTAGACCCTCTTCATTCCACAATCCACCACCGCTCTATGAGTCTCGAGCCAATCCATGCCTAGAATCACGTCGTAATCCCGAAGCTGCAACGCATACAACCTGCCTGGCATACTCCGCCCATCGATCCACACCGGAACCTGGTCGAAGCAATACGGAGTGACCATAAAGTCACCCGAAGGCAACTCCACTGCCAAATCACAGGACAACTGGGTTACCGGCTCCTCGACACTCGACGCGAAATCCTCCGAAATGAACGAATGAGACGCGCCAGAATCAAATAAAACCCGAGCCGCACAACCCAAAATCTGAACGGTACCTTGCACGAGCTGCGACGCCACTGCCTCTGCCCTGGTCAAGTGCGTGATCTGGCCACGAGCTCTCTGCCTGCCTCCCACACTAGCTGACCTGGGTAGCGGCGGATACTGTCCCTGCTGCTGCTACTGCTGGGGAACCTGCTGCTGCGGCGGCCTCTGAGGACAGTCGCGCGCCATATGCCCTGGCTGGTCACACCGAAAACAGATGATCGGCGCCGAGCACTGCCTGCCTGGGTGGGTCCCACCACACCGAGGACAAGGTCCTCGCGATCCACCCACCGATCCCTGACGCTGCAAAGAGAACGGCTGCTGTACACTGCCCGATGATGCCTGCCCCTGATCCTTGGACTTCTTCTTGCCGAACCCTCTCTTGAAGAACTTCTTGACCTTCGTGCCAAAGGACGCAGATCCTGTCACCGAAGCTGCCGATGCCGGTACTCCAGAACCACCCGACGCAGACTGAAAGAAACCCTGCTGCTGAGTAGCCGACTGCTGGCTGCGACCTGACACAGACTGCCCCTGGCTGATCGGTCCTCGAGTCCTCTGCATATCCATCTCCAAGGAAATCGCAACACGAGACGCCGTCTCGAGATCAGTGGCCCCATTCGCGATCAGATGGTGCCTCAGCTCCAGCCTCAAGCCCTGCACAAACTGCGTCGTCCTCACCCTCTCATGCTCCATGATATGAGGTGCGTACCGACCCAGCTCGACAAATCGGGCCCTGTACTGCAACACGGACATGTCACCCTGCACCAGCTCCAGAAACTCCCGCATCCGCTGCGTAGCAACAATATCTGGACAGTACGTACGCTCGAAAGCACTGACAAAGTCATCCCACTCGATCTGCTCAAGCGGACGAAGCTGAAAGGACGTCTTCCACTCGGAAGACCACCACCTCCGAGCCGTACCCTGCAACTGGTTGTAGGCCAACACCACTCTGTCCTCGACAGCACTCTTCGCAGAACTGAACACCCGCTCCATCTCATCAAGCCAATCACGAGCCGCATCAGGGTCTGCCTGGCCGCTAAAGTAAGGTGGATGGAACTGCATGAAATCCCTCACTGCTCGGCCTGGCCCACCCCTGACTGACGAGCCCTCACCGGCCTCTCCGCCGAACTGCTGAGCCATGAGATGGTACATGCCACGGAGAAAACCCTCGGCCCCCGGAACTCTCGCAGCATCCTCGGCCTCGGTAGCCCCCAGTGGCGCTCTACTATGCTCCTCCTGGTCCCTCTGCTGGACCTCCTGCTAGATCTCCTGACCTCCAGCCGACTGCCCCTGCTGAGAGCGAGAACTCCTCCTCGGCGCCATACTCGCTCCTGAAGCACAAGACAGAAAAACACGGAAACGGCACGGTCAAAAATAAACACGCGGTGCCCAATGCCAGCGTCACCTGTACATCATCGTCATGGACTAGTGGACCACTACAATTACCTATGATTCTCATGTAATTCCACAACCGCGCTCTGATACCAGCTGTAACGACCCGAGAATCCGATTACCGGGAAGGCCCGATAACCCGAGACTCGCACCGCCACCCACGAGCCCGAAGACTCGGAAGGGTTAAAAGGATGGTGTGGAAACTACACAAGTATCACAAATAATTGCAGAAATTAAACAGTTATAATATTAAGCAGGAAATGAATTAACATTTTACATGGTCCACAATAAAATAACAACAACAGCAACAGTAGTCCACGACTAGTACAGTGACAAGAAAGAAAAGTACAGCTACACGGGGCATACCCCGGCTCTGACCTCTGGCACTACCTCTGGGCGCCCGCACCACGCTGCGCTCCTGACGCGCTCCCCGAAGGTGGCGTCTCACCTGAAACACGGTGAAAACACGCAGGGAATGAGTCTCGGAACAAGACTCAGTAGGGATCACTCGAGCCCTACCTCGAAAAATGAGAAACCACTACTCTAGCGGTGGGAAAGTACCTCGGGAAGGAAAGCCCTGTACTCTACAGAACTAGACCCTACGGCACGCAAACCGACACACGTGCCACGGTACGAGAAGACCGAAACTCAACGGTCGAACCGTCAAAACCCGATGGTCGGAAACACACGACTGACAGTCTGACACTCCGTACTCGACAGGAGTACCACCCACTAGAAGCACAGCCGGTAGCGTCCCCTGACGTCTTACACCGCACCGCAGGTGAACCGCCTGACATGGTAGGTCCTACCCGAGGCGCAAACACCGTACAAGTAACTACAACAAGTGACTAGCTGGGGTCACGCCCGTCGACGTGGGTCCAACCGCCCCCAACCACGTGTGCACACACAGACCGCGCGTCCCTGGTCTGGCCCTCTGACCGGTTTTCCCCTCAGCCGGACTCTGGCTGCAAGACGTGGGGCCCAACGGTAACCGGTCCACAAACCGTCTCTAAAGGTCAGCCCGTACACCACTCCCTGGTGCGACTAGCACACGCGTACTAGTAGGCTACGACTAGTGGAGGGTCACAGAAGGAGTAGACTCTCAAGTCTCGGAAAACAACGGTGCAACTGCAGGTACGAGGAACGCTCCTTGTACCAACACCGACGCACGGTGACCAGCCGACAACAACATCTCCCGGTACACTCTGTACGACGAGAGACACACCGACGCAACCCGTACCCTTGAACGGTCCACACTGGGCCGCCCACGGAAGTACGGTCACACAGGGACCGCACAAGGATTCGAACGGTCAGATCAGGACCGTTCCACCCAGGGTCCAAACGACAGATAAACGGCCAACACGGGACCGTTCAAACAGATGTGCGGTCAACTCTTGACCGCACATGGGTGAGGAACGGTCACCTCCTGGCCGCTCGTCTCCCAACGGTAAAAAGCCTGGACGGTTAGTCCTTAGCCGCACTTGGGGAAGGGCGGCTACGGCTTAGCCGTTCAGGTGTTGTGCGGTCAGGGCCAGACCGCACATCCAACCATAGCGCTAGGGGATGTACGGCCAGCACCTGGCCGTGCAAGGGGTTATGCGGTCAGCTAACGACCCGAGAATCCGATTACCGGGAAGGCCCGATAACCCGAGACTCGCACCGCCACCCACGAACCCGAAGACTCGGAAGGGTTAAAAGGATGGTGTGGAAACTACACAAGTATCACAAATAATTGCAGAAATTAAACAGTTATAATATTAAGCAGGAAATGAATTAACATTTTACATGGTCCACAATAAAATAACAACAACAGCAACAGTAGTCCACGACTAGTACAGTGACAAGAAAGAAAAGTACAGCTACACGGGGCATACCCCGGCTCTGACCTCTGGCACTACCTCTGGGCGCCCGCACCACGCTGCGCTCCTGACGCGCTCCCCGAAGGTGGCGTCTCACCTGAAACACGGTGAAAACACGCAGGGAATGAGTCTCGGAACAAGACTCAGTAGGGATCACTCGAGCCCTACCTCGAAAAACGAGAAACCACTACTCTAGCGGTGGGAAAGTACCTCGGGAAGGAAAGCCCTGTACTCTACAGAACTAGACCCTACGGCACGCAAACCGACACACGTGCCACGGTACGAGAAGACCGAAACTCAACGGTCGAACCGTCAAAACCCGATGGTCGGAAACACACGACTGACAGTCTGACACTCCGTACTCGACAGGAGTACCACCCACTAGAAGCACAGCCGGTAGCGTCCCCTGACGTCTTACACCGCACCGCAGGTGAACCGCCTGACATGGTAGGTCCTACCCGAGGCGCAAACACCGTACAAGTAACTACAACAAGTGACTAGCTGGGGTCACGCCCGTCGACGTGGGTCCAACCGCCCCCAACCACGTGTGCACACACAGACCGCGCGTCCCTGGTCTGGCCCTCTGACCGGTTTTCCCCTCAGCCGGACTCTGGCTGCAAGACGTGGGGCCCAACGGTAACCGGTCCACAAACCGTCTCTAAAGGTCAGCCCGTACACCACTCCCTGGTGCGACTAGCACACGCGTACTAGTAGGCTACGACTAGTGGAGGGTCACAGAAGGAGTAGACTCTCAAGTCTCGGAAAACAACGGTGCAACTGCAGGTACGAGGAACGCTCCTTGTACCAACACCGACGCACAGTGACCAGCCGACAACAACATCTCCCGGTACACTCTGTACGACGAGAGACACACCGACGCAACCCGTACCCTTGAACGGTCCACACTGGGCCGCCCACGGAAGTACGGTCACACAGGGACCGCACAAGGATTCGAACGGTCAGATCAGGACCGTTCCACCCAGGGTCCAAACGACAGATAAACAGCCAACACGGGACCGTTCAAACAGATGTGCGGTCAACTCTTGACCGCACATGGGTGAGGAACGGTCACCTCCTGGCCGCTCGTCTCCCAACGGTAAAAAGCCTGGACGGTTAGTCCTTAGCCGCACTTGGGGAAGGGCGGCTACGGCTTAGCCGTTCAGGTGTTGTGCGGTCAGGGCCAGACCGCACATCCAACCATAGCGCTAGGGGATGTACGGCCAGCACCTGGCCGTGCAAGGGGTTATGCGGTCAGCTCCTGGCCGCACATCCCAGAGCACTGCACAACGGTCACAACCAACGGTCAAAACCCTTAGGGTTGGGCGGTAGCTGTGGGGCCGCACATTAGGATATGCGGTCCCACGATAGACCGCCCAAGCCCACTGCGCGCCAAGCCTCACCCAAAGCGCGCCGAGCCGATGAACGGTCCGAACGGAACCGCATAGGGGTTATGCGGCCACTGGTTCGACCGCACATCGCTCACCGGCGAGAAAATGGCGAACCTCACCGGAATCGCCCAATCGGCCTCAAAACAAACCCCACGGAGGGGGAAATGGCGAGAGAAGAACCCCCAAGCCCCCCTAGCATGCTCCTACGCCCTTAAACCGCGAAATCGGGGCTCAAAACGATGGATCGGACGAACTCACCCCGCGGCATGATCGACCCTTCCCGGCTCAAAATAAACCCCTCTCGACCTCGTCTCGAGCTGAAACTCACGGGGAAGGAAGACATGAGGCTAAGGAACGTCACCCTACCTCCGGTCCGCGACGAAACGCTCCGATCCGAGCTCGAAGTCGCGAAGAACGCCGCTAGAATTTCGCCTCTCCACGCTTCCCACGCTCGCCGTATGCCCGCACGATCGCCACCACGTCACCCACGTCCTCGCGCCGTCGCACCGCCGCCGTCTGCAGCCGGAACGGGGGTCGGCACGGTCGAACGGGAGAGAAGGAGGGAGAGAGCCGGCCACGGTCGCGTGAGGGAGAGAGAGGAAGAAAGAAGAAGAAAAGAGAAAAGAAGAAAAAGAAAAGAAAAGAAAATGGGAATATATAGAAAATCCGATTTTTTGGAAAAATATCGAAAATTAGAAAAATACATTTTCGGAATCCTCGGGACGCACCGATCGCAACGGTACCACTCGTGCCTCGGGGAACTGCCCGGTTCGCCCGCAGCGAGCGTCCGAAGAAAAAGCCGAAACACACACCGGAAATCGGAAAACACGCGCGGAAAAAGCCGCGGAACGCCTCCGGGCCTCCGAAACGACTCCGGATCGCGCCGATCCGAACACGAAAGATGTCCGAAACGAGATTTCGGACACAACGGAGCCGGACGCTCCGAAAACCAGATCCGGGACCCACGAAGAAGGATCCGAAGGGTCCGGGATATTACATATTGACTATGGGTAGGTTTTGAATGGAAGGTTGAATGGGGGTAGGTGGGATGGGTGTAGAATGTTGACATTCTTAACCCTTTGTCTACCTATGTGGCATATGACTAGTCCACTCATCTAGAAGGCCACCTAGGCTGGTTGACCAGCCCCACATGGTCTAGGTGGACCAATGGGAAAGGGCTGAGGGCCCCCTTGCTGGTCCCATGGGCAAATTACATAGAAACCCACATAATCTACGGGAGTGACGCATTGGCCGATAAAGCCGTACAATTGTGCGTATACTTTCCCCTGGATAAAAAAATAAACTAAAGGATATAAATGCAATATGAGAAGTACTAGTTCGGCGTCGATTCCCATCAGCGAGTATGGCGCCGAGGAGGAGTTCTCGCTCTCAGCAGGGGCAGTCGGCTGGAGGTCAGGAGATCCAGCAGGGGGTCTAGAGGGACCAGGAGGAGCATAGCAGAGTTCCGGGAGCTACCGAGGCCGCGGATGCTGCGAGTGCTCCGGGGGCCGAGGATTTCTTCCGTGGCATGTATCAGCTCATGTCTCAGCAGTTCGGCGGAGAGGCTGGTGAGGGCTCGTCAGCCAGGGGTGGGCCAGGCCGAGCGGTGAGGGACTTCATGCAGTTCCATCCACCTTACTTTAGCGGCCAGGCAGACCCTGATGCGGCTCGTGATTGGCTCGATGAGATGGAGCGGGTGTTCAGTTCTGCGAAGAGTGCTGCCGAGGACAGAGTGGTGTTGGCCTACAACCAGTTGCAGGATACGGCTCGGAGGTGGTGGTCTTCCGAGTGGAAGACGTCCTTTCAGCTTCGTCCACTTGAGCAGATCGAGTGGGATGACTTTGTCGGTGCTTTCGAGCGTACGTACTGTCCAGATATTGTTGCCACGCAGCGGATGCGGGAGTTTCTGGAGCTGGTGCAGGGTGACATGTCCGTGTTGCAGTACAGGGCCCGATTTGTCGAGCTGGGTCGGTACGCACCTCACATCATGGAGCATGAGAGGGTGAGGACCGCGCAGTTTGTGCAGGGCTTGAGGCTGGAGCTGAGGCACCATTTGATCGCGAATGGGGCCACTGATCTAGAGACAGCGTCTCGTGTTACGATTTCCCTGGAGATGGATATGCAGAGGACTCGAGGACCGATCAGCCAGGGGCAGTCCTTGTCAGGTCGCAGCCAGCAGTCGGCTACCCAGCAGCAGGGTTTCTTCCAGCATGCGTCGGGTGGTTCAGGAGTACCGGCATCGGCAGCTTCGGTGACAGGATCTGCGTCCTTCGGCTCGAAGGTCAAGAAGTTCTTCAAGAAGGGGTTCGACAAGAAGAAGTCCAGGGATCAGGGGCAGGCTTCGTCGGGCAGTGTACAACAGCCGATTCCTTTGCAGCGTGAAGGATCAGTGGGTGGATCGCGAGGACCTTGTCCACGATGTAGTGGGACCCACCCAGGCAGGCAGTGCACGGCGCCGATCGTCTGTTTTCGGTGTAACCAGCCAGGGCATATGGCGCGTGACTGTCCTCAGAGGCCGCCGCAGCAGCAGTTTCCTCTGCAGCAGCAGGTTCCCCAGCAGCAGAGGCAGCAGCAGCAGCAGGGACAGTATCCGCCGCTACCCAGGTTAGCCAGCGTGGGAGGCAGGCAGAGGGCTCGAGGCCAGATCACGCACTTGACCAGGGCAGAGGCAGTGGCGTCGCAGCTCGTGGAAGGTACCGTTCAGATTTTGGGTTGTGCGGCTCGGATTTTGTTCGATTCTGACGCGTCTCGTTCATTTATTTCGGAAGATTTCGCGTCGAGCGTCGAGGAGCCGGTGACCTAGTTGTCCTGTGATTTGGCAGTGGAGTTGCCTTCGGGTGACTTTATGATCACTCCGTATTGCTTCGATCAGGTTCCGGTTTGGATCGATGGGCGGAGTATGCCAGGCAGGTTGTATGCGTTACAGCTTCGGGATTACGATGTGATTCTAGGCATGGATTGGCTCGAGACTCATGGAGCGGTGGTGGATTGTGGGATGAAGAGGGTCTACTTCCAGCATCCGAGCAAGCGGACCTTCTATTTCCAAGGTATCTGTTCCACCTCTTCTCGATTCCTTATCTCTGCTATTCGAGCCCGTCGATTGCTTGATTCAGGTTGTCAGGGTTTTCTCGCGTCAGTGGTGGTATCTGACCGGATGGAGTCGGATGTCGAGGACATTGCGGTGGTGTGCGAGTTTCCCGACGTTTTTCCCGAGGAGTTGCCTGGATTACCTCCCCAGCGGGAGATCAATTTCGTGATCGAGGTTGTGCCTGGTACGGGACCTTTGGCGAAGGCTCCCTACCGTATGGCCCCCGCTGAGTTGAGGGAGCTGAGGGCGCAGTTGCAGGAACTTTTGGCCAAGGGGTATATTCGTCCTAGTTTTTCCCCTTGGGGTGCGCCCATGTTGTTTGTGAAGAAGAAAGACGGTAGTCTGCGGTTGTGCATTGACTATCGGCAGCTGAATGAAGTGACCATTAAGAACAAGTATCCGTTGCCGCGGATTGATGATTTGTTCGACCAACTTCAGTCTGCGCGAGTGTTCTCACGGATTGATTTGCGGTCCGGTTACTATCAGCTGAGGATTCGTGAATCCGATGTGGAGAAGACTGCGTTCAGTACGAGGTACGGGCATTATGAGTTTCTGGTGATGCCGTTTGGGCTCACCAATGCCCCTGCAGCCTTCATGGACTTGATGCAGAGGGTGTTCCATCCGTATTTGGACCAGTTCGTGGTCATCTTCGTGGACGACATCCTTGTTTATTCGCAGTCTGCCGAGGAGCACGCGTACCATTTGGGTGTGGTGCTGCAGACGCTGCGAGATCACCAGTTGTATGCGAAGCTCAGCAAGTGCGAGTTTTGGCTCAGCGAGGTGCACTTTCTGGGGCACGTGATTTTTGGTGATGGCATTTCCGTGGACCCCGCCAAGGTCGAGACAGTGATGCAGTGGCCGAGGCCGAGGTTGGTGACGGAGATCTGGAGTTTCTTGGGGCTTGCGGGTTATTATCGTCGGTTTATCCATGATTTTTCCCGCATTGCTACCCCGATGACTAGACTCACGCGGAAGGATGTGCCTTTCGTTTGGTCCGAGAAGTGTGAGCAGAGCTTCAGTGAATTGAAGAGATTGCTCACCTCGGCTCCGGTGTTGGTTTTGTCTTCTGGATCGGGAGGTTTCGTGGTGTGTACAGATACTTCCGGGGTCGGATTGGGTGATGTTCTGATGCAGCATGGTAGAGTGGTGGCTTATGCATCTCGGCAGTTAAAGCCCCATGAGGAGAACTACCCCACCCATGATCTCGAGTTGGCGGCGGTGATCTTCGCGCTGAAGATCTGGAGGCATTATCTGTACGGCGAGAAGTTCGAGGTGTTTACTGACCATCAGAGTTTGAGGTATGTGTTCTCGCAGAGAGATCTGAACCTCAGACAAAGGCGTTGGATGAAGTTCATGAAGGATTATGACTTCACCCTGTCTTATCAGCTAGGCAGGATGAATGTCGTCGCCGATGTCTTGAGTCGGAAGGTTGCGGTCAGTGCCTTGATATTGAGAAGGTGGAGGCTCTGGGAACAAGTGCCCGAAGTATCTTTCAGGCTCAAGATTCCCCAGGAGCCAGGGTTGGCGGTGCTCGCGAGTCTGACTGTCACTCCTGCTATCCGTCGTCAGGTGACAGAGGCTCAGCACGCGGACCCTGAGTTGCCCCGGATTCTTGCGATGGCTGACGTGGAGCTCGGCGAGGACGGTGCTGCGAGGTTTCGTGGCAGGCTGTACGTCCCAGCCGAGGAGCAGATTCGTCGTGCGGTGCTGCACGAGGCTCATGGGAGCAGGTACACCGTACACACGGGTGCGACGAAGATGTATCGGAACTTACGGAGGCAGTTCTGGTGGCCTGGCATGAAGAGAGATGTCGCAGAGTTTGTGGCCAGGTGCCTGATCTGTTAGCTGGTGAAGGCAGAGCATCAACGACCGGGAGGTACTCTCCAACCCTTGGATGTTCCTATTTGGAAGTGGGACCATGTGACCACAGACTTCGTGGTGGGATTGCTGAGGACCCCGAGTGGGCAGGACAGTATTTGGTTGCTGGTGGATCGGCTGACGAAGGTGACTCGGTTGCTACCGGTCAAAGTCAGCTGGAGCGTGCCTAAGTTGGCTCGTCTTTATGTGGAGCGGATCGTGCCGTTGCATGGGATTCCCATTTCGATCGTGTCGGATCGGGATCCGCGCTTCACTTTTGGATTCTGGAGGAGTTTCCAGCGAGCTCTTGGCACGGAGTTGGCGTTTAGCTCGGCGTATCATCCTCAGTCAGATGGTTAGTCTGAAAGGACCATTCAGACTTTGGAGGACATGCTGAGATCCTGCTGCCTGGAGTGGCAGGGGAGTTGGATTCATCACCTACCGTTGGTGGAGTTTGCCTATAACAACAGCTATCATTCGAGCATCGGCATGGCTCCATATGAGGCTCTGTATGGGCGTCCGTGTAGGACTCCGCTTGATTGGTTTGAGGTGGGTGAGCGTGTTTTGACGGGACCGGATTTGGTGCAGCAGTGTGTGGATGTTGTGCACCTGGTTCGTCAGAACATGTTGGCGGCCCAGAGTCGGCAGAAGAGCTATGCTGACCGTAGGAGACAGCCCCTCGAGTTCGCCGTGGGCGATCGTGTGTTCTTGAGAGTTTCTCCGATGAAGGGGGTGATGCATTTTGGACGGCGTGAGAAGCTGAGTCCCCGCTATATTGGTCCTTTCGTGATTGTGGAGCGCATCGGTGAGGTTGCTTACCGGTTGCAGTTACCTCCTGAGTTGGCGTCGGTGCATGACGTGTTCCACGTCTCGATGTTGCGGAAGTATATGCCCGATGACTCTCATGTGCTCGAGTTTTTCATTTGGCCTGAGGTGACTCCAGATCTTTCTCTCCCAGAGTTTCCGATCCGCGTGGAGGATAGGCGAGAGCAGCGCCTGCGGAACAAGGTTATTCCCTTGGTAAAGGTCGTGTGGCAGCGACACTCTGGTGGTGAGGCTTCGTGGGAACGTGAGGACGAGATGCGTCAGCAATTCCCGTATCTGTTTGAGTGAGTCTTCCTCTTCTTTCCCCTTTGGTTGTTCTTAATTTCGAGGATGAAATTCCTTAAGGGGGGAGGGCTGTAATATCCCAGACCTTTTGGATCCTTCTTCGTGGGTCCCGGATCTGATTTTCGGAGCGTCTGACTCTGTTGTGTCTGAAATTTTGTTTCGGACATCTTTCGTGTTCGGATCGGCGCGATCCGGAGTCGTTTCGGAGGCCCGGAGGCGTTCCGCGGCTTTTCCGCGTGTGTTTTCCGATTCCCGGAGCGGGATTCGGCTTTCTCTTCGGAAGCTCGCTGCGGGCGAATCGGGCGGTTCCCCCAGGCACGAGTGGTACCGTTACGATCGGTGCGTTCCAAGGATTCCGGAAATATATTTTTCTATTTTTTGGTATTTTTTCAAAAATTCGGATTTTCTATATAGCCCTAATTCTTTTTCTTTTTCTTTTCCTCTTTCTCTTTCTTCTTCTTTTTTCACCTTCCTTCCCCAACCGTGACCGCACCCCTCTCTCTCCCTCTCACCCATTCGGGCGCGGCGGACCCCTCCCCGGTTGTTGACGGCGGCAGGGCGACGGCGCGGACGTGTGGGCGACGGCGAGGTGATCTCGTGGGTGTGCGGCGAGCGTGGGAAGCGTGGAGAGGCGGGGTTTCTAAAAGCGTTCTTCATGATTTGTGGGCGATTCAGCGGAGCATTCGCTCCATTAAGGTAGGGTGACGTGCCTTAGCCTCTTGCCGTTCAATTCCCGTGATTTGTAGGCCGCGGGGAGGCCGAGAGGGGATCGTTTGAGCATTTTGGGGTTTTTTCCATGATTTGGGAAGAGCTCGCCCGATCTATGGATTTGATGCTTGGATTCGTGTTTTGGTGGCCTAGAATCATGCTAGGGGTCCCCAGGGGTCTTCCCCTTTGATTTCCCCCTCTCCTGTAGAGGCATGGGGGCGTGGTTGGAATTTTTGGGCGTTTCTACCATTTTCGGCCGCGGACTGAGAACACGCTATACTCCAGTAGCGCGTTCTTGAGTGTCATGCTGCCCCGACGGGGCGCGTTCATCGGAGAAGATGAATAGTAGGGTGGTTCGTGTCGTGCTATGGGGTCCTAGCGCGATTAGCCTTGTCGCGCTAGGAGGACCTAGCGCGATGGTCCTTGTCGCGCTAGGGTTCCCTAGCACGATCTTCCCTGTCGCGCTAGGGAGTCCTAGCGCGATCTTCCAAGTCGCGCTAGGGGACCCTAGCGCGTTCTTCCTTGTCGCGCTAGGTGTCCCTAGCGCGATCTTTTCCGTTGTCGGGTGTTCCCCTTGGGCCGTGTGTGTGTCCTGGGCACCCCGTGGAGTTCCGTGACCGTGTCTTCGGGCGTCCGGAGATTTCGGTTGCCTCGGTCATGTGTTTGGCCATGGGCAGTGTGTCCGTTTTCTTCCGACTGCGGTCACCGTGCGATGGTGATGGTATGTGGGACGGCCCCCGTACTTCATCAGGTTCGGACGTCGTTTTCCGTTGGTTTGAGAGTCTACTCCTTCAGTGACCCTCCACTAGTCGTAGCCTACTAGTACGCGTGTGCTAGTCGCACTAGGGAGTGGTGTACGGGCCGCCCTTTAGAGACGGTTTATAGACCGGTTACCGTTGGGCCCCACGTCTTGCAGCCAGAGTCCGGCTGAGGGGAAAACCGGTCAGAGGGCCAGACCAGGGACGCGCGGTCTGTGTGTGCACACGTGGTTGGGGGCGGTTGGACCCACGTCGACGGGCGTGACCCCAGCTAGTCACTTGTTGTGGTTACTTGTACGGTGTTTGCGCCTCGGGTAGGACCTACCACGTCAGGCGGCTCACCTGCGGCGCGGTGTCAGACGTCAGGGGACGCTACCGGCTGTTCTTCTAGTGGGTGGTACTCCTGTCGAGTACGGAGTGACAGACTGTCAGTCGTGTGTTTCTGACCTTCGGATTTTGGCGGTTCGACCGTCGAGTTTCGGTCTTCTCGTACCGTGGCACGTGTGTCGATTTGCGTGCCGTAGGGTCTAGTTATGTAGAGTACAGGGCTTTCCTTTCCGAGACACTTTCCTACCGCTAGAGTAGTGGTTTCTCGTTTTACGAGGTAGGGTTCGAGTGATCCCTACTGAGTCTTGTTCCGAGACTCATTCCCTGCGTGTTTTCACCGTATTTCAGGTGAGGCGCCACCTTCGGGGAGCGCGTCAGGAGCACAGCGTGGTGCGGGTGCCCAGAGGTAGTGCCAGAGGTCAGAGCCGGGATATGTCCCGTATAGCTGTACTTTCCTTTCTGTCACTGTACTAGTCATGGACTACTGTTGCTGCTGTTGTTATTTCTATTGTGGACCATGTAAAATGTTAATTTATTTCCTGCTTAATATTATAACTGTTTAATTTCTGCAATTACTCGTGATACTTGTGTAGTTTCCACACCATCCTTTTAACCCTTCCGAGTCTTCGGGCTCGTGGGTGGCGGTACGAGTCTCGGGTTATCGGGCCTTCCCGGTAATCGGATTCTCGGGTCGTTACACCGGAGGGGGAGGGCGGTCGGAGGGGGGGAAGGGAATCGGAGGGCCGGAGGGGGAGAAGGGGGGAGGGAGGCAGGAGGGGGAGGGGGAGGGCGGCCGGAGGGGGAGAAGGGGGTCGGAGGGCCAAGGATGGCTGTTGCTGCTCCCTTGGTGTCTCCTCCGTCAGCCTCTGGTCTGCTGCCGTCGCCGGCTGCAGGCGTCGGTGCTCTTCCTCCTGGATGGCGGGCAAAAGGAGGACCACGTGACGTGTGCGACCCCCAAGTTGGTAGATGAGGGCGGCCCTGGTGTGCCCACCACTACCGAGGAAAGCCCGGCCGCCCAAGAGGAAGAGGTCTCGTGGGAGATGGGGGTGGAAGGAGAGCTACTGCCGCCTCACGCCGCCGCCCTCCCCCGCCATCACCTACCATCGAGGAAGGACGATGGCCCCGCGGCCGCGGTTATCCTGGACTTCCAGCCCTCCGCCATGGTCGACCACATCGCCTGCGTCGACTGGTCCCTCCTCGACCGGATCCCTGGCGACCGCGGGGGCTCCCAGCAGGTCGCCATCGAAGACCTGGAGCACATACTGAGCGATGTGAACACCCACATTCTCCCATTCCTTGACGATGACGCCTCGCCAGTGAGGACCATCACCGGTGACAACGTCGCGAACACCGTCCGTGGGATTGCTGCAGGCTTCGGGGTCTCATGCGGGATAATCGGCGCTTGTGGGGATGACGACCAGGGACCGAGTATGCCCTTCAGCGGCTGCAGATGCTCCCCTAGCATCAGTCAGGTTAATGCATTGCCAGAACCAGGTCGACACTTCTTCATGCAGGTCGACTTGCCTTGAGCCCGCAATGCATGCTCTCTTGATGCCAGTGATGCTCTCCTGAGACAATGAATGCCCTCCAGAGACAGCATATGCTTCCCTGCTAGAACCCGGACAGCATATGCTCCCCTGGAGCAGCGATTGCTCCCCTGGCACTGAAGGATGCTCCCCTGGGGCAGAAGGATGCTCCCCTGGAGACAGAAGGATGCTCCCCTGGAGACAGCATGTGCTCGCCATGCTCACCTGACGCTGAGAATGCTCTCCTGAAGCAGCGATTGCTCCCCTGGAGAAGTGGATGCTCCCCTAGAGATAGCATGTGCTCGCCTGTCCCACCGGATGCTCTCCTGGGACCGAGTATGCCCTTCAGCGGCTGTAGATGCTCCCCTAGCATCAGTCAGGTTAATGCATTGCCAGAACCAGGTCGACACTTCTTCATGCAGGTCGACTTGCCTTGAGCCCGCAATGCATGCTCTCTTGATGCCAGTGATGCTCTCCTGAGGCAATGAATGCCCTCCAGAGACAGCATATGCTTCCCTGCTAGAACCCGGACAGCATATGCTCCCCTGGAGCAGCGATTGCTCCCCTGGCACTGAAGGATGCTCCTCTGGGACAGAAGGATGCTCCCCTGGAGACAGAAGGATGCTCCCCTGGAGACAGCATGTGCTCGCTATGCTCACCTGACGCTGAGAATGCTCCCCTGAAGCAGCGATTGCTCCCCTGGAGAAGTGGATGCTCCCCTGGAGATAGCATGTGCTCGCCATGCTCCCCTGAAGGTGGGTCGCCGGAGGGGCCTATCGTCCAGGCACTGTCACTGTCACTGTCCATCTGCAACTCCTTGAACATGGCCATCACCTGGATCATGGTGGGTCGCCGGAGGGGTCTATCGTCCAGGCACTCGCAGGCGATCTTGAGGTACCGGTACAGCTCGGCCTCGCCGGACTTGGTCCCCGTTAGCTCCGAGTCGAAGATCTCGGTGCTCTGATTCTCCTTCACCATCTGCCAAGCGCTGGTATGAACCGCCAGGAAGGTGGAGGATATGTCCCCCAGAAGCCTGAACCAGCTCCAGCGGCTGCTCAACGGCATGCCCCGGCCATCCCCGAGCAACGGCATCGGCGGCCGGTGGCGGGAGCTCCACGGTGCCAGGGACTGGTCGGGCCTGCTCGACCCGCTGGATGAGGACCTCCGCCGGGAGATCGTACGCTACGGGGAGTTCGTCCAGACATCCTACCATGCCTTCCACTCCAACCCGGCGAAGCAGCCCTCCGACCGCCGCTAGGTCGGCCTCCCGGACTGGTCCTACCACGTCACCCACTACCTCTACGCCACCTCCTCCATCGAGATGCCCTGGCTGGTCAACAACGTCGCGCCGTGGATGAGGCAGAGAACAAGCTGGGTGGGGTAGGGAGGGAGGCCAGACGGGGAGGGGGGAGGTCGCAGAGGAGGGGGGAGGGAGGCCGGAGGGCTGGGGAGGGGGGAGGTCGCAGGGGAGGCCGGAGGGGGAGAAGGAGGCCAAAGGGCCGGGGAGGGGGGAGGTCGCAGGGGAGGGGGAGGGAGGCCGGACGGGGAGGGGGAGGGGAGGAGGAGGGGGGAGGTCACAGGGGAGGCCGGAGGGGGAGGAGGAGGCCGGAGGGCCGGGGAGGGGGAGGGAGGCCGGAGGGAGACAAGGAGGGGTAGGTGAATCGGTTGCTCCCTCTCTCTGTCTCTCTCTCTCACACTCACACTTAACTAGGGGTAAGTTAGTATTTTCCTTTCCCTGGGTATAAGGTAACTATAGTTTAGTTAACTGAATGAACGGCAGGGACTTAAACGTGTAACGATTAAGATTATAAGGACTATTAAAACAATAGTGAGATTTGAGGGACTAAAATATAATTCGTCATGTTTGTAGGGACTAATATGCAAAAAACCCTAATAATAATGAGTGTACTTGGCTCCCCTCATCCCTTGTAGGCCACATGAGCATCATGGGAGCATTGTGATCGGCTGCCATTGTTTTTCAATTACACATTAGCATGTGAGTACCCAAACAAACATTAAATTTAACATTTATAGCATTACAAAACAAACTATATATATTATTTAAATAGATAAGAAGAAGAGTACTTTGTGTAAAAGGACCCAGGGTGCGTCGGATGGTAGAATACTCCTACCAAATAAGTAGGAGGTCTCAATTTCGATTCACCTAAGCGATTACTTGGTCACTCGTGCTCAATTTAAAAAAAAAGAGTACTTTGTGTCATTTTGTTACCTGCCATTCTACCATTGTAAGTTGGGACAGTTACCATGTATATCCTCATCATATCCTCACAAAATTTTCATATTATCACCTATACATCCATATGAGGTAAATATTACTTGGTTATATGATGTCCTTCTGGTTACAGTAGCATCAAAGTCTTAGGAACATTCCACTCAAGATTTAATGCAAACACAAGTTAACTACATGTGGACCAAATATACCCCTCAGATAGCCACAGTTCAAATGGGTTTAAAAGAAGGTAGATTAGTCATCCTCCTCACCCAACCACACCAAGGTCAAAATTGAGCCAACGGTAAGTGAAATTCACCATAAAACATGGTCTTATGTAGTGATATATGTGATATTACATAAAATCAAGGTGATATATTAAAAATTCGAGATATGCATGTGATTATCTCTTTTAACTTTTAAGTAAGTTGATGTCAATTCTGGTGTCTACACTCAAAAACACTGTTTTCCCTTTCAATTCAACACAAATCCCCCAAAATATGGAGATCAACCACCCCCCCCCCCCCCCCCCCCCCCCCCCAACAACCAACTGACCAAGCACACACGCCAACGGAGAAACAAGACAAGACTGGTTCCCCCGCGAAACTAACCCCATCAAGGCATTAATATCAGCCCTTTCTTCCTGTGTTCCTTCACGGAGCCACACCAATCGGACGGCTCACATCAAGTATTACACAACCATCGCCCTGATCAACCCCACTGCTCGCGCGTACACGCAGCCCAACGGTCTTCTCGCTTCCCCCCACCTGGCCAACTTCTTCCTTGCCCCTCTTTAATTTCTTATTATTTATTCGTACTTCCTCCTCTTCCTTATCTCGCCCGCCCCACCTTTCTTCTCCACTTTGCCGCCGGGACAACTTCGCACTCCGCCGACGCCCTCCTCCATTTCTTCCATTCTCCGGCACTCCACCTCCTCCTCCTCCACCTCCTCTTCCTCCCCCGGGACCTCCGCCTCCTCGCTTCGCTCACCTCCTCTTCCCCGTCCCCTGAAAGCTCGGAGCTCACCCCTCTCCGCTCCTCCGAGGTCCCCACCCTCCCCTACTTCCGGCTAGGGTTAGGGTTTTGTGTTTGGCCTCCCATCCCCTACTCGTGGATACTTCGGGTTGAATTGTTTAATTGGTTGTACTTCTTTTGTGTTTTTTTTTTCATTTTTTGGATTTTTGGAGGGTCGTGTTGGGGAAGTGGGACCGGGGATGGCGGTGGTGCTGGAGGATCTGATCAGGTCGATCGAGTTGTGGCTGGGGATCGTGAAGAAGCAACGGCCGCTGGTGAACCCGAAGCTGGAGCCGGTGCTGCTGGTGCCGGGGATTGCCGGCTCCGTGCTGCATGCGGTGGGGGAGGATGGCAGGGAGGAGCGGGTGTGGGTGCGGATACTGGGGGCGGACCACGAGTTCCGGACGAAGCTCTGGTCGCGGTTTGATCCGGCTACAGGTGAGGGCGCTTGGATTGTAGTTTGTGAACCAGCTGTTCTACTTGTTGAAGTTGTTTCTTTGATTAGTTTTTCTTGTTTCCTGGTTTTAACTTTTAAAGAGGTTCCTTGTTTTGGTTCTCTCTTCTTTCCCGGGTTAAAAGAGGATTCAGTGTGCTATATACTTGCAGACACTATTCAAATTCAAATTCATCGGCACTGCATACGTCCGGGTCATGCCTATGTTTGTTGTAACAAAAATGTTATCTTCACTTTGATTCAGACCCCGCCCTTTGCCAACACGTAATTCCCATTTAACACCTGATGTGATGGGCATATCAGCATTCCTGTTGTGCACAAATGGGATGATGAGATGGAGACATATCACATATGTGCTAATTTTACATGCGCTAGTTTATCATGATCTCTGGGAATTGGGGACAAGTGACAAGTTCATACCATCCTTCTTTCATAAGACGTATACTTGTGTAATGGTTTCTCTTTCCACTCTCTTCAGAACTTCCCATATAGTTCCATTTTTTTTGTAAATTTGAGGCTATACTGACTAAAAGTTTTGGTCTGTGGAAGAGAGGAGGAGGTTTTGGTCTGTGAATTGACTGAACTCCAAGAGGCATGGGGTTTGAGACATCAATGAAATTTAATAAATTATCCGAGATTTTCTGATCACATGATTGAAATTTCTAAGAAGGAACTACTGGATGGTCTAGGAGTTGTGTGGACAAGGAGGAAGCCAGCAGGGCAAACCTGGCTGTTTGGTGTGTGGTCTGTGAACATGAAGACCACCTGATGTATCCGTGGGTCATGGCCTGCAGGAGTTGCTTAACTACTGGGTAGGCGGGTAATTTATTTCTTAAGCTGGTTGAGTCAGGGAAAAGAGGTAGGCTGGGGTAGTGAGATAGGGCTAACCGGGATTCTATGGTGTCTGTACCAAAATCCTCAACTCTGGAGGTAACAGAGGGGTTGGTTGGATTGCATGTCAGTGATGTGGCTGGAAGGGGATGGGGAGTTAAAGAAATCAAGCAAATGTTAGAAGGGAGGTGGAGGGATTCAGGCAGGTTGGAGGTATCTCAGACTTTAGGTTATGCATCCACTAGACTTTTGCTCGTCAGAGACTATTGCCAAAGATATGGAAGACGAAGGAGTCATTGCGGCTAAGAGGAGGGTTATCCTTACTTTGATTCAAGTTTTTGATGACGTACTTTACCCTCCCTATGGTTTCATTGTTTCCATGTGATGATGGGTGTGGGCGACCTTGTTGCAACCCTTTGCCTCCCTGATTGGCATCTCAAAGAGGTGCACAGGCATGGAATCTTCCTTACAAATGGATCTGAAGGTGGTTGGAAGTGCTAGGGTATTACCTGAGGTTTTGGAGGTAATATTGGGGGGTGCAACCTTCTTGGTGAGGATTCTGATCAGCCGTAGCAATGATCCCAAGGCATTCCTATTCAACTGTGTCGTATTTCATCATTTGGGTAGAATGATTTTATGTACTTATAATAGTTTATTTGGCACTTCTCTCGAGGTATTTCTTATAATCTTTTGTTGATTGCTTGTGTTTATGAAATTATCTGTGCAAAAAAAAAGTGTTTATGAAATTAGATTGAGCGAAGCATTTATATTTGTAATTTATTTCCTGAACATATTTTGTCCCAAATTAACTATATTAGACACTTTGCAAGCTCTTAACCTTGTCAAAGTTCTCTAGGGTCTCAGAACCATGATCTGATAAAAGATCAGCCTTGGGTGGTCCCAACCTGGATCGGTCAAAATTTATTGGGAGTTATCTTTGGCCTGGCCTTGGTAATTCTGAGAAAATTTCTATTTTTTATTATTAAAAAGGACTTGACTAGGGTCAGTAACACACTGACATTCCCTGGAACCAGGTCAGGGATTTGATCTTGATCCAGATTGGCCAGTTCTTTGAACCATGCTTGTCCGTTTTCTAGTTGATGGTCCTACATCTGCCATTGAATGTATTTTTCGCCTTTCTTTTACTCAAAGGCATGAGCTTTTTTCCATTATATGTGTCATGAAATCCTGTACAAAATGCTATTTTCTGGATAAATAAATTTGAGCATGGGGATAAGTAGACAAATAATCATTGGAGACAGGGATTTTTATCTAAACCAAGTCTTGAAACTGACATACTCTTTTTCAATGCTGCGGGGCAGGTCAGACCTTGTCATTGGATGAAAAAACAAGAATACTTGTACCTGAAGACAGACATGGGTTGTATGCGATTGATGTCTTGGATCCGGATGTGGTACTCATCTCTTGATTCCTTATTACAATTAACTGTAACATTTATTTTGTTAGGCATGATTTGAACAAATGCATTCCATTTGATGCTGTCTATGAACTTGATGCTAGAAGTTATCTCCTGAGAGATTTTGAGGTTTATACTGACCAGCCATGTTTGTGAGATCCATACCATTTTTTTTGACTTCATTTTGCTGTTTGACATGTCTTCTTATATTCAAATATATGGAATGAGCACCTTTAATTTTCTTTAATATTCCATGATGATGAGTCACTATGCGCAAGTAAAACATATGTTTGCTTTTGTGCATTGTATGAACTTCCTTTTTATTTTCAATAGTTTAAAGAAAGGAGTTGAGAAGTCTTTAAATGCTGTTTTGTCCTGGAAATGCCTCTCAATTCTCTCTAGTTGCAACTACTTGATGGAACTGACCTTTTGCTGTCCTTATTTTTGTTTTGTATAATGATTGGCAGTAAACCTTGACTTAAAAATTGTTGACTGTGTATTCGGCTAAGCATGGAGCTGAAGTGGTGAGGGTGGTCATGGGTGCTTTGCTCCCTAGAACTTATCTGCACAAGTTGGGAATGTCATTGTTATAGAGAATAAGAATAAATGCTTGGGATTATCATTTAAGGATAAACACATACTTCTAACAATGTCGTTTCAGTTCCATACTTAAGTGCACAAGTGAAATGACAGCCAATGTTACCCCTGGCCTCCCACTGTATAAACGTATTTATATATATATGCATGCACTAATATGTATGCAAATGGGACCCAGGGTGAGATGGGTAATCACAGTCATTTGCAGGGAAGGTCTCCTTTTGGGCATATTAAATGAGCCCATCCAAACGACCATGATTACTCTCATTATTGTACTTTTTGGGGTGTGGAAAAGATCATTTGAGACGGAGCACATCTAACTTAGATGCACCTGAGGTGTCGATTGATCCTTTCCCCCATCTGCCTCTCTATTTATAGGTAAATATCTTCTATATATGTTAACTATTTTGTTTTTTTTTGTAGGCTTCTTTCTTGACAGAATGTGGGATAACATCCAATTTGATCAAGTGAATGAACTTAGAATCTTACACTTTGTCAACTTTTATTTTGACACTGTAACAGAAAGCTATATATTACCTGACACTGACATCGGGTCAGGATCTTAATGTGAACTCTCAGTCTTGCTGTCTGGTTCAGGAAAGCATATCCTAATGGGATCTCTTAATAGCATACTTGTGCTATTGTGCATTGATTTGGATTTTTAGTGTTTGTATGTGTTTATAATAGTTAAGATATTTCACTATTGATGAGTAAAATCAATCCTTATTGTACTTCTTTTATGGACTTTGCTTTTATGAGCCATGAAGGTCTTTTGCATTAGGAAATATCAACATAATGACATCTTACCCGAAGCTTTTGAATATCCTTTTGGTCATCCATGTCCAAATTGATCCATGGCTTTTTAGTTTGAATGCCTAACATGCATATCTGCTTATTGCAGATTATTGGATGTGAAGCTGTATCTTATTTTCATGATATGATCGAGCAAATGATTATGTGGGGTTTTGAAGAGGGCAAAACACTTTTTGGATTTGGCTATGACTTTCGGCAAAGTAACAGGTTCGTCTTATTTAGAGTTTATTTTGTTTATCAGCTGATTGTATTTGATACATATGGAACAGGGGATTACAGTTTGCACAAAGCTATATTGACATTCAAGAATGTGGTTATTGTCATGTCAGGCTTGAGGAAACAATGAATAGGTTTTCCAAGAAATTGGAGTCAGCATACACTGCATCTGGTGGGAAAAAACTAAACATTATAACACACTCCATGGGTGGACTGCTGGTCAAGTGCTTCATGAGTCTGCACACTGATGTAAGAACGTGTCAAAACATTTGTTTTTCTTTTTTTGGCTGCTGCTCATGGTAATCCCAGAGCTTTTGACTGGCCTTTTTTATTCACAGGTTTTTGAGAAATATGTTAATAGTTGGATTGCAATTGCTGCCCCATTCCAAGGTGATTAAGAAATTCCCTTGCTTATAATTCTTTATGAACTTCAGCTTCTTATCACAGAGTTTGGTATCAAACATCATCAAAGCCAGTTTGCACAGCTTGATCAGGAAAGCATGTGCAAAATGCCAGTTCGCAGTGTCTTTCAAATTTTCTGGTTGTATGCTTGCATGGGTTTTCCTCTGGTTGTAATTGACTCAAGTGGTCAGAAGTTTGTTGATCTTGTGTGTTGCAACTGTTTAGAAAATTATCTTGTGGATATTAACATTGATTTCTAATAGGTATTTTTGCAGAAATACCATCCTCGCAAGTTTATTTGCAGAATTGCTTATCTTATTTTCATATTGTTTTTAATAACCTTTCTACATCACAATATTTGCAAAAATATTCCTGTTGTCACCGGTTGTTAGCATTCCGTTAAAATCTCCTATTCCCTGGATAGCCTTTAGCTAAATTTGAGAAGGACCAAAATACCCTTAATCTCTCCTAAACTCTCTCTCTCTTCACATATCTATCTCTTTACCCTTCCCTGTCTCTCTGGCACAATGTACTGGTCAAAATGACTTTTCTATAGGGGTATTTTTGTCCAAAAATGTAATTTCATTGATGGAAGCAAAATGTTCTTTGCATCTTGAATGGAGGTTACCACTTAACTACTGTAGGGGCATTTTTGTCACTATATTGATATAAGAAGGTTATTAAAAATGTTATGAAAATGAGATAGACAATTCTGCAAGTAAATCTGTAAAGAGGATATTTTTGTTAAAAAATAATAATAAACATTTCTGTCAGGTGCACCCGGATACATCACAACTAGTCTTTTGAATGGACTGTCTTTTGTTGATGGATGGGAGCAGAGTTTCTTCATATCCAAATGGAGTATGCATCAGCTGGTATGAGAATATGACTTCTCTTTCTGTCACTTCTATTTGTGCATTTATGTAAAATATTTTTGCATGAAGGTGAAGTATCCATTACTTTTGTATTGGATTGTTGTACATGTTGTAGTGTCTCCTCACATTTTTTTAATGTTTTTTGTTTCTTTGCCATTGTTTTGAACCTTCATATGCATGCTGCAATGCTTATTTTATGCGGAACCAGATTATTTGCTAACTTCATGGTGCATTGCAATTCTCTTCACTTATTCTCTATCTGTTTAGTAGTTGTTGGATCACGGAATTTTTCTTTAATATTATTTAGGATCTCATGTAATGAGAGATAGGCATAGACTTCTCGACCTTCTTTGAGAAGAAGGAAGCCTACACCAGCGCACATACGAGGCTGTTTAAATAGCCCGTGCACGGCTCATTCCGTGGGTTGGTTTGCTTAGACGATGTAGGTTTGGGTGCCGGATATTTCCTCGCTGACCGCAATCAGTGCTGATTTACATCGGTATAACATCCGAACACCTTTGATTAACTGTCAAAGAAAATCATAAAGTCCCTTACATAGTATAGGTCTTAATGTCAAGGGCATACTTGTCTGTATGGCTCACAATGACCCCCCCTACATCAACAACAACAACAACAATCACTGAAGGGATTGGGGTTTTAACAAAGGTCGTGTTTAGTTTGACGAAACCCCATAATTTAATGGCACCGGTGTGATTTAAAGGAGACTGGAGTCATATTAGGGTGTCTTGGTGGTTTCTGGAACCCAGGGATATTTTGATAATTTGAGACCAGGCCAGGGGCACTGTGCAATTTCTGGGCTGGGTGTGTGGGTGGACACTCTCTCTGACTTCCCGGGGCACTCGGGCAATTCCTGGATGGTTTGATGGCTATTTGGCCATTATTGGACTCCAGGAGTATTTTGGTAATTTGCTTTCCAGAGGCCAGTGGCGAGGATTTAACGATACTCGGGTGCGAACGTAGTTAGATAGTACCCACAGGTGTTGAAACAAATTTGTGGCTGGAAGGAAGTGCACACATGATCATCCCTAACGAGGTAGGGGTGTATACATAATTTTTGGAAAGTCAAAGTTCATTTGCAATTTCCCTTGACACACATAAGAGAAGATAACTGAGTGTATTCATTCTCATTTATGCAAGTATAAGAACTGTCGGCGAGTTGTCGACTGTACATGAGAAGTCTCCCTCTGATGCGGAACGTAGGGGCGTAGCCACCATTATAGAAAGTTGCAGGGCAGAACTGCAATTTACAGGACTTCGATATTTTTCTTGCCACCAGGGGGGAGGGCATTTCTATATTTCTGATTAATTCAGAAAATTACAGACATCAGCTGCCCAAAGAGCATAGAAAATTACTCAACAATAACCCTGAGGACATAAGTGTAAGGCCGAGGGTATTTATAAAAATATACCCTTAATAGGTCTTCACAAACAAACAAGCGCACCTCGTCCGGGAAAAACGACGGTGTACCCTTCTATCTCTGTTTCTCTCTGTGTGTCTGTGTTGCACCCGGGGGGATATATATAGAAGTTAGCAGGACTCACCTTGACAAAAAGAAGAGTTTTTGGACTTCACCTTGACAAAAAGAACCATTTTTGGACCTTAGGTTGTCAAGGTGGGTCCTCCACGTCTTTTTTTCTTTTTTATTTCTTTTTATTTTTTTGGTGGAGGAAGAAACAGACCCCAGTGAGGTCAATAGGAAACCGGCGCAATAGGAGCCTGACGGGCTCATTTGATCCCGTGTGGGCCCCACCGGGGTCAAATTAATTGCTATGCGGGAGTCATTTGACCTCGCTGGGGGGTCCATCGGGGTTAAGCAACCCCATCGGTCAAACGACTCTGTTGGGGTCTGTTTGACCCCACTGGGTCCAGTGGGGTCAAATGACCCTGCGCGGGTCTTTTTGGCCCCGGATGGGCCTCCCCCGGGTCTGGGAAAAAGGGCGCCCCCTATTAAACCCTATTCCAGCCTTTTCTGCCCCTTGTGCTAGCAGCGGGACATGAGGAGAGGAGAACGGGGTTGCTCCGTCGTTTGTTTGTGTCCGTTTTGTGCCGTCGGCGACGGGGAAGGAGCTTGCATCTGTCTGGACCACATGATACGCAGCGGTTGGTCTCTTCTACTAGTGCACGTATGAATTCTCTCCATCCTTCTTTGCTGCGACGCAATTTGCCATTCGATATGGTTGGGTTCCAGGACCCGATTGTGTGGAGATACTCCACAAAACGACGGTGCTGGCTTCAATCTCTGTTTGTTTGACCGTCGATTAACATGAGGGAGGCGTCTCGAATTATTTGAGAAAGTTAGGGGTGCAACAGTAGTCATGTTTTGTGCTTTCTCTGTGTGACGAGGTTTTTGTCTTTAGTTATTTTCTTGGATCCCCTGCTTCCTCTTCAATTCACTTCACTTATTCTCTATCTGTTAAGTAATCATGCTCAGTGCTCTCTCTGTGTGATGAGGTTTTTGTCTTTAGTTATTCTTGGATCCCCCTTCCTCCTCATGCTGTTTTACTGGTTAACCTCACTTTACAAAGAGTAAGGCCTTTTTGGCCACTGCACCTATTCCATCCATTGATATCATACTGTCTGCCAATGACATCCTTTGGTTTCATCTGGAGTATATGCAGTCAGAGAATTTATAGCCAAAGTCGAGAAATCCAAAAGGCCATCCACTAGTTCTTGTGTGAGCACTAGGAATTCCAGGGCATGTGGGTGGTTCTGTTTGTTTCTCACCTTGTGCAAGAACTCATGGTCCTGGGAGCAGGACCCATTATGCACATTCACCGCTTTGAGGTTCAATGTGCCCGCTTTGCTCTCTTCTGACTCTGCATGCAAGTGGAGTCTGAAAACCTTGGCCTGTCATTTCTGAGCCCTTTGGCTTGCCCAACTCAAGAAGGGGTAATCTTGGTGAAAGCCTGGTGAAAACCAAGTGCTTCTCCAACCTTGATAAATCAGAGCGGTGGGCAGGGGGGATGAAAAGAATACTCTGGATAACCTAGACCAAATGCTCAGGCCTTTCCTTTCTCTGCTTGTCTCATCATCTTGTATGCGATTCATGCTCTTCTCCATTCTCCTAGTAGATTTCCTCTTGTATACGTCAATCGTAGAATGCTAGAATATATGGAAGTAAAAGTCTAAATGTCCTAGACTGATACTTTGTTAGAGGGCAATGGCCAGTTGATGTCTAGGTTGGACAATAAGGCAATTGCAGTGCATGTTCATTTTCTTTCTATGGGTCAGCAACTTATAGGGTGTTTAGAGACACTTTCTTTTTTGAATCTATTTTACTCTTAAAAATTATGTGATTTGAGTTTTAAGTCTAATTTTTAGAAATGCAATAATACAGTCATCTGTTTGGCAGAATCATCATAAATTTTAAAAGCGGTGAGAATATGATTGGCAAAATCACCGTAACAGTTGATATGGAAGGCGAGAGCTGACAAAAGAGGAAAGGCAGAGAAGAATAGAAAGGGGTGGAAGCTGGATGATCGCAAATGGAGGGGATATGAGGATGTGTTGAGTGTTCTCAGAAAGACAAAAAAAAATAGGTGGAGACTTGTTTCTCTCTTAGGGCAGATTTATGAAGTACTCATCTTCTCCACAAAACAATGGGAGATGTTACCAAACAGGTTTAAGTGCAGTTTTCTCCCTTAAAGTATATTTTGAGAGAGAGAACATCAAAAACATAGTAACCAAACGCCCTATTATTGTCAGCCTCCACAGCAGGGTCTATGGCTTACGAAACTCTGATTTTCACCAATTTCATGAAGGTTTGCCAAGTCTGAGACTTGCACCTCACAAGATATTGATATTAGCTTTCTGAGATCCCACTCTTGGCAGGTTCTGGAGAAAGAGACCTGCTAAGCCTGTTCCTATATCAACTGGCTATATGGACTGGTTGTCAGAGGATGAGAGAGGAAAAGCAAGAGATGATGCAGGGGGGACATCAGCTGTGAAAACCCCTCTTATCTGGGTAAAAGGAAGAAGAGGACTTCCCTGCTGATAGATAAAATCAGCAGTGATAGAGCTGCTGCAGCGACAGATTGCCAAGGTCACAGCCTGGGAAAAGAGGTTGAGGAACCTTGTCTCTCTCCATTTCTCTTTATTTTATAACGGAGAGGATATTCCCAAAGTGACCTCCTATGGACTATTTTACTACAAATACTCTTGACAGGAACATATTAATAAAATAGTCCATATTAACTATAAAAGTCTAGCATACAGGAAACCTAAAGAGTAAAAAAATGCTTTGCATAAATAGAAGTTAATTTCTAATCTCTTACAAGACCACTCACAGATCTTTTCTCCAACTCTTGGAGGCGAATCCGAATGCAATACTGCAACCTTGCTTAGATCCTGATATCTCAAACCCCCTCCCCTGGTCAAAAGTAGTGCATCTAGATGAAGGTAAAAGCACATCTAGTTATGTTGTTACTGACTGCTTTTCATGTAAATGTTGAACATCAAAAAGGCACTTCCATATTTTTATCTGCTTTTCATGGCATTCATTTTGACTATTACCTTCAGTATGTGTTTACATAGTAGTATGAACAGAAGAAGATGGCATCCCCTCCCCCACCCCCCATCTAGATCAAGGTAAAAGCCAAATCTAGTTATGTTGTTACCAACTGCCTTTCATGTAAATGTTGAACATCAGAAAGGCACTTCCACATTGTTATCTGCTTCTCATGTCATTCATTTTGACTTCTACCTTCTGTATGTCAGTATGTGTTTACATACTAATAGGAACAGCAGAAGAACGCGCCAAACTAAAGTTGCTTTACCTGGGCCACTACAGTCCATTCCACCATCCAAAACTAATGCCTATGGCTCATGCCTTGACCTATTGTGTTCAGAAGGGTTTCCTTGTAACTTGCTCCTATAATCCTCTATAATTGGTTTCATGGTCTCAAGTCATGTTTCCTTTTTTTGAATGTGGATGGTACCACAATTGTATTAAATGTAAAAGAAGGGATGCACAAGTATAAGCAGTAAGTTCCCAAAACATTACTATACAATTCACACCGAGGCGGTACGGCTCACACTAGTCCCCCAACAAAACAAAAACAGAGGAGTTGTGTGAGTCCCCTATACAAAGATGCTCAGCCCAATCTCTCTCTCTCTCACAAATGAAAGAAACAATTCTATATCCTCTTACTTCCCTTCTGAAGATTCTGTTGTTCCTTTCTCCCCATAAGGCCCATAGGGTAGCACTTAAGGTCATGTTTCCTGTATTTTCATTTTTCGGAAGTAAGTTTTGTGCTGGTGGATCCATTTGGGCATCATACTTTTTGAAAACTTTGTTTCTTTCTTCAAAGTCACTATTCTGAATGCAACTTCACCCTAAATGTTGCCTTCCAGCTGATTGAATGTCCATCGATATACGAGTTGATGCCATGCCATGGTTTCCATTGGGAAAATACCCCACTTTTGCAAGTCTGGAGAGATAAACATGCTGTTTCTGGCGATCAGAGTACTTTGTTGGAGTCATATGAACCAGCAGCTGCCATATCTGTAATGAATGAAGCTCTCTCAAGTAACATAGTAAGCTATCTTTTTTATCTAGAGTTTTACCCTGGTTTAAATCATTGAGAATTTGTGGACTTATCCACATTAGATAACTTCTGTTATCAGTTATGCTTATCAAGTAAGAAAGTGCCACTTACTTTGATAATAATTCTTCCTGGCTTGCAGGATCAACGAATGATCGTTTTTTATTTGATTGCATGGATGGTATTGACAGCTAACGTGGTATTTTTACTATCTTTCTAGGTTGGTTATAATGGCATACAAATTCCTTTGCCATTCAATCTAGATATATTGAAATGGGCTAAGGAGACTCACGAAGTCCTTTCTCGTGCTAAAGTTCCTGCTGCTGTTCAGTTCTATAATATCTATGGGATCAATTTTGAGACACCTCATAGTGTCTGGTAGGTTCCCTCAGCCCGGCTTAATCGTTCTACTAGCTTATCATTGTCAGTAAGTATAAACATATTGAAGTCCAACAGACACATTGGAGTCTGGACAGTCACTATCCTGTAAACATACCTTCTGTCCCTAAAATTGCCTGCTTGAAATAATAAGTGACATCCATTGACAGATGTGATTATTTTCTCCTAAGCCACTTTGTTCTTTTCTTTTCAGCTATGGAAGTCAAGAAACACCTATTTCAAACCTGCAACAGCTATTGACAGCAGAGGTTGGCATTCCATCACCAACTGTGTCTCTTTGCAGTATTCGTATAATTATTTTTATTTTTTTGATTACTCAGGAAACATGCCATGTGCTTTGCCTAGTGTGTGGATAGTTTGCGTCCCACCACCAGGCTGTAAATGTGCCCTGCAATATGGGCTATACTGCTATAGCTGCAACATGGGCAGATATGCTAAAACTGGCAGACTGACTGGCTACCCAGCAACAGTGAACAACTTAGTCTAAAATCCCATGTCGAAGCATGCCATGGCTATTGATGGGAGGATTGTCTCCTGTGACCTCTATGGACAACAATAAAGTGTGGGACTAAATTGACTCACCAGTGACCAGTCTAAGTTATCAATATATATCTCGTGTAGCAGCATATACATCATGGTGCTTGAGTTGATAACTGCATCTATGTTGCTTGCGTTGATGAATGTCTTTGACATTGAAGTATATAAAGCAATAGGATAAGGATTTGTGATAATGATGATGTTGGATAATGGTGTTCCATAATTTAAATGCTTCAGTTGTCCACAACAGTGGCAGCTGCATAATGATTGTTATACGTTTAACTTAGGCCATTAACTAACATGTAACCTCAAAGGCACAACCCAAGTTCTGATGCAAATAATTGATCAGTACTTATTTTCCATTTATTGATTCCGTAACTCACTCAACTCTGTCACCTGTTATGCATTTGTCATCATTCCTTTCCTAGGAAGTGCCCATGGTTGATGTGCATATGTGTTTGCATGCACATGCATACACTGTTGTGTGTTCAGCCGGGATGGTTTGCATAGATGTGCTTGTACTTGCATGTGTCCATGTCTGCCTGCCTGCATGCGTACTCACTGTAGAAATTCTAAGCTTGACAGATGACATGACTGCAACGGAAACAGATAGCGCCATTGTTTAGTGAGTAAAATATTATGCTGCAATTGAAGCCCTATCTTGAGCAATTCTTGTGTTGCAACAGTTTTTCAATTGCCATGAGTATCACCTAGAAAGAGCTGTATGAGTTTATGGAATGCGGTTTTCTTCCTATCAGTTACAAGGGAACATCCTGTTGCCTTAGTTATATTACACCTCATGATTTTTTTTTTTTGGGAAAATGCTTCTAAGGTTGACTTGGTTTATTAAAGGGGTTCTTCTTTTTCTTTGCAAGCTTTCTGTTCAGTGTAGTACTGTGGTTGCAAACAATTATATATCTGTTGGTGTTCAATATTTGATGTTCTTTGTCCATTTTTCAGCCAAAATACATTTGTGTTGATGGTGATGGGACTGTTCCGACAGAATCAGCTAAGGTATTTCCCCATGTTTACTAATTAATTGCAATGCTCTATTTTTAACATATTTTATACCGTCCCAAGAATCCCTGCTCATTCTGATAGTTAGCAACACATGCATGTTTCTTCTGAGCATTATTTCTTTTAGTTTCAGCTCACAATTTGTTTAAGCTGAGGATATTGTTCAAATGAAAATATGATGATGATGTTAATGACAATACCTTGATTTGTGAAAAAGGAAATTTCTTTGGAATTTTGGAAGCTTTTAAGTGAAGTCGTTGTACAATATTATTGGTTTTTAAATGTCAAGTCCTGCACTGTGTTAGATTCTAAGACGATATTTATGTAACATTTATCTTTTTTAGTCCTCTGCAGAAGCATTATTTAGAAACTGGATCATTTTGCATGTATCTTTCTCATGCTCCGAGAAGTCTTATTTAGGAACTGAATCATTTGACCTTGTATTTCAATCGTGATGAAGGAAAATTACTCTTTTCTACATATGAAATTCTCATTCTAATCAAATTTGCACTGTTACAGCTCATATGGGCTTGCTGGTTTTTGTTTCCTTATTCCTGTCTCAAACGTGAGTTGCTTCATGGGATGGTTGATGTTGTGGAAATTTCTTCTAAGAACAACCTATTTGAGAGTAAATCTTATTCATCCTGGCCGTGAATCTGTATCTTCAGTTTTCTTATTATCAGCCTCTCTCTACTTTTACTTTTATGGACCCTCCAATTCAGTTGAACTCTCCTTGTGGGGAGACTAGGGAGACGGTAGTTCTTCGTTGCTGTTTCTGGTTATGAGTGCAGCAATTTCAACCTATCAAATATAAGTGGGATGGTTCAGTATGCCAGATGGCCATGCTGAATCAACTCCAATATATCAAGGTTAACTTTTCCGCTTATGAGTGTGGCACTTTTAACTTTCAAGCCATTCATGCAATGACCTAGCAGATATAACTAGCGAGATTCAGTATGCCAGATGCCACATATGACAAATCAACTCTGACATATCAAAGATCATATGCATCTTGACGTTGTTTTACATATGTTGAATTCCGTAAATGAAGATCTTCAGAATACCTTTTTTTGGCTCCTCGATGAAGAGGTTGAAGTTATGTCCTTTGGTATTTCTGCAGGCAGATGGGCTTGATGCTGTGGCGAGAGTTGGTGTCCCTGCCGATCACAGGAGCATAATCTGTGACCGGCATGTGTTTCGGATACTCAAGCACTGGTTGAAGGCAGGGGAACCTGATCCTTTCTACAACCCGCTGAACGATTATGTCATTCTGCCCACGGCATTCGAGATTGAGAGCCATTGCCAGAAAGATATGAAGGTTACGGCAGTAAAAGAAGACTGGGAGATTATCTCATCGGATGAAGATGATCACCGCAGCAATTTAAACGGATCTCAGGTTCTCAGTGGAACACTGTCTGTTTCTCACACGGGAGTCGATAATTCTCACGCAGATGTCCAGGCCACTGTTCTTGTTTACCCTGAAAGTGATGGAAAGCGGCATGTGGAAATCCGGGCGATCAGTGTTACCAGTGGTTGCTGATGTCATGAAGGTGAGAAAACCACCACACTTGTATAGATGTAATAAGCCCATTTAATGTGGTTACCCCAGTGTTGTAATGTATATATATAATTCAAAAGGAACCGTGGTATTTATTTCATTCCTAGTATAAAAGTAACAAAGGAGATGTGCCCACAATTAATTACCATGCATATTTGTACATATAATGGAAATAATGGTGGAAGTGCCAGCAATAATTTCGACGGAAAACTTAATTGGCTCATGAAAGATTGGTTACACATCCATGGAACCGCAGATCGTTATCTTGTCTGTTTGCAAGTCCCAAGGGTGCTTCGGGGAGCAAAAGGGTGTTCTCAACAGTAAAGATACCTTTGCATAATTGAGTGCAAAACTACTGGAGTGCCGTTCTTGTCGCAAGGCTTTTTGACACAGGAGTTGAGAGCGTCCTAGTGAGCAAATGAGCTTGTTGGAAGTTTGATTTGAGAAATAGTGAATCATGCATGATTCTGATTTTGAAAATAATGAAGATGTTGGCGTAGGTTATCACGAGTGTAATACCCGCTTTTTTGCATTTTCTCTTTTTTTTTCGTTTGGTTGAAACGAAAATTTACATCTAAAATCACAGGAACCTGACAGCACGTATCCGTTATTTTTTGGGTTTTTTTATATAAATCAATGTTAAACATATATTTGTAAATATTAGCAAAGATATCTATGATTCGTAAAAATGTTGTACTAGTTAACTTCTGTTGAGTGGCCTACGGATATTCTATAAAGATTCGAATATTTTTTATTTAATAATTAAAAAATTAAAATATATCTCATAAATCTCAAATTCTTCACATAAAAGAGAGATGAGTTGCAGAGAGGGAGAGGGGGATGTGAGGGAGAGATTGTGAGACAAAGAGGTGAGAGAGAGAGAGACGGCCTTGGTGGGGTGGGTGTATGAGAGAGAGAGGGGGGGAGAGAGTAGAGAGGTGAGAGAGAGAGAGAGATGTCGACAAGATCCATCGACGTCTCCTCCCGATCGTGAGAGAGAGGGGAGAGAGAGCAGAGAGGTGAGAGGTGAGAGAGAGATGATCGGGGTGGGATGGAGGTCAGAGAGGGGGAGAGAGAGATATGGCAGGGGTGGGGGTATGAGAGAGAGAGAGGGGGGGACAAGAGGGGAGAGAGAGGGATGATCCACCTGCAGACGGAGGAGAGAGAGATGATCTACCCCCGCCCCTCTCTCATGAGCAGAGGAGAGAGATGATCTATTCTTGCCTCTCTTGGGGGGAGGAGAGAGAGAGATGATCTATTCTTGCCTCTCTTGGGGGGCATCGGTAGGCCAAGTGAAGTTGCAGGTGCGCCGGAGTGGGGTAGGGGTGAGGGAGAGGAGACGGGCGACGTGGCGGTGGTGGGTGTGGGCGGCATGGAGCATGAGGCAGGGGTTGGAGGCCGGGGGCGGTGACGGTCCGACAGGTGGGGTGGGGGTCTGAGAGAGAGAGGGGGGAGAGAGATGAGAGAGAGAAAGAGATGACTGGGGTGGGGGTCTGCAAGAGAGAGAGAGACATCAGAGAGATGAGAGAGAGAGAGAGAGAGAGAGAGAGAGAGAGAGAGAGAGAGAGAGAGAGAGAGGAGGGAGAGACAGAAGAAAGTCACTCCGTGTGAGAACGACTTTCCTCTGAAGTCGCTCCCACACGAAGCGACTTTCCTCTATCTCCCCCGGCCCCTCTCTTCCCTCCGACAAGCCCCCTCCCCCCTCCCCTCTCTCCCCTCCGACAAGCACCATCGACCCTCCCCTACGTCACCATTCCCAACGAGCACCCCCCACCCTCTCACCCCCCGTCCTCTCTCTCTCTCCCTCTAGCGTCCTCACACTCCCCCTGCACCTCTTCCATCACTCTCACACCCCGTCCTCTCTCTCTCCCATTTGGCGTCCCCCCACTCACATTCACCTTGCACCCTAGTCATCTCTCTCACCCCCATCCTCTCTCTCTCTCCCCCTTCGGCATCCCCCCACTCCCCCTGCACGCTCTCTCTCTCTCACCCTCACCCCACCCCGGCCACCTCTCCCCTCTGGCAAGCCCCCTCCCCTCTCTCCCCTCCCGTCCCCCTCTCACCTTTCTCTCATCCGACAAGCCCCTCCCCCCCAATGCTCACATATAATCTTCCCTCCCCCCATACACTCTTCTCCGCTCCCTCTACCCTGCCGATAATCTCCCCTTCCCCTCCTTGTAGTCACATACCCTACTCTCCAGTGATTCTGTTGCTGTACACACCCCTTCGACGATGATCCCCTACTATTTACAAATCGCATGTGAGAGTGAGAGGGGAATGAAGTTGGGAGAGAGATGAATTTTTTTAACCTACGGGTATTATTATCTTTTTCTTAATCTAGTTAAAGTTAATCATAGTTAAATTCACGACGAGTAACGGGAGATCACGACGATGATATTTTTACACTAGTTTGACAAAATTAAGGATATCTCTGATAATGTAAATATAGGAGTAATATATTTGTAAATGTGTTTAACAATGATTTATACGAAAAAAAAATCTTATTTTCTATGATTATCTGACTAAACGAGGTAGGTTCACGTTGACTTAAAGAAGGTGCTGCATCGTATACCCATCCATGCATTCGAGGAATTTTGGTTTGCCTCGTGACCTTACATTAATAGGATGGCCAAGTTCGGACTTGAAACTCCCCCCTCCCTCCTCGGGAAAAAAAAATCATCGCAGTGGATGGTGATTATTCATTACACACGTTGATGTTATGATGTATTATAAGCCCGTGCGTGTCTCATGGTCCATGGATGTGAGAAAGCTGGCCTCATGCCAGAAATGATGGACCTCCCATTTTCTAATGTGATGCCCTTTTATAGCCACAGCATTATGAATGGGGCTTTCAGTGATGTATCCCATGATTCCCATCCCATCCCATCCCATGTTCAGGCACTAAGCCGTCATGCAATTTTATTTACTTATATGCCCATATCTACTCGTATGTGATGTGTAGCCACTTCACTTTCAAGCGCAGATTTCTATTATATCCCCATGTCACGCTGCCGCTTGTCATTTATTTTGCCATGTAGTAGTTCCTCTTTTCGAAGAGAGACGGGTGCCGAGGCAGAAATAACTGGTTCCAGTGAAATGAATGGCAACCCATCTTCTTCGCTCTAAACTCTTTGTTAATCATGTTAGTAATTTTGAGTAATACAAGGTTCACTATGTCATTTGTCTTAATTACTCTCCGGAGAAAGAACGCCGAAGACAGAGAGAACAATCCCAACGAAATAAATGGTGACTCCTCGATCTTCAATTTTTATTTGACCCAAAACGGAAAACACAACAAAATAGAGAATTATTTAGCCGAACTGCTCGTGTATTCATGTTAAAATTCCTAAGCCTTGACCTGTCCATTCAAGACCGTGGACAACTTCAATACGCATCTACTCAAGGAGATTTTTACGTGAAATAACGATTATGGAAAAGACGTTTATAACATTTTATGGCTGGATGTGTATGCCGAGAGATATTTGTGATAAGTCAAGGGGAGATGTGATCATGAAATGCACACTTAATAGAGGAATGTGTTCACAGGGTAAAATGGTAAAAGATTAGGACAAAATGATAATCATAACTTCGTAACATGGTTTATCATCTCGATCGACTCGCCCGTCTCAATCACGGGTTGGGACGAGTCGATCCTGACTCGGTCGATGGATATTTTCTTCTGCAGTGCTACCCTTTCCTTCACGTTGGATTGGATAGAACGTTACTTGCAAAAGAAACTTTTCTTTGAAGATCATGTACCGCGAACCTTATCATTCACCACACTCGTTCAACCAGTAGATACGAGGTGAAGTTACACAAAAGATACGATCTTTATGGAATTGTTTCCTATTATATACAACAAAGGAAACGATAGCCTTGTGAACTTGGCATCAAATTCAAGTTATATTTTATGTAAAACAACTGTTCACATGGAAGATAAAGGAATCGAGAAGAAGCCATAGGAGGAGAGCAATTCAACGAACAAGTGGAGATGCAAGGAAAAAGAAACCTCTTCAGCATATCATGACTCAAACTGCCCTCATCACCAACGAATTCAATCCAGTGGCAAACAGCACCAAAAGCATTGGAGGCTAATGAATCACATCACACTATTCATAAAATGAAGAAAATACAAGCTAAGAATTCGGTCACAGTAGTATAAACATAGGGAAAAAAATTATGTCATATTGATGGGGAGGCAGCTGTGGAGCAGACCTCCCCTGTACAACAGAAGCCAAACAGAGCATGTAAACATCAACAATAGGGAGCCCTCCGCTGTCCTCAGAAGCACATGTCCAGCAGGCAGCAGCAACACAAGGCAGCACAGCTGCAAGGTAATCAGAAAAACCATGGCAAACAAGGTAGATAGAAGGTCAGAAGTTATCAGAAAATGAGAATAATAACATCAGAAGCAGATAAGAGCGCTATGGAAGGGGTGCATAACCAGAGGCAGAGAGACTCACCATCCCTTCCAGAACCCGTCACCCCTGTCCTTGGTCTCCACAGGCCCCTGCTGAGGGTACTGAACTCCGTCCTTCGTGGGGTAACCGGCCGGCGGCGGCGCGACGTAGGCCGGCGCGGGGTACCCCTCCACGGGCTGCGGCGGGTAAGCCTGGCCTGGCGGAGGGTACGCGTTTGCAGGCGGCGGTGGGTACACTGCTCATCATAAGCACGACGTCACGAAACCAATTAGATCATCACCGCAGCAAGAAGAACAACGACAACAGTTCGATCATCTGAGCTCCACATAGCCAAAGCTACTGTTTTGGAAGGAACCCAGAGCCTCTGGGTAATTACCCAGGAAACCCAATTGCCCAAAACCTGTCTGCAGATCATCCCACACGGTTTCCCTATAATCCGTCGACTCCGTGATGCCAAAGAGTGAAAACTTAACACACACAGTGGGGGAGAGCATACCTGCGGGAGGAGCCTGGTAGCTCATGTTTGCAGAAGCAGCACCGAGGCACGGGATGAGAAGGTGACGAGTTGGGTGGGTGTTCAAGGAGGTGGTGGAGAGAGAGCAGGAGGAGCGGAGGGGTCCTTTGGGTTGGGTGGGAAGGTGGCAGGTGGAGGATGGGGGTATATAGGCTCCCCCCGGTTGCTTCCGGGAGGGGTCTCTCTACTGTGGGTGACCACACCAAAGACGCGTAAGAAGATGCGGCCTGGCACTTTGTTTCCGAGTATTCGTCGTCATCCTTCCGCCCCGTCGCCGTCTCCGACCTGCCCCCATGAGACACCTGGCGCCGCGACCACTTTCCTCTACGGAAGCTCCCCATGCCGGCGATTCAAAATTTCAGACCGCAGGTGCCGGGATGCTGCCAAAGGCCTTCTTGCGTATAAGTCCTCGTTAGCAATAAAATTGTAAGTCCGGGTCTGCGTACGTCCATTTACCAATTGGATGGATACTCGTCACCTCCTATCAACATCTTCTTATTGGTAAAAAGATGTACACATGGATTGGAGTCTGAGATCAGACCCTTTGCGCGCCAACCATATGAGACTTATAAGACAAAGGATTCACTTCAAAGCATGTTTCGAGTTCAATCCCAAGCGAAGAATAAGGGACCTTAATTTGTTTACACATAACAGAGTCTGGATACATTTTTATTTGCTTTGGGTCTACTCAGACCCACTTCATTTACAACCATACTTATACATACGTATGAGCCATTCATTTGTCTAGAAACTCTTTTTTATTCGGGAGGTAATTTTTTTTACTTTTTTATTTTTTACCGAGAAGGGAGAACCGAGTATTTAACCCGGGATTGGGATCGGGACCGGGAGGGTGTCCACTCCGCCACTGATAGGTAACATTTATATCGGAACATTTGCAAACATGTTTCCAACACCCTGATGTCCCCTGAACCATACTTTGGCTAGTTTTTCAGCTAGAGGTGAAGATATCTGAACTTCATTTACTTGCGATAGCTTTCAAAGAGAGATTTGGGTCAGTGAAAAGATTGAACATACTAGTAAGAGAGTGAGTCGAATGTGTTAATCGAGGGCAGCCACACTATTTGGGAGACATGGTGACGCATTGTTGCACTAATTCAAATGTGCAGGTACATGTGTGTCTTTTGAATATGTCAAGGATATAACCTGTAACAAACGCGTGTACATTGTTAAACGTTGCCAAGGTCAAAATTGGCGTTTTCTTCTTCTTCTTCGTAGGGATGTTGAAATTGTGATCCCTAGGGACGTGAAAGGAATAAATATAGCTGAAATAACGGGGGAAGTCATCTTTGGGGACATCATCCTCATCAATGTCCAACTGCTCCACCTCAAATTGTTGTTGTTGTCACCGGTTCTGTCTTTTACTTGCTCGTTTTCAAACGCTCTCAGCTAAAAGGAAGGTTCTATTGGGAGTCATAGGCCCCATTCCGAAGAATCATGAGAGTCCGGTCACGGTTCAGAAAGCAATCCATCCTCTTACTAGTTTTATCTGACCGGGCCAGGTCTGATTAGTTAAGAGGAAGGGAAAGCCTATTCCTACTTTGTGTCAGACAGAGACAGGCATTTGTGCCATGAACCTGACTTGATCCTCGGCCAATATATATACATATATATGGGTTTATTTCTGGTCTGTTAAACACTGCGGAGAGTGGGTTAGTTGATGCTCGGCGTGGGTCGATATTTTTATCGATGCAAAGTTATTCGAATTTATGATCAGTATTTATTTATTTCTTCTTTTCCGCTGACAAAAACTTTGGGTCCATCCTTATTAAAACAAAAAATATATCTTTCTATATTATCTATACTATAATAGCGACTTTGATAACAGAATAAGGGACGAATACGATGAATTATCTATATTATATTAAAGACCCTTATTTTAGAAATAATTAATTCTACCATTCGACATGGAACGAGTTATTCTCGAGATAAGAATAAAATATCAAACTTAAAAAGAAAAAATTTAAGGAATAATTCACTGGGACCCACCTCAAATAATTTATCCTAACCTATTATCTAAGTGACCTTAAAAGAGAATTCTACGATTTTTTTCCGCCGGGTCAATCCATCTGGTTTTCTTTTTGCTTCTCCGATTCAAATGCGTCCCCCGCAACCGGGGCCCCGGTGCAGGTGTCACCCGAGTTGGGCCGGGGCCACCGCTTTCAAAGGGCTTACCGCCAAAAGAGGCTCGTCGTCGGAACGGATCGGATGAACACCACACTTATTCCGGTCCCCCTCCCTCCCACCCCTCCTTTCCTCTCTCTCTCTCTCTCTCTCTCTCTGCCCATATTTCCCGGTCTCTCTCTCTCTCCCTCCCTCCTTTGTTTTAGAAAAAAAAATCCCCTTTTCACTTGTTCTCTCTCTCTCAAAGCATCATCCTTTGCGTCTCCCCCTTCTAAGATGGATGTCTTTAAATCCTTCTTTTAATCCTTCTTCTGCATCTGCTCCGGGTTTATTAATGGGTGTGCAGGTTAGAAAACTGTCGCTGCTGCTGCTGCTTAACTAATCCCCGTCGTCATCATATATCAGTAATAGCTTTAAACACACCTCCACCTGACCCCTCCCCCACCTGCTGCTCTCTTTTTTGCATGCTCTGTTCTGAATCGGGGGGTTTAAGTTTTGATCGTAGTTGGGGTTAGATAAAAAGGTGATGATCTATGGCGGGCAACTCGGATTTTAAAAGCGGGACACGCAGGAATGTGACAAAGGAACCAACTTTCTAGGAGGGTTTTTTCTCTCGCATCATCCACGGCATGCCTCTGTTTCGGACTAAATGCACTTATTCAGGCTGTTAATCTTTACGCTTCACCATGCAACGGCAGCAGCCCTCCCTCTCCGCAGGCGCAGGGCAGACCTCCTCCAAAGATCGAAGAGCTACCTCTCCCATATATATTTCCCTCTCGGTCTCCGGTTCAAATGCGTCCCCATGATAATATCGTCCGATCTGACGCCCCCCACACCCTCCCCCTCTTGTCCGCGTCCTTTTTTCTCTGAAACGGTGCGTCTTTTTTCTTCTAAAAGACTAAAATGGCTTCTCCGCTTCTCTCTCTCTCTCTCTCTCTCTCTCTCTCTCAATAGTGCCATAGAAGGTGGAGGGGGGCCATAGCATCTTGGTATACAGTATTTACCGTTCTTCTCAGGGTTCACCTATCTCCACAACATGACGCCTGATGCACTAAGCTTCATCTTCCACCCCAACCTGTAGGTGCCGGCTAAGGTCGGGTTCCCCACCATCTCCTCCCGAGCCACTGGCATGGAGAAGGTGAAGAACGTCAACTTCTACGGGGTGCTGTCCTTGTTGTCTGAGAAGGCAACTGCCCAGGAGATAAAGATGGCGTACAAAACCCTTGCTCGATGGCTCCACCCCCAACGTGTGTCCGCCGGAGAGGAAGGAGGAGTGGACGAGGGAGCACTGGTGGAGGTGAACATGGCATACGAGGCACTACGTCGTGTTGTGCAGGAACCACGACGCCGGGCTTGGGTTGGAGAGAGGAGAAGACGTCGGCCGGCGGGAGGTGTTTCAGAGGGAAATATGGGAGTGGCAGCTCTTCGATCTGGGGAGGAGGTCCGCCCTGCGCGTGCGGAGAGGAAGGGTTACTGTCGTTGGATGGTGAAGTAAAAATTTTATTGATTTTGTTTTACTCTGAGAATAAGATAAATACTGCATTTAATATATCAAGGACGATGTGCTTTCATCTCCGGACGATGCATACAACAATATATATCACAATTTATTTTCGAAAATAGAAGATTTATAATTTTGAAATATTTAAATTTTAATATAATGTTATAATAAGGAGCCCGGTATGCTTACTTCTCTTTTAACATGTTGTCATCGATCAGTTGTTTCCCCGATAAGTTAAGTGTTCTTTGCAGATGGATCGGGTCTTGGGTTGTTGCACTGTGAAATTCAATATTTATAGAACCAAGAAGGACATCTATTTCACATGAAACAACACAATAACATCAGCCTGTGTCTAGGATAAGTTCGTCATTTAGAGAGGTGAACATATATCTAATGAGAAGATATATATATGTCAATTTATATTTCATTGCTAATTGAATCTATTGAGCTTAAAATTATCTAACCTTCTACGGCATCCAAACAACCATGTTAGCATGTTGCGCCACGGCGCTCGGTGTCCAAGGATCCTAGAGCACCCACTCAATCGTCTCAGATATATTCATACCTATTGAGTTACACAGTACAAAATTACTTGAAATTTTTATTGGACATGGCCTCCACATCTCATGCATCCAGAGGGAGTTAACATGCAACAGAGAAGCCGCCTGCTCCACAGAAGAAGAAATCATCATGGACCACATTATTTAAGAGCAAAAAGCACAAGCAACCACCAATAAATTCGATGGACATTATAGACTTGGAGACGTTGGATCCTAATGTAGATGATGACACTCCCGAGCCATCTATAGAGTCTTGCATCAGTGGAAGTTATGACTTCGATGACGACAGTACACCGATACCTTTTTCTTCCCACAATGGTGCCAGTTCTCCTGGTGGCCAACGTAGTGGTCATGGGGATATTAGTGTTGGTGACCAAGAGCATAGTAGTGGTCCATGCAGAGGTCATAGGGGCCACGACAATGGTAGTCATGGAGACATGATATGGATAGAGGAGCAGTGCTTCACATATGCCACATAGGATGCTGACCACGCTGCTCCAGTGCCAAGGGCAAAGCGGGCAGTTGACTATTGGAATAATTACTATAGAAGTTATGTTGTAGATGTTAGCAGCTCCTATGGCATGCTATCAGATTTTTAGAGGATGAGTACACATGATTCTCATAGATCTGGCTAGACTATGGATGATCATGACAGTAGCCCAAATATCATGACGATTCAAAAAGCATCAGTGCATTGTTCTCACCATATTCATACACTCGTGACTATCCTTTGATGCCACCATATACTAGAGGATACAATCAACTCTCAATTGCGCGGCCACAGTCGGTTGTATACTCACCAGGTTCTCGATAGTGTGAACACTACTTACGTATGTAATGGGAGAACTATGCAAGTTCTATGGACTATGTAAACTACTTATCCTACTTGGAGATCATGTATAATGCCCGACTATTTGGAGATGTGATGCGATCAATTTTGAGTCCATATGATTAGGAGTATATATCTTTTGCATATATTTACATGCATGTAACTTTCAAATCATCATTTATTTGTTCATGTCTTGACTTTTGTAATTGCTGTTCAAGTTATTAATGAAAAACTGTTCAACACTTGTAGATCATTATGGACCGACGACGCCATCCTGCTTGGGACCATATGTACAATTGCGAGGGTGATCGACATGTTTATTGTAGATATTGCCCACATCGTGTCACCGACATACATAGATTTATAGAGAACCTTACGGGAGTAGGACGAGATTGCCCTCCATACTCCACAGTTCTTTGAGGATGTCTGAGATTACTTTTGGATTGCATTACAAGATGGATATCTTTGTTGTAGGAGGCGCGAGGTTGCATCGTCCTCTATGTCTAAGTTTCCACCATCACATCATCAGTTCCATCGACATCCTCCTCCACAACTATGTGACGCGGTGGCGACGTGGAAGACGGATCGACGGCACTCCGGGACACGGACAGGACGGGACGGATAACTACTATCTCACACAGCTCGGCCTCACGCCGGACGGTCTCACACCGGGCGACGCTCAATCCTCACAAAAGAGAAGAGAGAGAAGGGAAAGGCAAGAGGGGGAAATCTCTTACACAAAACATAACTCATTCATTCTTTCATTCATTCATTCATAACATACGTAACAAGCATTGGCCTCCTATTTATAGGAAAGGCCCATTACATTCATACCTTCCTTACTTTTCTTATTTGCATATTTATCCTAGCCTAATAAAACAAAGGCCACCAACCCACTAAAGACTTTGTGGGTTTTAATCAAATTAAATATAAAATACACACATGCTTATTTGACTTAGACTAGTCTAATAAGACGAAAGAAAAAAATACATGTAGGAGTACATGTATACATACATACACAAATACTCAATACTCAAAGATATAAATACACACAAGTAGAACTACTCAGTATGCCGGGTCTTCAATCGAATCTCCGAGCCATAAGCTCGGTGCAGTTGGTGCGGTGCGGCGTCGACTCCGAGTAGTGGGCCCAGTAGTGGACCCGGTGTCCCCACCACTATGGTTTCAGCACCACCAACACCAATCCCACCGGTAGCAGATGATAGGCATACATGCGTAGATGTATTTAGAGCTTTCTTTAGAAGATTTCATGTAGGCCTGTCAACGGATTCGGATATTATTCGGATTCACTTCGAATTTGAATCCGTATTAATGGATAATATTCGAATTCATATTCATTTTTTCGGATAGGGATAATATCTGAATTCGAATCGTAGCGGATACGGATATTATAATATTCGCTTCGAAAAATATCCGTTCGTAATATTATATATCATATAATACATATTTTTAAATAATATATTATAAAATAAATAATATTGTAGAGAAATTTAGACATTTTATAGTTGTATTTTAATTTAGAGTTTATTATATATATTTTTGATATTTTATAGTTATATTTTATATACTTTTAACATTTTATAATTACATTTATATACTTTTGAATTTGAATTAGATAATTCCAATTTTAAAACGGAGCGGATACGGATAATCATATATTCGCTTCGTATCCGAATTCAAATCGGAGCGAATCAAAATCGGATAATTCGAATTTTAAAACGGAGCGGATACGGATAATCATATATTCGCTTCGTATCCGCTCCGTTGACAGGCCTAATTTCATGTACCCTCGATCGCTGCACATGGCCCATTATTTGTGTAGATTGCTACATTTTTACAGAGTCACCCATATACAACGTCACCCACTAGGATAAAGTTAGATTATATAGGTCATGAGCCATATATATCCGATTCTTATTAGGATATGATATTTATAGATGTGTCAAATGATTGACTTTATACATTTTGTACATTATGAGTGAAGTTGAATGACGTAGATGTTCACTTTAACTTATCTTTTTTGTCTCTTTATATAATACATTTAATTATGTTGTGTAATAGATTATTGTAATAAATAAATGATCAATATATGTAATTATATTTAGTTATGTGCATGAAATTATGTAATATTATTCTTATATAATATATTTACTCATATGTAAGTAATTATGTTTGAGTCACTATAATTAAGAGTAAAGTTAATTATATGTAACTTAGTATAATCACATAAAAAAGAAACAGTACATTCGATTATTTTTTGAATAAATTAACATTTTAAATTAGCGAGTATTAGAAGTTTATAGTTAATCTTATAATAAAACTTTAAAATTTTAAAAAGCATAAAATTTACAAAAATAACCCTTCCTCTCGATACATAGCGATACGTTGGCATATCGACCCGTAACGTAGGCTGTGATCGATAAGTTTAATTTGGCAAACCCTACGACATACTCTTGAACGGTCAGCTCTGGAGTACTTTGGAGTTTGGGTGAAGAAATCTTGAGTTCGAGGCTGTCCAAGATTGCAAACCGTCAACGGGCCTCTCAGTCAAACTAAGGGAAAAGAATCACCTGGTATTCAAAATAAGTCCGACTTAAACGAGAGAAGATATTAGACATATTAATTGTGTCAACAACAGCCGTCTTAGCTCAGCTGGTAGAGCGCATGGCTTTTAACCATGTGGTCGTGGGTTCGATTCCCACAGACGGCGAAGCTCTTTTTGGGTATTTTTTTTTTTTAAAATCTTCCGCTTCCGCAAGTTCCCGAGTTTCACCGTTATCCCCAGTCCCCACCAACATGGTCATTTACGAGAAGCAGAAAGCTGAAAAAAAAGAAGTAGCCGCTTAGCGCAGAGTGAAAATGGCAAATGAGCAGAACTCTCCAAAGATTGAGTTAGCTTCCCAAAGCTTTTGAGTTACTTCAACTAATAACACTCCAGCTCGAGGTCTAAACTTGCTTTTGATCTTTTGCTTGTGGACTTGATCTTGGCTCGAGCAGGACTAGAGTGGAGTTCGAATTTACTTCGAGCCTCATTTTTTAGTTCTCACTCTTTTAAAATATTTATCTATTTTTAATCTCACATTTATCATGATAAATCCTAATTAACAAGCATAATGGCATCCAGTGTACACTTACCGGTTTGAAAATGGTAGTGTTTGTATGTATTAATTATATTATAACAAAATTTAAATAAATATATTTTATTTAAAGTGGCCCGTGAGACTATTGAGTCGAGATCAGCAAACTTCAGACTCAACTCATTTAGTCAAACGAGTCTCACCTCGAAGTTCAAATTTGGTTAGTTTGATTAACTGAGTCGAGCCGTGCTGAGTTCGAGTGACTCACGAGTGACTCGGCTCATTGCCAGCCTTAACCCCCTAACATAAAGGAATAGTTTAAAGTACAATGAAAAATATGGTCCTACAACGGGTTTATATTGTTATATATAAAACGTGTCAGGTATTAAACCAAAAACGTGCTTCCTTTCACCCGTAGAATTTGCCGCGCACGGCGCACCCCCGTGGGTAGCGCTAAGCGCGGCGGGCACCTCCAAATGAGATAATGGGGCCCTCCCCCGCAATATCCGCATCCACGCCACTCCCGTCTCTGCTCTCCTCCGCCGCCGGGCTCCGCTGCCGACGGCGCTCCGGGGTCCCCATCCCACCTCGGCCCCTCTCTCCTGTTTCCTCTCACCCTCTCCCATCTCCTTCTTCCCCCTCGGCGTCTCTTCCCTCTTCTCACAATGGTGCTCTCTCGAGGAGGGGGGCACTGTCCCTCCTCCTCGCCGCGGCTTCCGCCGCCGAAGCCTTGCTCTCCCCCGCTGCTCCATCCGCGCAGGCAGCGGAGTTCTTCGAGATCGAAGGGTCGGGAGGGGTGAAGGCGCTGGACCTCCGGGCAGGGGACGGGGAGGTCCCCGCCGACGGCGACCAGGTATTGGATGTTGGGACGGTTCATCTGTCCATTCTCCCTATTGCTGGTGAAAGATATAAAAAGGTGATAATTTGCGTGGTTGTGGTTATTTCCGTGGACGAAGGTTGCCATCCATTACTACGGGAGGCTAGCGGCGAAGCGTGGGTGGCGATTCGACTCGACTTATGACCACAAGGACGAGGCGGGCGATTCCGTGCCGTTCGTGTTTGTCGTTGGATCGGGCAAAGTAAGTTTTTTTCTTGCCACAACGGGATTGTGTTTGGAATTGTGTTATAAGCAATGGAGGGTGTAGCGTGATGTTGATAATGGAGGGTGATGGGGATAAAGGTCATTGTGAACTCATGCCATAACGTAGCATATCTATTTGAATTATTGCATTGGGTAATTCAACTCAAAATCTTGAGGTGTTGAGTGGAGAGGGCTCCACACTGATTTTATTTTAACCCGTTGGACTATTCCAACGATATCTTGTGTGCATATAGCACTGTTCTTCTTGATACAGCATTGGAGGGGAATCCCCTCCAGTAACCAATGGTTTCTAGTTCCATTTGAACTCCGGAAGTCTGGATACTCTCTATCGGGAATTAGAGAGGATGCCATCAGTGCCAAACGGGAGAGGAGCCTCACTAAGACCCCTTCGGCAAATGCATCTCAAGTGGGACTGTGCATACTGGGGATGCAGGCAGGCTGTAAGGGAGTCTCCTCTCCCTAATTTGGTACAATTATCTGGATTCTGCACCTGGGCTTTCAGGTGCCATAGGTAATTGAGCCTTCCTATTGGTAACAGCTGGATTCTCTTTTTGTCTGTGCATGTCATGTGGATAAATATGGAAAAGCATACTAGTTTGAATCCCACTTGATACATATCCTTTGACTAGGAAAACCTTTTTCTCAGTGCATTTCAAATATGAATAGCACACAGTTTCAGATTCTGTGAGAAGGAGTTTAGCATGGTTCATGGTACATGAAAGAACATGCACATGAACGAGTTTGAAACCCATTTGATGTGTATAATTTGTCTTCTTTCTTAAGAATGTTCTACATGCTCATAGCTTCATGATGTTTCTTTTCCCTGTCTATGCAATGCTCCCCATATGAAAGGTATTCGTGTTCATAGTGGATTATACTAAATTGTCGTGCTATACGTTTAACCAAATAGCAACACATCAAAATTCTAAATTTATTATTTCAAAATTTATCAAGTTCAAATATGTGTCCCATCAACTCAAAATAAATGAATCATGCCAATGAATCTTTTCTTGTACCTTCCCCATAAGTCATGATGGGGCTCGTTCTTATCTCTCACAAATGACCAACCTCTGTAACACATGAGGAACTGTAGAAGCATTCATGTCTACATGAAAGAAATGTGAATGTTGTTTGCAAAATAAATAATCGGAGACTAACTAAAAGAAAAAACAGATTGATAAGTGGTTCATGCTTTTGATTTGTGAGTCATGCATGATTATTAGGTTGTACCTTTTCTAATGAAGAGTCAGGAGAGCCATAACCAGGGGATGAATATTTACACAATTGTCGCTATCTTTGAAGTCTGCTCATATCTGCCTGGCTTTGATACCTGGAAGTTTGTTCAACAGGCCATGTGAGTCTCGTTAGCTTTCTAGCCGTACATTTTTTCATATGAAGAAAAATGAGTAAGGTATAGGTTACTGATCACAATTCATAAATTTTCCGATGCATTATCGTCTAGAGGACTTGCATGCTACCTTTGATGTTCTGATCTTGATTTTTGAAATATATTTAAATGGCATTCTTATTGCCTATTAAAATATTTGTTTTTAAATATAAAGTGTCTGATGTGGTACCTCGCTTATTAATTTGCTATTTATAATTTAGAATGTAGCTGGATTAACCGACGCCAAGTTCTTTTGAAATGCCTTCCATAGGTAATTTCAGGCGTCGATGTGGCAGTGAAGTCAATGAGAGTAGGGGGCATCCGGCGTGTCATTATTCCACCTTCTCAAGGATATCAAAACACATCACAAGAACCTATACCGCCTAATGTACGTATTGGTGATTGATTATCTATGTTTGCCAAAAGGAAACGAAATAATTTCTCTTAAAGTAAGGTGTGGTGAAATTGTAAAAAGTTGCATCATGTTGATGATCGTCATAGGAATAGTTTATTGAATAAGAAGTTCCAACTGAAGCAGCATTTACATCTAGAAAAACCAGGGCTTCCTATTTCATCAAATCAAATGAAATCGGTCCTCAATATATCAGATTTTTATGTTGCATTCAGTTTGAGCCTTGTCTCTTAACGGAAGACATGGTTCTGATGGTATATTTTTCTTTCCTCTAGAATCTTGTAACATGATGTTGTTCACTAAAATATTGTGTCCATTGTGTGTTTTGACATATTGCATGCACAAATTCCATGGATTCTCTAGTCAGATCAATTTGGATTATTAACACTTGCTGGTCTTATATCTTGCAGTATTTTGATCGGCAAAGGTTGTTCACCACCATCTTCAACCCAACTCGTCTAAATAATGGAGAGGGATCAACACTAGGCACTCTCATATTTGACATTGAACTACTTAGGCTGCGGCACTTATGAAAAGATTGCATTTCACAGGCGAAACACTGTATAAAGAAAGATATCACCTGTTCTTTTGTGGATTGATAATAAGTCCGTTATATTTTTTTGTCTCCCTTGTGACCAGAGTAAATGTGTATGAACCATGCCTTGTTTGCTTTTACCGTGTCTACAATCTCAAATTCTCCCTGTGCCTTACATTCCAATTCAAGTTGACGGTACATTGTAGAGATTATTGTATGTAGCCCCCTCGAATATTCTGTATTTGACAGTATCCTCTGCATCACTAATATTGTCTTCTACACCACTGAAATTGACTTAGACTACAGTGATGTCCGACATGGCAGAGAGGCCGTCTGCCCCCCTCCATTCTGTCGGGAAGAAATTTTTTTGGGTGAAATGGGGCACGCATCGCCAACGGGTTCAGTGTCGACCCCTCAAACAAGGCGGCGGAAATAGTGGGCCACCCATGCTTCGTGGAGGCCTGCCAAAGTAGAGAAGGCTGACGGACGCCAACTCGTCTCCGTTCACAACGAACAACCCCCCCCCCCCCCCCCCCCCCGGTTACGCACGGAATCCTGGGCACCCTCAGTAAGCCTTGCTGCACACCCGCTTCTACTGCACAACTTCGGTGTGCAGTGGATTTTATTTTTTAAAGAAAAATTATGACGTGAACTCTAAATTGTCTTAACTTATCGTGTAAGTAATGTCATCATCTGATTATATAAAAAATAAAAATAAATAAAAAATCAGATGAAATAAATAATATTATATTTACTTTTAAAAATTAATTATTTTTATTTTTTTAAAATAATCAGATGATAATGTGACCCACGTGATAAGTTAAGATAATTTAGAACTTACATCAATTTCTTTGAAAAAATATTAAAATCTACTGCACACTCATGTTGTGCATCAGGGGTAGGCATGTAGTAAGCGTTACACTAACTGTGTAGAGGATCGACCTAAGGCCTAGTCGAATCTATTATGCCCACTTGAAAAGTTGAAATTTAAAGATCCAGCCATAACTCAATAACTTCCTTATGTGCTTCACATTTTTTCGTAGATTCTTTAACGGTTTAACCTTCGTAGGAAATCATAACACCCTCATTTCCATATTTTTCAGGAGGTCGTTTCATTTTTAGTAAAATATTATAGGATTATTTTTAAATAAATTATTGTTAAAATTAAAATGGTAAAAAAATATTTCTAGATTTGTATCGATAGAGATACCATTTATTTTGTCTATAGTTCAGATACGTCGCAGTTGTAACCCACCGTAAATCCAATCTTAATTAATATTAACTCGACGTGAGAAAATTTGATAATGTTCATAGTTAGAAAGAAAAAGACTCACCTCTCTCCTAACTTCTTCCCCCTCTCACCCCCAATCGGAGGGCGCTCTGTATGGGAGGTGGACTCTGGCGGGTAATAGGGAGGAGGAGGTTCCGACAAGAAGGTTACAATGGGGAGGAGAGGGTTGCAGGGTGGGAGCGACTCTAGCGAGATGGGATTCCGATGGGGGATCACTAGGGAGAGGGGGGATCAACCGAAGGGCAGGGTTGGCGGGTGGGGGTGGGTGCCTATAGTAGGGGAGATCACTGGGGGGAGGGGAGATTAGTTAGGGGGGAGAGTTGACAGAGGGTTTACGTATAGCAAGGGGATCGTGTGGAGAAGGGGAGATTGGGGGGGGGGGAGACCGGTGGGATGGAGGGAGGGTGGGGAGGTTCTATTGAGGGGGGGTGTCGACAGGATGGGGACTCAAGGGAAATAAAAAGTTGTAGACGACACACGTGACATGGAGGTCTTTGCCGATGAGGCCACGGGTGAGCGCAGCGAGGGCCTGGTTGATGATGGTCTTCAATTGGCTCATATAGTCGTGGTGGTTGACAATGGCCTAAGTGCCAGTGTCGTCTTACTCGCTGACTGAGTAAGGAGAGTAACATAGGAGGGGCAGCACCTCATAGTCGGATTGTAGAGGAGAAGGGGATATGTCGAGTTACCGAAACCCCCTCCCCCATTGTCGATAACTCCCCTCCCCTTGCGTTGAGTTGCCAGACCCCCCTACCACGTACTATTGACCTACCACCATGTCTTCTAGGTAGAGCATCTCTCTCTCTCTCTCTCTCTCTCTCTCTCTCTCTCTCTCTCTCTCTCTCTCTCACCCGTGTCGTTTACAACTTTTCAGTGACCGACTAGAGATCTCACAATAACATAACCCCCGCCCGAGGGGAAAGGCACTCCGACCCCTCCCTCTCTCTCTCTCTCTTTCTATGTCCTCTCACATCTATTTTTTATAAGGGGAGGAGGGAATTTGAGATTTGAGGAAGATGTTTTAATTATTTCATTATAAAATAACAAATATTTGAATGTCTAAAGAATATTTAACTTTACATCGATGAAAATTAACCGCGATAACATGTTTACATTATTTAGACAGAAGAAATAATATTATTACTAATGCAAATCCAGGACTGATTTTTTATCACTTCAATTTTAATAGTGATTTATTTACAAGAAAAACCCAATATTATAAAACACAGTTAAAACATTATATGTTATGTCTCATGTAAATATTTTACCATATTTTATGTCCAACCAAACAATCCCTTGGCGGATTTCCTGCTCTAAGCTTGCGGGTCGGGAAAGCATGAGCCAGCACCCTACTGTTAGGTCCTTATCAAACTGGAAAACGAAATGGTCCCAAGTTTTCCCGTTTGAAGGTGCCAGGGGGAGGTCCATCTTGCAGCACATGCACATGTGAACATTGAACAAACACGACCCCCCCCCCAACCCAACCCCGTCCAACGGATAGGCCAGAGATGCAGAATGTTCTTCCCTTGTAGGAGATGAAAGATGGGTATCACATTCTCTCTCTCTCTCTCTCTCTCTCTCCCTATATATATATATATATATATATAGGGGGATGGATCAAATGCACCTCGGGGTGCATCTAAGTAAGATGTTAGATGCACCCTTTCTCATTTTCACCATTTTACCCTAATGAGTGCCCAAAAAGGAATGATACATAGAAGACAGCCATCGTACAAGAAATATTGTGTGTGTGTGCATGTGTATTTTGATGACCTATAAATATAGATTTATAATCAATGGGCAATAGAGCACAGCTACATCACTGTTTTGGCAACATCCCATGTGGCAGATAGCTTTCAGTCAACGAGCAGATGCCATGGTGTAACAAAATTAGTTGAAAGGGCACGGGCACACGAATTATAGGCAGAGAATTAGCTCACCAACGACTGGCACCAAATTTCTGCAAGTATCAGGCATATCAAAACGACAAAAATTTACATCATTGGTTGACATAAAAACATAAACTGACGATAAATGGGAGTTCCATGGGGCTATGAGAGGCCACCTTCATTCTGTTCGGACATCCAAAAGACATTCCAGCTGCCTTAGAAAGCTGCAGCAAATGTGTTGCAAGTTTACAGGCATTATGGCAGTAATGGCATTCACTATCCATGAACCTTCTTGAAAGCCAAATCGTGGAAACAAAACAACCCATTTAAGCTATCCCCTAGAGTGGTTTACAAAAGAATCAAAGAATGCTCTTGTTCAATATCCGTATTTTCTATCTAAGCTTTTCAGCTCTATGTATTGTATCCATCCATCCCCTCAACTCATAAAGAGCAAACTGCTGGTCTTTTGGATTCCATGAAGAGAACAAAGAGATGACTAGACCATTCTACCACATCTTTAACATGAGATGTTATTAGTCCCATAACTTATGTCCTGGAGGCTTGACGCAGACATGTCTGTCATCCATCTCTGAGGACCCCCAGCTTCCCCGAGAATATTGTATGCGTATGAAGCCAAACTTAAACTTGGGCCACATGGCTCTGTAACACCTGATTTCAACAGTTTCTGTGTTCTCTCAAACACAACGAGGCTCGAAAATGTTGAAAAACTATTGCCTACAAAGATATCAGCTCTCGAACACACTTCATAATCGATCGCGGATTTTATGAGATAAGGGTATTTTCTGTATGTATCCCACATACCCAGCTGCTTCTTCTCATAAGGAAGCAATCCTTCCTTCCATCCATCCAATAGTGAACTGTCTTCCAAAAGACTGTCGGCAACTGCAATGTAGACCACCATCGGCCGCTTCAAGCCAGGGATGTTGGCAACTCCGTTCATAATTTCATCTTTGCTGCTACAGATCTGATTGACATTAAGTCTCTGCTCAAGCTTCTTACAGTGGATCATCCAGTCTTTCTCTATCCTCATGTGGACAGCTATGTATGGCACCGGCTTGTCAACCAGACCGTCTGAATTAGAATCCACTGCAGGGACAATGCTATTTCTCCTTGCCTCATGGCCTATCTCTCTAATTCTAGATATGACCTTCGATGCTTCTTTTGAAATATCATCGACCAGGGCCAAACATTCAAAGATCTTTGCATATTCCTTTACAGACCAATGGTCATGCCAGAGGAAGGGATTCTTTCCAACAATGCGAATAACCTCAGAATCGTCAATCGGATCTTCTTTGCACTGTCTTAACTGGTCCAAATCCCTTTCTGCAGTCCATTTCCTCCCACTACCCTTTTGAAGCTCAAATGGCTTAGTCTCATTAGAAAGGTCAGATGCCCTGCCCAGCCTTACAAATCCACTGCAGAGGGAGTTAAACCTTTCAAACTGAAAAACCTTGTCAAATGCAATGGGTTCCAGTAAGTCAATTTCCTTGTAAAACAAAGAAGCACTCAAGCTGGGCATGAGAAGTGTGCGGTTCAGAAACCTTGCTGTCAAGCAAGCCCTTGCAAATGCGATCTTCTGATTGTTTAATCCCCATACAATTTGAGGAACCTCCAAGAACTTGTCCTGTCTTACTGAGAAGTGCAAATCAGATGCAGAGGATTCGGGCAGCCAATAGATTTCCTTCCATTCAAGCCAACTGAAACCAGGAAAAGAAGAAAGCATAACAGTCCTAAGTGCAAGGGCAACGAGTAGCAAAACGGCACATCTGTACACAAAACTCTTAGGAGCCTGGAAGATCTTATGATAGTCACAGTTAGAAACACTCATTGAAATGCCACCCAATTCCTTTATAAAATCAAAGCATTATTGGTTTTCCACCCTTGCGCCGATAGAGTCACAGCCTTCCAATGCTCCAATGAAGTATCAAAACCATGACTTTGGACCTACCTCCCTCTCTTCCTGCATCCATGGAACAAGAATAGCAAAAGAAGATTATGAGGAAAAAGGAGGATGATATAGAATCAGCCCTAATCCATTAGCGTTTAAAAATGAATTAAATCCAGTCATTCTTTTTCTCCCCCCTTCGAAAGTGGGAATTCATTCGAATAGTGGAATACAAAAGTCCGATGGGAAGATGAGTGCCAACAATGAGATGAATAAAGATGGAACAATCAACTCCAAGTTACTAATACGGGAACTCCCAAAAGAAAGTGTGAGAGTCAGAATCAAGAAACCCAATTAGGGAAGAAATTAAAAAAAATAAAAACACGCTGACTTTTAAGCAAAATCCATGTTATTGGTGCAGCAACTTCAATATTTTACATCCTCCCGAGGAAACCCAACGGATGGGGAACCACATATAGAAACCCAGAAGAGAAGATAAAGAAGGCATGTATCCAGACTCATCAAACTTCATAAACAAAGAAAACATCAACGGAAGACAAAGATCTCACGTAGAAATTTATCTGAGCAAACAAAGCACTATTTCTTGCTGCAGAACTGGACAATCATCTAAATTTTATCTTTCTGAACAAGCAGAGAGAAGACTTCCGGAGAAAATCCTCTTCTTGGGTGGGAAAAGATACATCTAATCGTGTTCCAAAGACAAACCTTCAACGCAAACTGCACACCACTCCTAACCCCATTCTTTCACCACGATGCGAAAAAGGAAAAAAAAAGAAGGGGGGGGGAAGGTGGGGAGGAGAAATGACCACCTTTTCTACCTGGAGACACATCAAGAAGGAAGAAGAAGAAGAGGGGGAGAAAGAAAGAAAGAAAGAAATCCTCTTACCCCCATGGCAGAAGTCAAACATCACCCAACTCAGAGCCAGCGCACCAGTCCACGAAACCCAGCCCCATCAATCCCACAAGGAGAACACAGAGCACCCACAAAACAGAACCCAGCCCAGGCCCACAATGAGAAGAGCAAGAGGAAGAAGAGGAGCAGAGGAGCATGCAGGAGGGTGCACACAGGCATAGAACAGAACCAGCGGAATTGCCCAAAAAGAAAAGAGAAGTGGAGGAGAGAAAAAGGGTGGGCCTGTCCGGGGGCTTTTGCGAATCGAGAACGAGGGGCAGGAGATGCAGAAATGTACCCGGCTTTTGTTTTGTCTTCGTTTGAAGATCCCTCGCCGTTTCTTCGTCTTTGCAGCTTTCCGTAGGCTTTCTCGGTTTGATGACAAGCGCTGCCTTCACCAAAAGCTTCCGCCTTGGCAACGACAAAACGTAAAGCATAGCACCAATGGAGACAGGGCTGCAGAGAGAGAGAGAGAGAGACAGAGAGAGAGAGAGAGATTGGCGGGGGGTGTGGGTGCCGGGTGCTTGGGGAAGGGGGGGGGGGGCGTGGAGCTCGTGAAATCGCACGGTTGGCGCAAGTTGCGTGAGTACGTAGCACTAGCAGATGGTGCAAAAATAAAATAAACGGGAAATGTATGTATTATATTGCCATCTTCGAATCTTCTCCTCTATAGAATTCGCATAACATGTGGAGAATATGTTATGTACCCCCGTCTGTGAATCCACAAGTACAGAGTTGCACCAGAGAATCTTTATTTAGGTGAATGCCCTTTTCATGCAGGGTGACGAGAAAACGTGTCCTACGGAGTTAGGTTGGGTCAAGTTGGGATCAACTTAAGACGTGTTTGATAATATGTGTAAGGATAGAATGATTTTGATGTATGAATTGTAAAAATATATGAATTTTATTTAATTATTATATATATATATATTAAAAATAATTTAAAAATAATTTTTAATGAGTATAGAAAAGATTCCTTTTTACGCCTATCCTGAGAATATAATAAAGAGATTTTAAACATTAATACATTTATCTCTCGCACGTTATTCACTTTCAATATTCTAATAATTAGAATCTATTTTAAAAATGATATCAAACACATATATTTAAGTCCCTCTTTGACATCAATTTAACCTTATCCAAGATTAAAGAGGAGTGAGTTAACTTTAATCCACTTTTGTTCTATTTTAATTTGACAGCACGTTGGTTAAATTATCTCACATATTTAGGTGAGATAGATTAATCCAGATTAATTATTTGAATTAACTTTAATTTATTAAATTCGCTCTTGTCAAAGTAAAATGAGATAAATTTAGAGTTAAATGAATTTATCTATGAGATACGTCCGAAACAAAACGGGACTAAGAGGTGGCTTGATTACGAGGCCTAAGTTGCCCTTTGTATCTTTTGGCGACTTGATTGAGGTTGATTTATAATTTTTTTATAATAACAATACCGAGTCAGTTAACTCACATTGATACGACATAATTCAATTAACTACAATAGGATTATGAGATTTATGCTGCATATAAAAATATTTTCAAAGTCTTAAATCGGCTCTCGCCATGAGATAATAGATCCAGTATAATGTGAGTTAAAAGTGTGGATAACAAGTTACTTGTCAAGTGAGATTTTCGCCGCCATAGTTGTGCTCTGAGGATGCGTTCGGTAAAATTTTGATTAGCAGTCGATCATTTTCCACATAAAAAGGTATCGAGCGGAAACAAGTGTAAGTAACTTTATTAGGTACACAAATCAATTCTTTTAATAGTTCAATCTTCGAAAAGTACCCTCCAACTTGCACCAAATCACATCCAAGCAAATGGAGCTAGCGATTTTTCACCTTGAATTGGATCTTCCTTTGGCTGTTAATCCTTGCCATAAATAACTTCGCCGTATATATAGCTATCTACTTGACCATTTTGATTCTTTCTTTCGTTGAGATGAGTTGACATTTTCTTTATAGTCATAAATGGGATAAAAACAAAAGATGTGTTCCTGTTTCATCTGATCTATGGGGGTATATATATATATATATATACATATATATATATACATATATATATGAATACTCTTTATTCCTCGGTTAAGAGTGCTAGAATAAGTAATTCTCTCTCCGGGGTCAATTTCATCCACTGGGTTGGGTGGCATTTAGTCATTACCTCCTACGGGTGACATCATTGAACACTTTGGGTAGAGCACGCAGACATTCTGGTGGGACCATTCAGATTTTGTCCTCCCATCTCATAAGAAGACGAATCTCTCTCAGGTGACCTCCCTTCTCTTCTTTTTGACACGATGTGAAGGTGAAAATAACATTTTTTTACGAATATATTTTCATCCAAAAGTTTAGTTTCATGGATCCAAACATACATCTTAGACTGTAACTACCCTCGAGAGTAGATCTGCACTAATGCTCATTCAAGAGGGTTATTTTTGACGATAGTAAAATAAAGATAATAATTCCCCAATTGATGAAACGAGGGAGTTACTTCTGCAGTTTCTCTATTATTTATTTGACCAAATTTCACCGCCGCCTCTATCGAACAGAGATTTCTCGGATATTTCCTGTTTACATTCCTGTCGCCTCCTCAAAACAGGGAGTCTGATCGACATGCAACCATTGGATTGCACATAAAAATAAGTAAATAAAATAAAGAAATACATAACATAAAACATTAAAAAAACACTCACCAACATCTTCAAAATTCTAAAAACACAAGTGTTAATATATCTCGTAAAAGTGAAATTTATGGACTTGACCCCCATGTTGGATGGACCGCACGTACTGTCATGGGCACGTGCTGTTCTCCCCTTCACCCCGCAGGAAGACCCACCCCCGCCCCTCCCACCCACAATCCAGTTTAACCATGACAGGGCTCTGCACACGGATTTCCATCAGAAGCCAAGCCAGAGAGAGACCCACACGGAACGGAGCAAGACCACCCCCACCACCAAACTCCCCAACCATTCATGAGGGTATCAGTATCCCCCTCCTCCACGGCTTCCAACGCCGACAGGAAGGGCTTCCAACGCTGACAGGCTCCACCTCCTCGTTATCACGATGCTCTGCTCACACACATATCACATATGGGTCTGGTAGCTGGAGAAGATATCCATTATCATACCCCCAATTAACGTCCCCCCCCCCTCTTGAAACCTCTCACATCAGACACACCAATGATTGAAGAGCCTGGCAGTAGAGAGAAGAGAAGGCCCATAAGACCCACACGGGGGCCCTGTTCATGGGTCATGGCGCAGGGCCCCTGTCGTGCTTCTCTTCATAGACAGGAGGAAGACATGGGGGTTGGAAGGGGACGAGTCCTTATGATGGGGGCTGCCGGAAATTTGATTGCACTGGACTACAGTGGCGGGGGGTTTAAATAGGACGAGGAGGAGATGAGAACAGGGAGAGGCAGCAGCATCCCGGGGCGGACAAAAGGATGTGGCGGCGCAGGCGCTCGCAGGTGAACATTTTCTTAATTATTTTTACGAGGAGAGAGAAACGCGGGATGGAACTCGGAACCTCTCCCTTGTCCACTCTGCCACTGGCGGGGGACAGATCGCCGGTGAACATCTCACTGCCAAGCAGGGTTTGTCGTTCCAGTGAGACTAGTATCGACCCGCATGATTTGACTTGATTTAGACAGGCGGCGAAACGCCCGGGTCATAAGCCGTGACTCAGATGTTTCACGATTTTAATATTATATTATATTATATATATAATATATTTTTTATTTTATTTTATTATTTTAGATATATTATATATATATAATCTTTTTTTATTTTAACACGGAACAAGATAGACCAAGACGAGATCGACCTAACCTGTCCTAAACCGTGATCGAAACATATAGGTCGATCGAGACATCAAACCTTGCTCCCAACTCCACGAAGAAAAGTTATCTCCAACCCCGTGTTAATTCTTTTACCGTCAGCTAGGGGTGTAAACGGATTCACTAGATCCGCAAACCCGATCCGAATCCGATTAAAAAATCAGATTCGGAGCAGCTCATTTGATTCGATACGGGCTCCTACGTGGATCCGGGGCGAATTTTTTTGACCCGAAATCTTTGATTTCGGATCAGTATATCGGGGCGCCATAAAGCCCTCACTGTCGGGGCGACCACAGCCTCCTCCGAGTCTCCGACCTCCCTGCCCCGACACCACCGCTACCCTTCTGCTCCTCTCTCTAGGGTTTCAGCAGCGCCGCAGCGGCATCTCGACGACGACGATCTCCTTCGCCACCTGCGACCCCGGCGGCATCGATCTCTTCGGCCACCCGCGACGGCGACGTTCTCTACAATCGGCGATCCTCTTTCTTTCCTCTCTTTCTCTCCCGTCTACCCTCTAGGGTTTCTGCTGAGTCGGCGATGTTCCTGCTTGGTCCCGACGATAGCCATGCACTGCGGTGATCTCGACACTAACGAAGGCGATCTGGGTATGCTCTCTCTCTCTCTCTCTCTCTCTCTCGCCCTTTCTCTTCAACGCTCCGGAACCATCTCTTTACTCTCTCTCCCAAATCTCCTACAACAAGAAGCACGGCGGTATCGGGGAAGGAGAGAAAACCCACTCCCTTTCATTAATCTCTCTCTCTCAGCCCCTGGGAAAATCCCCTTCCCACACCCACTCTCTTTCTCTGATCCCTCTCTCTCTCTCTCTCTCTGAGTCGCACGCGTTCATCTCTCTTCATCACTCTTCATCCTTCCACTTTCTTTTCACATTGATTTTTTAGTAAAATGTTAGATCCATAATCCCTATAACTATTTGCAGCTCTCCAAATGTGGCTTTAGATTTCGATTTGATTAAACAAAATATGTATTATATAGTAGAAGTGTAAAAAAATGATTTTTCATATAATCTTATTTTCCTACGGCATTTTCAAACGCTGCCAAATTTTTTTACAGCATTTTCACATTTCCAAAGTGGGTATATTATTTTTTCCTTCGTTGGGATGTATATTATTTCAGTTTCAGTTTTGGGTTTTAGAAGGTGGAGGGTTTGGTGTCAGGTTTTGTGGTTTTATTCTAACTTTCTTCTGATGATGTTTTTTCTTAGATTGTAGATAACTGCAATCAGTCAAAGTCTCACAAGTGACATCTCTATCCATCTCATACAAGTATATGTTTTGACTTTCTGCTGTGTGTTGAAAGCCCACTATTTGCCACCTTCATCTAAAGGGGATCAAGAATCCTTGTCCATGAAGACAATTAACGATGAGTGAAAAGGATATAAATATTGAATCAAAGCTGAATGTATGTGTTTTAAGGAGTTATTCTAAGTGACAAGGTAAGAAACCAACTAACCACATTCGCCCTATTTTTTCACTGGACTAATAGCTCTCAAATTTTGCCAGTTGATTGAGGCTTGCTGTTTTGTTGCCTTCTTAATTGGTATTGCAGCTCCTCTTCATGGATTTGCATTTTGGTTTGATGTTGATTTCAATGGGCCTGCCATTTTTGCAAAATATGATGAAGTCCTCGGTCTGTCTACTGCACCTGAGGATGCTCCAACACATTGGCAACTGGTAACACTTGGACCTTCTTGTTATCATAATTTTTATCCAATCATTTAGTGTCTCACTTGGTCCAAATGTTTCTCATTCTACAACAGGTGAATATTTTGAGGACAGAAGAATTCTGGAGATTTTCAGTGTTTCAATCCTACAGTACTAGTTGTTCCAAGAAAATAAGGTTGAGTCCTTCTTATTCAGTTAAAATGCTTTCTTACATATATATTTGTCCATTGGAGCTTGATATTGACAACAATAGTTGTTGACAACAACAAATAATTTGCAAGCAGTTGCCCCTATTCTCTCAATTATCTGAAATGGGCCATAATATTTTGCACTGAGTTTGTGATTATATCTGTGCACCACATAATGCTGTCAATATGTATGTGAGTATGTATATTATATATATCTGTATGCATGTTTTTAGGACAAATATGAAATACATACCCATTTTAATTGATACAAACACCAGTACAGGATCATGCAGGGACATGTTCATAAATTCCAGACTGTGGAACAATAGAACTTGATCCAAATTTACTTTAGTAGGGTACAAACACTTGTGGATGTCAATGACAGGGAAAAAGATGAAGAAATCTTGTACCTATGCAGGTCAGCTTAAATTTTAGAGCCAATGTAGCTGACCTATTAGTGATGCTGGGGTTTTGTTATCTCCCACATCTTGAAAATGTTCAAAGCTAAGGGCCAGTCTGCAAAGGATATATGATATATCTATAGCTGTGTTCTCTGATGCATCTGCTCTTAATTGAGATATTACTGCTTCTATTTGCACTGTTATTGGGTATGCGATATATGATATATCTACAGCTGTAGTGATAGCTTTATTTGGATCCAAATAGTACATTTGAAAATAGATTTGTGATTCATGCAGTGTCATGTGCAAATCTGAATTTTTTGGTCTGTCACATTGAAAATACATTTGTTATGCACATTCATGCATGACCTCATGGTATATAGAATGGTGACATGAAAAAGGACAGGTTATGCCTGTCTGCAAGCTTTCACCATGCGTGAGGACTTACCTCCGCCCGGTACCATTGGTCATTACTATGTAGATTATAGTGAATGACAGTCTGAATATTATGATTGTTGGACTCAAACACTTTATCATTATTTCTGCCAAATGTTTGATTTAAGTTCTGCTTGATCATATTTGTTATTAATTATTTTTTTTCTATTGTGAAGGGTGTATATTATAGTGTCATTTTGATTTGAAATCATGGCAAGTGGTTCAGAGAATGTAGAAGTTGATATAGATAATACAGAAGCAAGTGTTACTCAACCGTCTGGTGAATCTTCACGTAAAGGGAGAAAGCTGAGGTCAAAAGTTTGGTTTGACTTTGAGAGGGTTATAAATGAAGATGGAAGTGTTGTGGCTATTTGTCGATATTGTCGAAAACAATTAGTTGGCAAAAGTTCAAGTGGAACAAAACATTTAAGTAATCACATTATGCGTTGTTCTGATGCCCAAAGTTTGAAACGAAGTAAAGGGGATGTAGTAGGTACTAGAACTGAAACTGATAAGTCCTCCTTTGTGTTTGATAATGAGAGAAGTAGAGAGGATCTTGCAAAGATGTTTATTGTCCATCAGTATCCATTTGCAATGATTGAGCATGCATTCTTTAGAAAATTTTTAAAGAATATACAACCTGAATTGCAGTTGTTGTCTCGTAATACAATTAAGTCAGATTGTATGAACCTTTATGCCAAAGAGAAAGAGAGGGTTTATTCCTCACTTGAGAGTCTCAATTGTTGAGTAAGCTTAACTTCGGACATGTGGACTTCTATTAGTAATGATGGCTATTTGTGCCTAACGTGCCATTATATAGATGATGATTGGAATTTAAGAAAGAAAATTCTCAACTTTGAGTATGTTGAGGCTCCTCGTGGTCACAGACAGATAGCTAAAGTACTGCTTGACAAGTTATTAGAGTGGAATATTCACAAGAAATTATTCTCAATTGTGTTAGATAACGCAAGTGCTAACAACAAAGCAGTAAAGATGTTACTAAATGATCCAACTTTTTCACAATTTTTGCCTCTCGATGGATCATGGTTTCATCTAAGATGTAGTGCACACATCTTAAATTTGATTGTCCAAGATGGTTTGAAAGAGCTTGATGAGATCATTTTCAAAGTACGTGAAAGTGTAAAATATGTGAAATCCTCTCAACAAAGGAAGGAGAACTTCATGAAAGCTGCAAGAAGTGAAAGATGTCCTCAAAAGTCTCTCATTTTAGATGTGTCTACGAGATGGAATTCTACGTATCTAATGTTAGAGAGGGCTATTGAATTTGAAAATGTATTCTCATGTTTGCAATTATATGATCCAGGTTATCTTTATGCACCATCCGCCATTGAATGGAAAAATGTTAAGTTGGTTCTTGACTTAGATACCATCATTTCTGAAATCGTTTGATTCCCCTGTTCTATAGCAGTCCAAGCAAACCCTTGATGCAGATTCATTTGATCTTACGTGCATGCAACATAATAGGTGAACTGCACTTTCCAATGCCTCGACTCTGATGCTTAGGAAGCCTACTGTTCTTACCTGAGAAACTATCCAACAAACAGCATCATCGGAGCACTGTTAAATAGAGAGAAATCGGCGTGGCTAGTGATTGCCTGACTGTGGCTGGAATTCTCCTTTACACAGGTTGGACTGCTCAATGTGATCCCCCAACCTTGCACAAAGGATTACAAAGAAAGGGGAGGGCAACTCGATCACTGCGTTCAAGGCTCAAACTGATAGGGATGGACATGGTATTCAAACTGCACAAAGGCAATCCTTTAATTCCCCATACTAGCCAAGTTGAAGTTGGAAAAGACACTGGGAGATGCTTAATTTGATATCAGTATCAACTTCTTCATCAAGGAGAACAGATCAGGTGTACGTGTTATAAAGAATTCATGCCATCAGATGCATGCATGTGTGATAAAGAATTCATGCATGTCTTCATGTCAGCACCTAAACCAGTTGTTGCTGTCTGAGAAAGTGAATACCTGCTGTTTGCAACCCTCCACATAATTGAGGACATGAAAAGCCTGGCTGGCTATTTCCCTTCTTTTTCTGTTAATTGTTTCCATTGTAGTATTTATTATCCATTTATTTTATAAAATAATCTCATATTATATGTACAAATGTTATGGTCCAAAGCCTCTTGCTTTACATCTTGACATTCCGAGAACATCTTGGTGAGGTTATGAAAAGGTGTAAGCTCAAATGCTGATCTGTATATTAAACTTACTATGATGCCATTTAATTTCCTCAATGGTATGTTTGTTCCCTGTGTAGGTTTGCAGATCCTGGCTTGTGGGGAACAATTAGCCATTCCATGCGAGCAATCCTCGCCGTCAACCAACTATCAGGCAGCCGATTATCAAGTGTAATTAATCTATCTGCTATGGTGGAACACCACGGGGTCCAATGCAGCAAAGAATGCAGAGTTTTGTCAAATAGTTCTGATCTGATTAATGTCTGTATATATTTCTTGTAATGTAGTGTTTGTATTTGTTATATGAATCCCCAAACCAGATTTGACTTTCTATTTTGTTATTAGATCATTAGATCCGGATCCTATTATGTGGATCCAAAAGTAGATTCATTAGATCTGAAATTTCTTTAAGCTTAATGTGTTTGTTATGTGGATCCAAAAATAGATCTATTAGATCCGAAAACATGATCCAGATTCTCCAATCTAGTTAACTTATATACCAGTTTATGTCTATTTTTAATATCCAGCCCAAGAATATGGATCAAAATAGGATCCGAATTTGGATAGGATCCGGATTCAGATCAAAATCAGGAACATTTGAAAATATATATTAAGATTCGGATCAGGTCCGGATCCGAAATTTTATATTCGGATTCGGATCTAGTTCGAATCCGAAATAACACTCTATTTTGGATCCGGATCGGATCTGGATCTTAACATCTCGGATCTGAATTCGGATCCAATCGGATCCGATCCGGATCCGATCCGTTGACAGTATGACCGTCAACACTCTTTATTGTATGATAAGACTTATTTTTCATTCATTTTCATAATTATTGTTAATAGTAAACGTTAAGGCGTAACAACGTAGTAAGACGGTTAATTAAACTACAGTTAACATGTTAAAATATTAAGGTGTCAGATATTAAAGAATTAACGTAGTAAACTGTTAGGGTGATGACACGATATCATTTTAATGTATTAATATATTAAAAATTAAGTTTTAAGATGACTTTTTGTTACATGGTCTAACGGTATGAGATTGGGAATGATACATAGAGGAGAACATAATAATCGGGGTTTTAAAACTGACGTTTTGCAATTATTTTTACCAGGAGAGAAATCTAGAAGATATAGGACAAGGCCCATGTAACACTTTTCGGTCTCTACATTTTTTGGCGTCGCCTATTAGAAGAAGACACAAAGTCATAGCATCCCATAGAAATTACTATAACACTAGCAATCGCAAGGGAGTTTCAAGCTCCTGAAGGGTGTCTCAAGAGGCCTCATCCTCCTCGGATCTGTCCCGCGGCGTCACTCCACCCAACCCAGCCTCGGACGAGTTGGCGAAGATGCGCCACCGGATTCAGATGCTCACATAGGTGTACCATGTGGTCGTGAGTTCGTTTCCCATAGATAATGAGGAGGGAAAAAATTGCGAGGCCCGGCAAGATCCAGTAACACAAGGCTCAGTACGGCCCGATGTCACTAGGCCCATAACGGCCATCGCCAGTCGACCCGTAGTCTAGAAACATAGCCCAATCGAGACCCACTCAGGACTGGCCAGCCGATATGCATGATTCTCGCACACGTGCATCCCAGATGCCGTGAGATTCGTCAGCGGACGAACGTTGAGGTCGTAGTTACGTGGCGTATCTCGACGAATGTAGGATCACGCCCATGCCGACGAGATGTCTGCCACGATGTCCTTCCTCAAAGAAGGGGCGAGTGTGTAACGGATGATCCCTACGATCGAGAAGAATATCACTCCTTTAACCATGACCTCGCCAAGTCAGGAAAGAGACGATGTCGCGACAATCGATATAAATAGGGTCCAAGACAGATCTCGAGATAGATAGGGCTACTCATCTAAAGACACTCGCACAGTCACGCTCCTGCTACTAGAGAGAGATACAGAGTGATTGCCACCATCTTAGGTTCCGAGCCTCTTCGTTGAGCACTCGTTTTCTCTTCCGAGCATTCTCTCCCTCTCTGGAACTCTCACCACTCCCTCTTTTTGCCCTTTAGCATTCGTATGTGCACATCTCTAATTTAAGCATCGGAGGGTTGCCCCTTGATATTGCACTCAAGATTTCTTCTAACGCATGGTTCAGTGTTTGTAGATTTTCTCGAGATAGTCAGACGCTCTTCCCCTCCAAAGAAATATCAAAAGTATAGTACGAGACCCAGGTAACACTTTTCGCCCTCTAATATATATATATATATATATATATATATATATATATATATATAAAGCGATCATGTGCTATCGGTATCATCGGGTGGCGCCACCACCTCATTGCCCTCCCATGTATTATTTTTTATTTATTTTTTGATGTTTTTAAGTGAGGCCCAAAGTCTCCTATCTTTGAGTGAGACCCAAGTCAATAAAAATTTGTATTGGAAGATAAGAGAAAAAATAAAAATGTAAATAATGACTTGGGTCTAAATCACTATTCATATTTCTTTATTTTTTTCTTATCGTGGACCCCAAGTAAAATATGAGACTTGTGCCTACTCTAAGATAGGGGACTTTGGGCCTCACCTAATTTTTTTTAAAATAATGACTTGAGAGGATGAGGTGACGGCGTCACTGGGTGGTGCCGGCGCCACCTAATTGCCTATATATATATATATATATGAGCGATATTATAGTACCACATTTTCTATCACTCTTGATCGTGAAATCAAACAGCCAAAATTAATAATTTGAGTTTGATACTCCCAAACCAAACTTCACTTTTTCTAATATTTTCAAATTAGATGACAAGAAAAAATGTGAAAAAAAGTGAAAAGTATGGTACCGTAATATTCCTTGGATATATGATTGTGACTCAAGTTTATGTCCTTGTGTTTATAACTTTTAATATATGTTTGAAAATAAACAAAGAAATTGTATGTACCAAAACTGAAGCTACACTCGGCAAATCCTAGTTGCACACAATTATATATCCCACCCTTGACTTCTATCTTTCTTATCCCAATTATCATTCTTCTACTCTCACGTTGTCCTACAACTTATTATTTTTAACCACTTAATAATATACTTGGCTGACGTATTGCCGATAAATAATCTTCATGAGCAAGTCGGATATATAACATTGTATGCATGATTCCTAGTATCGCACTGTACTAGTCTGAGTTGTCGATCGACTATCACCAAAAAATTGACTTGCGATATAGTATCGAGTTAGGTCGAGTCATTTTAAAATTTTAATGTAAAAAAAGAAAAATTTATTTATATACCCCTATAAAATTTATGAATTATATTCTTTTTATCTTTATCTTTTTGGAATCTACCTTTATATCTCGAAAAACTTAAATAACTCTCTATTACATGTCTATCATTGACGATTCGTCACTGTTATTAACTGGATTGCTAACCAGAGGGTGGAATAGACTAACCTACTCCTAAATTAGAGTTGACGGTTAGCAGAGTGGAATAGACTGGTTAACGGGGTGGAATAGACTAACCTACTCCTAAACTAGAGTTGAGGGTAACATGTGTTGAGTTTTCCCAAGACGTATAATAGAGGGCTTTCAACCCCCCTAAAATCACTCGTCCCCTTTGTCTCCTCCATTTAGGGTTCCTCTGAGCAATCTATTCTCTGAGCAATCGATCCTATAAGCAATCGATCGTCTAAGTAATCGATCGAGAGAGGCCCCCCCTTGTAGAAGGGCGAGCGAAAGCTACTACGACGTCGAAAGGAGGAAGACGACATTGGAAGGCGGGATGAAAATCGACGACAGGGCGAGGCTCTCATTGATCGGTGTGTGAATCGTCCCACGTGAGAGAGGGTGGAAGGCAAGACGAATACCAGTGGTAGGGCCCTCATTGGGGTCAAAATCAGGAGAAAAAGGAAGAGGAGGCAGGAGGAAGACAAAGCCCTTTCTCTTTCCTTGTACCTCTATCTTTATGTCTCTCTGTGTCTCTATCTGATTTGTCCATCCCTTTCTCCCATGTGTTTGTAGTCGTGTAGGGTTGAGAATGTCTTCTATTTTTTATGTTAAGGATGAGAGAAGTCAGAGAGATAGGAGAATGTGACGTTTGTAGGAAAAATGTGTGGTATGTGTCCCACATGTGCCCGACAGCAGGTGTAGATACACCCCTGCCCCACTGTCTTTCTCACAATGACTTTGTCTCAAGTTTTATCTTTGAGAAATCAACTTGTTCTCTCAGTAGGACCCAGTGTAGGATACTTTGCAAAGGCTTAATGTATGAATTATTTATTTGTATATTTCAAAGCTTTGTGATAGATACAATGGAGGAGAGCAACTTAATTAAGCTATTTTTTGGTGGGCATTGGAAGGTTGGTGGATGGTCATGATAGGCAGGATAGATTGTCTCCGAGGGGTTTCAAACATAGGTCTTTTCCGTAGACCAATGATTATGCTAATTTAATGGAGCTACAGCTGGTAGCAAGTGGGTTATTCACTAAGGGGGTACAAATTGACCAGTTGTATTTTATGGCTGAAGTGTAGAATGGTAGCAGGGATAGAAAGTATTTAAACTTGGAGATGGATGAACATATCATCCAAATGTTTGATAAGTGCAGCAACAACAAAATCATAAAAGTTTATGCTATTCAAGACTACTCAACTGTGCCCTTGGATACAAAGCAACCCGAAGAAGTTTTAGATGTTGTTGGGATTGATGAAACACTAGAGGATGCATATGTTATTTTAGATCAAGTATCAGATGGTGAAGTCAGAATGGATGATAGAGACTACAATCCCAGTTCAGATTATGTAGATGAGCTGGTTGATGATGATGAAGTGGATGACCAAGTTGCCAACTTAATGATGCCAGACATGATTGAGGGAGCTCTGTATGATAATGTTCAAGCATTTAGACTAGCTCTATCCCAATTTGTCATATTGCATGAGTTTGATGTTAAGTATAACCGATCAGAGTCATTGCAGGTAACTGTGACTTGTAAAACAACCAATTACAGCTATATATTATATGCTTCAAGACTAAAAGATGGTCACACATTCCAAATGAAGAAATTTTAAGGTGAGCACATATGCATGTTAGAAAATAGGCGAGAGAATCACATGGCAACCAAGAGTTGGATTACTCACCAATGCCTTCCATGGTTGAATAATGAAAGAGATCTCCGAATGAGAAAACTTGGAAAACGGCTGGAGCATACATATCATATAACTCTGCCATACACGAGGATATACAAAGTTAAAGTGGTTGCATTGAAGGTGATACATGGCACATGGGAGGACATGTATGTCATGATACCGGGTTTACAGCATGAGCTCCTAGTGAGAAATCCAAGAAGTGTGATAAAGTATGAATTGGAAGAAGGTACTAGGTCATTTAAGGGTTCTTCATGTCATTCAAAGCTTGCATTGAGGGTTCAAATGGTGTCGGCCTCTGATTGGCCTAGATGGATGTCACTTGAAGTGTATTTTATGTGATGCACTTCTGCCCGCCACTTGTGTGGATGAGAACAACTGTTTGTTTTCCATTGTTACTGCCATAGTGGAGAGTGAGAACGTCGACAATTGGTTATGATTTCTACAAAATATGAAGGAGGTAATTGGTCACCCTGAAGGGTTGGCATTCATCTCTGACAAGGTGAAAGGCCTAGATGAGGCCGTATTAATTATGTATGGAGTATAAGAATATCATACTTGTTTGAGACATTTTTATAAGAGTTTCAAGAGCAAATTTCCAAGACTAGTATTGAAGAAGGTGCTATGGTCATCTTCCAAAGCTTTCAATGAACACAATTTTAAGTTTCACATGAATGAGATGAGACAACTAAATGAGAAAGCTTACCATTTTATGTTAGGTCCGGAGGTGAGAGGATTGAAGTGGTCAAAGTTATAGTTCAGCACCGTAACAAAGTGCATATATGTGTGCAATAATTTCAGTGAGTCATTCAATAACTATATTGGAGATGCCCGCACAAAGGCCATTCTTGGTTGCATTGACACTCTTAGATCATTGTTCATAGAGAGTTTCCATATTAGGATACTTGCAGACCGGTGGAAGGACACACTGACACCCATTGCCAGGAGCCACATTATTGCTACAACTAGAGGGTTGGGAGGTTATTTAGTTGAGAAGGTCAGCCACAGTCAAGCCCAAGTTACTAGTCCGACTGAGAGGGCTGAAGTGGACTTGGAGACGAAGACATGTATCTGTCATAGATGGCAAAAAATTGGACTTCCTAGTGTTCATGCACGTGCCTTCTTATCATCCAATAAGGCACCGAAGTGGGAGGACTATGTATCTCAATACTACTATGTGGCCACATATAATGCTATTTATGCTTAGACTATCAGCCCAATGCATGATAGAGAAAGGTGGGTCAAGCTTGATGTGAATGTGTTTCCACCAAATACAAGACGTCCCCCTGGAAGACTAAGTAAGAATCGTATTCTAGATCCAGATGAACCAGCTAGACTAAAAAGACATCATAATTGCACGAGATGTGATCAACCTGGTCACTATACCAGCACATGCAAGAATCCAATCCAAAACACATCTACTTCAAGTGAAAGGTCATTTTTCTTAATTACAATCCTGTGCATTACCATACCTTTCTTTTAGTTGGTTGCTTATGAGTGTCTTTTTTGTAGGAGGCCTCCTGAGAGGCCAAAGAAGACTGCTGTAACATCAACACCTTCTACTTCCCGACTACCGGTGAGATAAAGGGATAGAGGTAGATCTGTGCTATCTAGGATTAGACTCGGGAGTAGCATTTAAAATATTAGCTTTGGCATTCATGTTTTTGTAACTTAACATAATGGTGCTTCAAACTCTCTTCTTTGTGAAGTAGTTTCAATGAGCGCTCAATGGGTGTTTCAAACTCTCTTTTCTATATTAGCACACAGTGATTTTATGATCAATGGATACTTCAAACCCTCTTTTATATGAAGGCTTGAATGATTTTATGGTTTTATGATATGTGAAATGTCTATGTTATTATGAATAGTTTTGTGAATAAATGATTCTGTGAACGAAGGCATGTATAGACCTTGGTGTTGTGAATGGAATGCTATTGTGAATGATTTTGTGAAATGGTTCTAAATCGGTTCTGTGAAATGGTCTGTGCATGGTATGTGATCATGTTTCCTGAATAGTATGTGCATGATATTTTTAGTTCAGAACCATTTCAAATATATATGTCTTATAAGCCCTCTTATAGTGGCACTCCATAGCAATCGAACCTCGACTAATAGAGTGTGCAGTTGTATCCTCACTTATTGTCAGCCACTATGACCAATGGCCTGTACAAATAATGACATATGCAAAAATAACTTCTCTTTTATATGAAGCAACGATTTTTATCCTAAATGGTGCTCACCGATTGTTGTTCAAGCTAGCTCATGGCGATGAAGATTGACCCCTTTTGGGGTCTCCTCTACGATAGGATAGGTTGTCTCCGGCGGAATTGCGCTATAGAGAAGGGGCCGTGGGAGGGGAGGGAGAGGGAAAGGATGAGGGACACCTTTCGATCATGAACGCCCTCTGCTATCTCTTCTACGGTTGCAAGGAAAGCGAGCTCCCCTATGGCTGAATGGCGCTATAGAGAAGAGGCCGTGAGAGTGGAGGGAGAGGGAGAGGACGAGGGACGACTTTCGATCACGGACGCCTTATGTTGTCTCCTCTATGGTTGCAAGAAAGGTGAGCTCTCCTCCGACAAAATGACGCTATAGAGAATAGAGATGCGATACATGGAGGGAGAGGGAGAGGGCGAGGGATGACTTTGGATCGTGGACGCCCTCTGTTGTCTCCTCCACGGTTACAAGTGGGGTGAGCTTTCCTTCACCAGAATGGCGCTACAGAGAAGAGGCCATGAGAGGGGAGGGGGAGGGAGAAGCACAACTTTTGATCGCGGAGGTGGAGAGAAAAGAAAGCACGCATGTGGAGGGTAAAACGGTTCAAGCGACTAGTTTGTTAACTCCGTTAAGACGACGATTAATCTCAAGGGCACGACAACACTGGTTAAGAGTTTTTAGAGATACAAAGATAGATTCTAAACAGATAGGAGTATAAAGATAATTTGTGAACTTTATAGAGATATACATATAATTTTTTCTAAACAAATGAATTGGACGACTTTACCTGTATAATGTCACTCCCAAGTACAAGTCAAACCTTGATTAAATGCGACTGTCCTGATGTGTGGACTGGTGTATAGATGCACTTTTCCCGGTTTATGTAACGAGGGCAGATCCTTAATTCAAATTGGAAGAGGCGCATCTCATGGATGGGATTATGGGAGAGCGCCCTTTTGGGGCCTCGCGTACTTCGCGTCTCGGCATGCTCGCTCGAGGGCCCCTCAGCTTTCAGTGGTCCAAAAGCAGCTGCCCAAAATATAATAAACAGAGACATCGGCGCAAGTGGCTGATGGCGTGGTGGTATTAGAAACCTGATAATAATTATATTGTTTGCGACGAAATTAACAATGCTCGACATAATGTTACGAGGTAAGACCGTAACTTTTTCTTTTGGGTAAGTACTTCTTTTGTAAGAGTAATAAGACAGTAAGACCGTGTGTGACTGTAACTTTAATCAAGAGATTTCTAGTTTACGATAAATCCAAGTGAACCTATGATAAATTTATTTTTATCTATCTAGGTAAAGATCATAAATGAAAAAATATGATAAACTCAAACCATTTTTATGACATCGTATTGTATCCACCCAACAGACTCTAAAATGGGTCAAAGTCAGACTCCAACAAGTAAACTAGTGAGGGGTAAATTCTCATCGGCAGAGAAGGCGCGGAGTGAGTGATCCCCGCCCGCAGGTTTGCCGACGTGCGCGGGCAGAAGAGCCCGCACACTGGTCGGGGTTCACGCTGGCGCTGACACGCTTCCTCCACATTGGCTCTTTCTTCGCCACCACCGACGGCGGATGGCATCACCTCACCTTCGTATCTTCCCATCTGATTAACATCCGCACTTGCACATAGGTCGTAATACTGTAATAGTGTGATTTTATAAATTTTACTGATACAAGTATTAAGTGCTATGTCTGTTGGATACGAGAAAATATAAATGAAAATATGTGTTATATTTTCCCACGATGCTTTTTTAACCTCCACAGATTTTTTTTAGAGAGAGAGAGAGAGAGAGAGGGAGAGGGGATCACATGGAGCAGCCGCCGCCACCACCGACCCCGGTGGTGGTTGCCATGAAGGGCCACCCCGGCACCGGGAAGACGACCCTCGCCCGGGCCGTCGCCGCCGCCCTCCGCTGCCCCCTCCTCGACAAGGACGACGTCCGTGACTGCACACTCCCCGTCCAGCGATCCCTCGCCACCGCCGGCTGCTCCGCCCCCTCCTCCCTGCTCAACGACCTCTCCTACAGCGTCCTGTGGCGGATGACGGAGACGCAGCTCCTCCTGGGCCTCTCCGTCGTCGTCGACTCCCCGCTCTCCCGGCGGGCCCACGTGGACCGGCTCCTGGAGGCCGCCGGCGGCGCCCGCGTCGTGGTGGTTGAGTGCCGCCCTGGGGACGCGGCCGAGTGGCGGCGGCGGCTGGAGGCGAGGGGCGCCGCGGCGGCGGCGGGGGGCGGCGGCTGGCACAAGCCGGCGACGTGGGGGGCGCTGCGGGAGCTGGTGGAGGGCTACGGGGGTTGCTCCGACTACGACGTCGGCGGCGTGCCGAGGCTGGTCGTGGACACAACGGCGGCGTCGGCGGGCGAGCTGGCGGCCGCCGTGGTCGAGTTTGTAAATACGAATTCCGGTGCCGGGGACGGGGATACGAAAAATCGGGACGAGACCGGGTAATTAGCAGGTGAGAGAATTCAATTCCACAGATTATTTCACAAAGTTTAGTATGAGGGAATCCCCCATTAAGCCAACTTTGGGAAGTTAACTTAATTAAGGTTTATTTACTAGTTTCAACACTCTTTTGAATTTTAGTTCCACATTTCATGGTGTGGAAGCTGACTAAAGATATCATGAGACATGTGTAGGTTCACAAAAGTAAGCTTGAAAAATATACCAACTAGCTTATTTGCTTAAACTATTAAACACACTATTCCACGGGAGTATTTGGGTATTTTTGAATTCTTCTTCGAACCATGCATATACCCGGGCTAACATTTTGTAATTTTGTAAACAACGACAAAGAATGGAGGTTACTCATGCATGACTGTTCAATGCTGTTGTATGTTAATCGAGGACTCCAATGCTTTAATAAGATATGAAAGGTAACACTCAGCATAGATAATTGGAAGGATAGGAAATTAGTATCTTATTGCTGCATGAAAAATGCAGACAATGATAAACACTCAGCAGCAGCATAGATAATAGATCTCAAATGACACACACACACACACACACACACACAAACACCCACACACACACAACTCACTCTTGTGAGTTGTGAGTTGTGAGTTGTGTGTTAACACCACAACTCACAAGAAGTAAAACACGAAGGTGTGTAATTGAAATTAAGTGACTCAGGTCTTATATGCCATGTTATTTACAGAAGAGGATATACAAGGGGATGTACAAGTCTGGGTTACAAGACAAGAATATTTTACAGGTGTCCCAGGCATGGTTTGCCGACTCGGTCCGACTCGGGCCGACTCGGGCGTATCGTACCTTGGTCCCAGGTACGTGTTTCATGATGTAGTAGGAAGCTAACAAGTATGTTTTTTCAGGATGATTGCTGTAACACGTATACTACTTCTGGATGATTGTTATAACACGTATACTGCTTCTGGACTTGCTTTATTCTTGGAGAATTTTTTGTAAGGCTCCTAGATGATTATGATAAAATCCTCGTGTTCTTTTCTAGCAATTTTGACATTCTTCTATAATAGAGGTAAGTTGAGTGTGTGGCCGAGGAAACTACTGCATTTGTTGCTTGGACAACTAATTCTTCATCTAAATAATGACGAACCACTTGTGGTTCAGAAAAAATTATTCTTTGGAAGAAGTGACACATATTTTCTTCCCATTTTGTGGATGGTAACATGTCATTGAAGAAATGATCATATCTTTGGATAACTGCGCTTGTTTAACTTGGGAATTGAAATAAGGAGAGATACAAGGAATAATCTCTCTTTCATTATTTATATTAAGAACTATCAAATCTTGAGCAATTGTATATGGCCCAAATTTGTTTAATGTAACACTGCCCAGACCAACATCATAACCATCGTCATTTATTTGGATGAAATCAAGTAATGTTACATGTTTACCAATTTTGACTGGTATTTGTAGGGCAAAATGAGAAATAGCTCTGTCTCCATTCATAGTTTGAACAGAACCACTGCCTGGATAATAAATCTAATTCTTCCAATTTTTTTTGTGCACCAATTTATATTGGCTCCTGTATCAATAAAAATATGACACTTCTTCCATTGTTGAAGACCATCAATTGCAACATGTCCAGGAATAACTATAGTATTGGTGATTCTGATAATTTTCTTGATCTGTAATCATTGATGTTCAGGGATAGAAGGTTTTTTTGTCCTGAAGAATAATTTCTGGAATAAGAGTTTTCTTGTGATCACCTGGAAAAGAAACTGGAGATTTATTCTCTTTTTATTGAACTCAAGGGATTTGTAAAGCCTTCTCGTTCTTCCTCATAGGAATGCATTGTCTCAAATGAACGTTTTTCTTCAATGCCATTATAGTGTGAAGATAATGATATCGATATAGGATTTGGCCAGTCATCTTCGGAACTATTAATTGAAGATGCTTGCCATAGTTTGGATTGTCCCATTTGAATTTGATTACTTTGCTCTTCTTTTGATATAATGGAATAGTCTGAATTTTCTGAATCTGAGGCTAATTTATAGATAATATCTCCATCTTCATATGCCTGTAATAGCTGTTCCTCAGATTCTAAAAATTCCCAATCTGCATCAATTTCGTCAATTTGAAAAAAGACGTCAATTTGAAAAGGAGCTCTTATTTGTTTTGGAGCTTTGATTGGACAATGTTTTGCAAAATGGCCATTTTGCTTACATGAAAATCATTCACCAGACTTAGTTACTTTTCTCCTTGTAGTTCTTCTTCTTCTAAAGAATTTATAGGGCTTGTATGATCTTCTTTTTCTTTAAGCGTTGAAATTTAGGTTTTCTGTACCTTCTGTTTCCTCTTTTATGAGGATGGTGAGGAATATTGTAGCTTTCTGCTCCAGTTATTTGAGAAGATGCCTATGTGGAAATACTTTACGAGCATGCGTATTATAACACAATTTCTTAATTTCTTATCGAAGTGTTGAACAATATCAACAAAGAGTAAATAATCCATTCCAATATTTTGGAACTGAGTTCTACTAATACCAGATTTCCAATTTATTATGGCACGGATGTAAGAAATTGAGCCTTCGACGTAGGAGGATTATACAATCCTAAAGGATAGACTTCCTTCGTATAGCTATTCACATAATCTTCAAAATAATCTAAAGATTTCCAACTTTCTGCGAGCCAGCATAAGATATGTTCCTGCTTGTGAAATTCTTGATGGAAATAATTCTTGAAGCATATTGTTGATAATTTATTGTTTTTGATTTTAAGTTAGAAAGCCCCCACCAATGCTTCACCGTTCCAGGAAAGACTAGATAAAGAAATTGAAATAATTGTTCATTCGATGCTTTACTAGCTTGTTGTGCTAGATAGACTCTTTGTGCCCATATTATGATCATCGTCATCATTATTAAGAGTCTTATCCCAATTATTTAGGGTCGGTTACATGAATGACATGAATGTTGATTCGTCAAAGAATTTTATCAAGTGATATATTCATATTTAAACCTAAAAAATTAATGTCATTTTTAATAATATCGTACCATCTCATTTTAGGTTTTCTATGAGCTCTTTTATTAATATCCACTAGGATTTGGTCACATCTTTTAATCGGCGTTGAGTTAGGGTGACGTAGCACATGTTTAAACTACCTGAGTCTATTTTATCTCATTTTACTATCAATTGGGGTTATCCTCACGTCCTTACGGATACACTTATTCATAATCTTATCTTAGTCTTGCAACACATCTATCTCAGCATCTTCATCTCTACTATATACATTTTGTGAATGTGTTTCTTTCGTACTATCCAACATTCGGTACTATATAACAAAGTAGGTTTCACAACCGTTCTATAAAATCTTCCTTTGAGTTTCACAGGCATATGACGATCATAGAGGACTCCTGATGCGTTTCTCTATTTTAACTAGCCTGCCTTAATCCTTTGTGCAACATCATCATAAATCTCTCAAGTATCTTGTATAATAGATCCTAAGTACCGAAAGTTACTACTCTTTGAAATGTTTTATCCATCAATTAGAACAATATCTTCCTATACCACTCTCCCACTACTAAAATTACAATGCATAAACTATGACTTGTTCTTACTAATTTTAAAACTTTAGACTTCAAGGAATGTCTTCAACGTTCTAACTTAGAATTTAAAGCATCAATACTCTCATCAATTAAGATATATCATCTGCAAATAACATACATCAAGGGATATCATCATGTAATTATTTTGTTACTTCATCCATAACTAAGTTAAAGAGATACGAACTTAGTGCAGAGTATTGATGTAAATTTATAGAAATTAAAAATTCACAAGTCTTTCCAGCAATAGTTCAAATACCAGTAATAGCACCTTCATATATTTCCTTAATCAAATCAACATATCTTTGAGAGACTCCTTTCTTTCTTAATGTCCACCAAATCAATTCTCTCTGCACTCGATCATACATCTGTTCCAAATTAAGAAAAATTATATATAAATCTTTTATCATCTCTCTATACTTCTCCATTAGTTGATGTAGAGGAGGGAAAATGATCTCTCGGGTCTCGTGCCACACTTTTGAGATTTGTTTGGTTGGGGAAGGACGCCCAACAATCCATGGAAGTCTGGAAACACTAGAAAGTGACGTCAGAAGGAGCCTTGGGCGTTATCTTAGGGGACAACACTCCGATGCTTAAGTTAGAGTCAAGTCTAGGAGAAGAGCAACAGGGAATTGAGAGGGGGAGAGAGAGTATATGTGTGTAGAGAAGACAAGCCTATAGACAGGAGCTCGATTCTCAGGAGTGTTTGCTGCGTCCGGTGAGTGCTCGCAGGCCGAAAAATGTCCCTAGCTCCTTGCAGAGAGCCCCTCCTATAAAAACACGCGGACAATCCGCTCTAGTCTACAATGGCTCAGGGGCCGACCCACGTGTCGGAGTTGTCTCACGGCTTGCACCAGATGTACTTTGGCCCTTTTTAGCCTGTTTGTAAGGCCCACGTGGCACCTATAAAACATGAAACCAGTTGAATATCTATGCCCGTACTCGGGTTGCAGTTTCTTACCTACACTGGCTAGTGTGCAACTACTCTCCCGGATCTCAGTCTACCAACCCCTTCATTTAAGCACAACTGTTACCCTGCAACTGCATGGTGTACGCGGTACCCTGTCCTTGACTTCAGAAATATCCAGGCTCTTCTTTAGCATAGAACAAATGTGTTCGGATTCAATTCGATGTAAATAAACACTGACTACTTACGGTCGATGGGGAAAGACGTCCCGTACACGAATCCCTACAATTGCCTGCACACTCGCACCTATGGAACCTCCCTTCTCTCCACGTGTCGTCTGACACCCCGTGCCCATGTGCCGCGTCCTGGTGACGCTTCCTCAATTAACATTTGGTTCCATAGGTGATTGTCGAGAAATCGACTGGCACGCCCGCACCCTGTCCGGTCACCCCGTCCTCCAGCCACCTTGGTCTCATTCATCCTGAATGAGTAACCACTCAGCTCTCGCAAGCCATTACTACCCTTTACTAACTCCCGAAAACCTCTCATGCAAGTTGACCCCTCTCGATTTTCTTTAAAAGGAGAGTGTACGGTACTGCCGTGAGAGGCATATGACTACAAAGGAAAATATCCCCGAGATAACATAAACTCCCTTATTTCCTTTATCGCTTTATTCCCCTTCTTGCCGTGGTCACCGACTTCTTCGTAAACAGTGGAACCACATATTTTGGTCGCCCCGAGATGTAGAAACTTATAACATGACCCACTGAGGGGAAAAATTATAAAAATACCCTTAGAGGGGCATATACACAAGACCCGGGGACTTACCCCTCACGGGCCAAAAATAAACGAACAAACGAACGAAATGCTTCAAGGCAATGCTCCGTAGTTGGTAGCCTCTCTCTCTGTCCGTGTCTCCACTCTTCTGGACCCTTGGGGGTCTATGTATAGAAGTAGGAACCTCCCCGGGGTCGTTTGGACCCGTACGGGTTAAATGGGGTGGAAATGACCCCGGGATGTCATTTTTCTCCCCTTTTTTCTTTTTCTTTTTTGTTCTCTACGCGGGAAAGAAGACCGGCCCGGGGTGGGAGGTCCCCGGGCCCACCCGGGGTCAAATGACCCAGGGCCGGTCCTGGTGGGACCTGCCCGGGGTCGCTCGACCCAGGGCGGGTCCCACCCGGGGTCGCGCTACCCCGGGCGGGTCTGCCCGCCCCCGCACGGCCCCGCGCGGGCTCGCCCGCGTCCGCGCGGACCTGCCCGGGTGGGGCGACCCCGTACGGGTCTCCTCGACCTCGGACGGGTCTTCCTCTTGTGTGGCTTCAATAAAAGGAGGGCTTTGGGGCTTTGAAGCCTCGTTTGTTTGCCGGAGAAGGGAAGACGCGCTCCTCCTTGTTCGTTTTGTCGCTTTCCTCGTGCCGTAGGTCGAGAAGGGAAGACTTGTTGTTGTCCGTGCTCCGTGATACACGTGCGAGGGACTTCATTTGCGGTGCGTAGACCTTCTTTTGTGTCGCTTTTCCTCTCGCAGGAGCTTCACTTGCTCATAGTTGCCCGTCCAAAGGGGAAACATTTTATCCCATAGGGATTTTCTCAGAACCACACTATCCTAACACTCATGGTGGGTTTAGTCCGGTTCTCGACCACCCCCTTTTGCTGCGAGGGGTCCATAATTGTAGCAATATGCGGGCTATGAAGCCCTCGAAGTGTGAAAATACTCTACGGGGTGGTGGTACGCCGAATATTAAACTCCGCGTGAGAATATTCTCCAAAGTGTCGGTACGCCGAATATAGGTCTCGTCCAATGCGAGGATAATATTCCAAAATTTTGTAAGATAAATTACGGTTGCAACACATACCATAGATCAGATCTAGAAAAAAAAAAGAAATCAGTGCCAGATGTCCCTTCATTGTCTTGAAGCCTTTTATCTTTTCTCTAATTTAGATAGAAAGAAGAATTCCAGAGTGGTGCTCAAAATCTCAACCAGGGCGGTGAACATCAAACACCTTGAGACATAGTGTACCCAGTAAATAGTTTATGAAGATAAAGGTGAAAAAAAGTTGTCAGAGAAATAATTGTTTTCCGAAAAAGTAACCATGAAGAAAAGGACCTCCATCAAGAACAAGGAAAAAAAACCCTCAGTTGTTGAACCTACATACTTATTAGTCCCGGAGGCATTGAAAGAAACTGATATGGCAGCAGTTTCATCTCATCCATGGCATCGCATGCTCTTTAAGTACCTCTCAGTTGCAGAACATATCAATAACCAGGGCAGATTAAACGTAAATGCCACCATCTCAGAAATTTCTCCATAAGAAATCACCCCCTCACCTCCTCTGATAAGGCGTCCCAAAGATGTATCGGATGGTCCTTGGTGCCACCAGGGTTCGTTGACTCGGTGATCTGTATCGGATCAGATCTTCTCTGATCCGGTACGTCATCTCCCTCCTCTCTCAAAAACACTCTCTCTCTCACTGTGACTCGACCCGACTCGGCCTGACTCGGGGCGATCCGCACCGTATCGAGTTTTTCTAAATACGGTACGGCACGTCCGAGTCAGACCGAGTCGACAAACCATGTTTGGTGGTACTCACAAAGACACAAAGTTGTTGGGTCTGAAATGTCATCCAATGTTTTTATCATCACAGCGTATCTCATGGATCAAAATTCATAAAAAGTTGTGAACTCGAACACCGGAAAAAGAAAAAAAGAACCACCTGAAACAGACATGTACGGATATCAACAGTAATCATATATTGACTCCGACTCACTCACTATTAGATTCGACTCAAATGAATCTGAAAAGAAATATTAGAAGAAAAAAACTCGCCAAAAATTCTACAACCTCCTTCTCTTGGAAGACTTATAGTGGTTCGACAATCAAAAGGTTCGGTCAAACTTTAGATGGACATGACTTAATTTGCACCACCTATAACTTCTGCATTTTATACACATACAATACATTTCATTTATGGCATCGATTTCAAGATCCCTGGAACAGGTCTTCACAGGTACGGGAAATGCTCAAAAGTGACAGCCAACCAACCTCGGGGATATATAATGTTTTTTGTTTGTTTAGTTCATGGACATGGAGTCCTGCCGTTGAGACTTTGTTAGCATCTTTAACTAAGTTTATGACTTTTAGGTGGACTGGATGACGATGAACTGAAGAAGACTCGTAGCTTTCACTTAGAATGGCTGTTTAGCCGTGTACTTGGAAGTCTAGGTATTTATTCATACTTCTCTGGAATATAGATGGTTGTAAATCTCGATTTGGTACCCTGTAGTTCACGGTCAAGGAATATATCATTTCATCAAATTTACCTCTTCCTTTTAGTTTTGCAGGTTTTATCTTTCTTATGAGTTTTTTTTCTCTCCCAGAATTACTGTTCTTAGCTTTTACAATCGCGGGCTTCTGTGTGGTGTTGAAGTGCGAGTGAAGTGAAACCTAGAGGATGCATTTGCAGTGGGATTCACGCCAGATGTGGACCCAAAATTCAAGATCCGAACCCAAAATAATTATGAAATCCAGCCCACATGTCATCAATCAATATATAGAAGGCTAAGATGTGTGGGTCTGAAATCCTTGTTCAGATCCATGTGAGATAGATTGGAGTCTTTAAGTCTTGGATCTGAAATCCCAGATCCGAATTTGAAATATAACTTTGGGTTAAGATCCGAATCCAGTTCTACGAAACCTTCTCATCATTTTTCACTTTCCTTAATCTGCACATGTGATAGATAACCACCTATCACTATTTTGTCTTCATAGGAAACATATTAAAATGGGGTGAGACCAAATACCATCGCCAAACTTATCTCACGAGATGCGAAGAGACCACAATATTCCTTAAGAATCCACAACTAAAATAATGCAATCCCACGCAATCCGCCGTCCCCCTCTTGCGTTAGGGATCAAGATGCCAATTTTTTGCTACTCCTACATTGTCTTCCCCACATATAAGGACGCATCCTCACCAAGATGCTCAAAATAACACAGAAACAAATAGAATCAAAACGAGATCTGACGCCAATAACAAATATATGAAATAGAACCCCTATAGTAATGTGAAAGAAAAGAAATCACCACCCCAACACGAAGAAGAGAGAGAGGGATCATCTTGCTCTTGTGGGCCTAGAGAAGATTCCTACCAGTCGGCCACAAGATCTCGGACCCCAAAGCAACACCTGCAGCAGCAAAAAAAAGAGAGTAGGGGATCACACAAAAGTTTCCACCTAAAGCCACTTCCCCTGATCGATGCTCCTCGTCAAAATCACATTATAAGTTGAGAAACCGGCAGTGAGTCAAGGGTGGTCGGGTCATTCAATTTCTCGGATCGAGTCACGGGACGGTCACGCTCTCTTTCTTACAGCGGCGATGAAATTTGATGCGAGCTAGATTTCCCATCTCACGCAAGCAGCGGCATTCAAACACATACGAAATAAGCAAGTTCGACAACGGGGGAGTGAAAATGTACCTCCACGCTCGGGGCGTGGGGAAGACTTCCCGGCAAAGACACGTAACTCCCGGTATAGTAAATACAAATAATTACATCACTGAATTTATGGCCCACTCCACGCAGGGAGGTAAAAGACTACAATAGCGATCCGGGAGCGTCGAGCTTGGGTTGACGGGCTGCAAGCCGAAGGGGCTCTTCGGGCGGAGGCAGGCTGCTGGTCTGGATCGGTATGGTTCAGATCTACTGGACAGCAAGCAAGAGCGGCACGTGGGACGGCGGCTTCCGATCTTCTTCTGGTTGCGGCGGTTGGCTAGGATGTTGGTGGGATGTCCCTCTGCGATCCCTGAGATCGGCGGTCGCTAGATCGCAGCCGAAGGGCCGACGAGATTTCTAAAGCCCAGATCTGTCCCGCAGTCCTGTGACTGGATAGATCTGCGTGACCTGACGAAAACAATTGCTGCGCTCAGATCCGAAGTCGGATCGGAACGAAATCAGCGCCGTTGTAAAAGGAACTTGACGAGATTCAACATGTCATGAATTGAGTTCCATCCACCATGCCGATTGTCCAGGAAAAACTCTGCAACAGGGTTTTCGTGCTGGCCCGGGGTGCAGGGCAGACTGTGATTTGCCTGAAGATGGTGTTTGACTAAAGGGGAAATGGTGGATCTGGGTGAAGGGGTTAACATGAATGAAAGAGGGGGAAGTGGGGGTCGTGCACAAGAAATTGGGTGGCCATCTGAGAAGGTTTAGGGGGCGAAAAAATTAGTTGTGCAGGTTTCTATATCGCAGATATGCAGACAGGCAGACTGCGGGGGGTGGAAAGACACAGTGCGAGGGGGGCGAATGGTGGTGGATCGGCGTAAAATTTGAACTGGGAGGAGGGGAGGACGTGGGGATGAAGCTATCAAATTTGGAAGACCATCAGATGGTGGGATTTGGCGAACCAACCTTTTCTCTAAGGCTCTGTCCTGATTCCCGGAGTTCTGGTAAGTAGGCCAAAGAATGGGTTGTGGCGGCTCGATGGCGGCACGGATGGCGGTGACGGTGGCGGTGGCTGAGCGTCGCACCCAGCGGAGGTGATAAAACTTGGAATCGCTCCAAGGAAGAGGGCGTCGCACCCTAGATCTGTAGCCTTCACAGCTGCAAGGAGGAAGAAGGAGAGAGGGAGAGGGCGCCCCTTTGCTCTAGGCACAAATTTCTGAATTTTCTTGTATTAATTCTATCAAATAAATTGTTATAAGACATTTTATATCAAACCCTAGACCTAGGACAAAAGACTTAAAGTACACTTTGGTCAATGGGAGAGGGAGGGTAAAATGGGGATGGAAGACTTGTCAAAGAACAAATGGGGGAAAGAAGGGGGGCGCCCCCCTCTCTTGGTCAAGATTGGCTCCTTGGTCAATTTTCCACCATGGATCATAGACCAGCCCTTAATGGGCCCTCTAAGCTAGGAGGCCCATAAGAGAGAGAGTGGCCCAATTGGGCTTCAAGTGGCCTTGAGGCCCAATATGAAATTAAGCCCCCTAATGGACTCTTTTAATGACATTAGCCCAACTAGTACTCCCTTGACCCAAAATTAACTCAAAAAAATACAAGCACACACTACACACCAATTACAATCCAAAAATAAATAATGAAAAATGTCTAGACTCAAGATGGAGACTCTAGACTGTCTCCAAGCCACAAGGATGTCTGCAAAGCTCGAGTGGTGCTGTGTGTCCGGTATTGACGGCTCGCTGAATCGAGCTTATCGCTAGCTCTGGTGTCCGCACCACAGGCTTTGCGAAGCTGAAATCGGGAGAGCAGGCTTTAAGAGCCAAAATCGAGAGAGAGTAGGCCACGAGAGCCGAAGGATAGTGGCAGAGTGGGCTTTGCAAAGCCGAAATCGAGAAAGTAGGCTTTAAGAGCTAGAATTGGGAGAGCAGACTTTAAGAGTCGAAATCGAGAGAGCAAACTGCGAGAGCCAAAGTCGAGAGAGCAAGTTACGAGAGCTAAAATCGAGAGAGCAGACTACGAGGGCCAAAATTGGGAGAGCGGGTCGTGTGGGCCAAAATTAGGAGAGTTTTCATTCATTCATTTTATCTCCATTCGTTTTCTCTTATTATTATCTTTTCATTCAAGCACGCAGGCATCCATTGATAACAAGCACACATACATAGATATATAGCATAGCTCCCCTCTATCGGGGATAGGATAAGAACAGCGCCCATGACTCATAGGTAGAGTGCGACCCACGAAGCACAACTGAAGGAGATGTGAGTCCGTCAAGAGGATATCACATAGCTTATGCGCATAGTTTAAATCATAATCTACACCCGAGGCAACTTCTCCGTGGTGTGAAAGTGCAAGTATGTGAGCAGCGAACCCTAAACATAGGGATATGCAGACATTCTAAGTAACACTAGAGGATTACTCTAGGGCCTACACATGCATTTCAGACTTTCGAGTTTTGGTAGCTTCACACAGCCCCCTTGTTTATTTGAAATCTGGACTTCACCGTTCGACGCGAGTTTTCTCATTTGTTTCAGTGGAGATTCCAAGCTACTAGGATTCATCCTTATTGTAATTTTATTACGGAATTTGCTTCACCGTTTTCGCGCGAGTCTCCTCATTTGTTTCAGTGTGGATTCCCGGTTACTTGGATTCACATTTCACTTCTTTATTATCAATTTTTTATCATTTATTTTTATCATTTTTCTGAAGGGGGCATGCAACTTTTTCCTCACGATTACCTTTCATTTGAGTGTACTAATTTAAGCATCCATGGAGTGTTAGGAAAAAAATCTGCAATCCTTATGGTTAGAAATCATTGATCACACTGTGTGCAAAATGTGAGAGTTTTGCCTCAGATTTTATTTCGTGAGTTACGCTTAACAACATAGTTATGACTTTTCCTCTTGATGCATGCACCCACCAAAATTGGTTTTCCCTCTTAGAGTATGCCACGGCACATATATACTCAGAATCGGGGTAACATTATTTAGCAAGGAAACATGATCTTAAATTTTTTGAAGAAAGTATATTAAATATATCATGAGCAAGCACGCAAGAGTTTTTAACATAGTTTCGAACTTTTAGTATGAATATCATCATATATACATGGGGAGCTCCGCGCGTGATGTTTGACTGTTTGAATATATGCGTGAAGCCCCATATGTAGACTTTTCACGTCATGCCAAGCCCTCCCCGTTCTTATGTGATCTCCAATTAGATGGAGGGAGCGCAGACAGGGAGAAGGTGATGGCATATACACTAATTAATCATGAAAGGGTTTTTCCTCTTTTTTTTTTCAATACTCGAAGTCTGTAAGATCCTTTGAGTACTGTTGAAATACCTTCTTTTCTTGATCGTCTTGTTATTCGGAGCCTCAGAAGATACCAAAGATGCATGTGAAGAGATCCTTAAATCTGAAGCTCGAGGGAAGACTAGCTAGCTAGTCATCAACAAGTGGTTAATCAGGCGAACTAAACTACCTATCTATATATGTCCATCAATATTTCTTACTATAAACTTCTGAGGAGCTGTCTAATTGCATCCAATGATGGGCCAGCAACTGACGGAGAACAGCTAGCTAGCATCCCCAAGGTGTGTGAATCCTGCCAATGCAGCAGGCAGAGGCGGGAAAGGTTGTCCAATCATGATGCTGAAACAGTTCTAATTAAGTATGATGTTTCCTTAATTCAAAAACACTAGAAAGTATTAAACTTAAAGTTCAATTTTTCTCGATGTTTGATTTCAAGAGTGTTACAAATGAAATGACAAAAAATATGATGCCATAATAATTAATGCTCCAACTTTTATCACTTTTTTGGCATCTAACTTTACGATTAAATTGTTAAAAATATGGTATTAGGAAGCTTTCATATTATTTAGTATGATACGACTTGCAGAGATGCAACCAAAAATGATCTTGGAGATAATTTTTTCTCATTTTTATATATTTTTTAGATTTTTAAAACCCCAAATATTTTCTATAAATATAACCCTTCACCCTCCCTCTCTCCTCGTTCTCTCATTTCTCTCTCTCTCCTCTCAGTTCTATCTTTCTCTCTCTCTCTCTCCGACGGGCGACGGAGCTTGAGTAGGGCAACACGGCGAGACCGCGAGACACGTGGGGTGACGAGCGGAGAGGATGGAGCGAGGAACAGGGCGATGGCGCGGTGAGGCTCGTTTGCATGTTCGTAAAGCTTGCATGAGTTTGAGGAGCGATTTCACGTGGAATCGACATCCTCGACGTGGGATCTCATCGTGAGAGATAGGGGGACGGATCCTCGGCCCTTCCTTTCTATATCTCCGCGTTTTATAGGCCGAGGTGAGGTCGAGTGTGGGTTTTGTTCACGCCGGGGTTAAAAAATATGATTTTGAGATGAGCGACGGATTCATCGATTCAACCGTATTTTTGTAGTTTAAATGGGGACTTCCGGTAGCTTAGAGGGTGGGAAATGATTCCCCCATATTTTTCCCATCACCCGGGATGATTGGGGCATGGAATGGTGCCCCTCCGACGGGGTATCGTAGATTCGTCGCCGGAAACGGTCGACCGACAGGGTAGTTCGGTCGACTGGAGCGGTGTTTGCCATGGAGGGCAATCCGCCCTGGTTCGGTCGACTATTGGCACTCAAAAAAAAATGGGCCGAGTCCAATACAAAAATTAGAATAAAGGAAGAAAAGATGGAATGGCCCGAGCATACAAGTCCCAATTAAAAATAAGAAGAAGAAAATGCTACCCACGGGCCAAATAGAATGGGCCACTTTCAATTGAGCTTAGCCCAATTTCAAGGAGAAGAAAAAGGGCGCAAGGGGTTATATGCACAAATATAAGAAGATGGGCTAAGAAGGAAAAAGAGGGATTTAAAAAAAGGAAATAGGAAGAAAATGGACGCACTGTTCACCCAGTCACGCCCTCTCCCGGCGCTACGTCACTGTTCATCTCCGAACATTCAATGCTCGAAGCCAGGCACGTCCACCTGCGAACGTGAGCGTCCTCCCCCCTTGCGTGGGCAGCAGAGAGCATGCCAACAGTGGAGGCCCCTCGCCCTATGACCATGCTCCGCCGCGCTCCCATGCCCGCAGGGTCCTTGGTGGCATGGCAACGACCGGAAGCAGCAGCTACGGCTACGACATCTACGGCAGTAGCAGAAGTGAAGCAGTACCAACCCAGGCGCGTGCTCTTCCGCCGGCCATGTTGTCGCCACCGGCTGCCATTTTCTGCTACAGTATTACTTCGCCCCTTGTTTGGGCCTCGTTGTAGTTTTCCTTTTTTTGGGTTTTTTAGACCTTGTTCATCGGTTGTTTGCCCCATGTTTTGGGTCTCGTTTCAGGCTTTCATATTTTGGGTTTAGTGGGCCTTGCCCACATGTTGTATTGGGCTCCTCCCTTCCTTAGCAGGATGCCCCCCCCCTCCCCCCACTTTGGTGGTCCCATGTTCCCCCTCCCCCTTTTCTTTCCTTTATGCTTAATATATAAAATTTCTTGGAAGGTGGCCGGGGTCGAGTTTCTCCCCTTGCCCCTTGCAAGTATGACTTTAGTTTAAAAAAAAACAGTAACAACGCAGCACCATCAGCGGTGGGCGACGTCAGCAGCTGCAGCCGTGCCCTCCTGCGAGACAGCCACGGCGTCATAAGGACGCCCTGCCACGACAGCAGAGCATCTCCCATATGTATATATATCAGAACATCACCCACATGTATATATATACATATGCTTCGTCCTGATATATTCCCCCTCGGGTTCAAGCATGCCCGACGGCACATGTCTCTGCATGTATGCGTTTTCTTAAATCAAAGCTTTCCCTTCTTTTCGTCTAAAACGATTTTAACCCGACCCTCAAAACCCCGTTTTAGAATCTGGACCAATTCAATGGCCATGTTTCTAAGTGGTGAGGGATAAGGGATTTAATCCCAAAGCACCGATTGTTTTATGAATTCCGAGTCTCGGATTTTGATTACTCATGGATCCCGAGGCTCGCTTATTTCTAGCGTCACCCCTGGGCTATCCTCTTGAGGAAGTGAACACTAAAGCCCTCATACGGCGATATCTCAAGGCCACGGCCACGTCTCGATGACAAGTCCGCGACGACCCGTGGGTTGTTGGAATCTCTTGTAGGCTAGCCCTCGGGATCTCCGCACCTAAAGTGGGTTTCGACGCGTTCATGACAACCGGTGGGTTGTCGGGGTCCTTCGTAGGCTAGCCCTCAGGATCTCCGCACCCAAACCGGGTTTCCGGATGTTGTCACCTTCGTGCATAGTCCAGGGGTTGTCGCCTTAGTGCACATCCTTTTGTTTTGGGGCCGACCTCGCAGTTTCTCCGCTTGGCGCGCCCCCATTTGCATCCCCCGACGCTTCGGGTCTAGGGGAGATGCTGCCGGATAGTAACTTGAAGACTAAAAAAAAAAGAGTGAGCAGAATAAAAGGGATCGAACTATGAGCATGGAATTTAATCTCCCGGATCAGAACCGGGGGTTCTGCATAACAGACACAAAAGCAACATTCAACTCAAAACACAGAATATGATGAACCATTAAAAAATGAATAAAATGAAACAAAGGGGTTCGGGACCCAATTCCTCTGATTCAAACAGAAATCTCAGTCAAAGTGAACTCATGCAGATGGAACTTCAAGGGAAGAAGAAGAAGAGGACGATCAACAGAATCTCTAAACTGCTGGAAACAGAACAGACCAAACAGAAAACATAAATGTTGATTATGCAATTCCCTGATTCAAGGACTGAAGTCTGGTTTGGGCTAATATGTATCAAGAAAATCCAATGACCAAACGTATTCCTGAACCAATGAGACCAAGGTGAATGAGGAATTGCATGCTAGGCATGAGATTAAAACCTCCAGTTTAAAACTGAAATTCCTGTATTAAAAGCACTGGCACCCCTGCATACGTGTATAAATGGCGCATAATTATGCACAGGTGAAAGGGGAAGAGCTAGGGATCAAGAGCTCTCGGTCTGTGCTTGGGGATCATCAAAAGGGGAAGGGCAAGAGTCTTAAGGATGGAATCAGCTGGCACAAAGGGCAGAGGACAGGCATTTGCCCTCCCTGTGGTTGAATGGTCTCCTGTGGACTAGAAAAGCATATAATGAACGTGCAGTTCAGCTCAGAGAAATTAAAGTACTATCGCCTCTCCCCCAAATTCAAAGGACAGCTTGCAGCCAGTGTGCAGTCTTTGTCATGAAGAGTATGATTCACACATGATCTATTTTGGGTTGTGGAAATTGTGGAGATTGGTTTCATGGAGATGACTTTGCTCTTACTCTTGTGAATATCAATAATAAAAGGGGATTTAGGTGCCACAGAAACTGCACAAAAAGCATACCTGTCTGTCTGTATTTGGGGGGGGGATGATGTTCATCAGGTCAATTTGCCAAAGGAAAGATTTGGGGTGGTAATCTCTCAAGTGATAACCCCGGATTCAGTGTTTAATATATGACGGTCAGGGTGTGTTACACAATCATGATGATTCAGGTGTAATTCACAGCCGGACCTTCATTGATGAAGACCGGCGAGCAATTGTTACGCTAGATCCTGGGCAGATTCTTATTCTGGCAGAGTTTAATGAAACAACAGCTGAAACTACACCCACTGACACAGGGTCAGATTCACTAATTGGAGCAGAACATTCGTGCATGAAATATGATAAAGCACAAGTTGTAGATGAGGACTATCCATCATGATGGAGGTTAATATGAAACTAATGAAACCGGTGACAGGGTGGCAAAAGGACGGTGCACCTAGTGATAATGGCTGAAGCGCATTATGAAATCAAGTTTGTCACACCCCCAACTCCGGATATGGAATGTTCCAAAGTGCAAATTCCTCAGGCATTGCATGCACTACAGATAAAAAGAGATTTCCCATTTTTTTTTCTGCAAGAAAGTTAAGAACTATGAGGAATGGTTCTTGAAGATAAGGGGGCTCCGAAGTTTTGTCGACAGAAAGCATTTCAGAGTGCCTGAAGGTGCCATCGCAACCACATATACATGCTACGCATGCAAAGATAAGAAATTTGCGAGTGAGAGCAAGCATACAAAAGTTTTGAATAGAAACTATGAAAAGAGAAGTAATGAATAAACATCCTCACACCAAAAAAAAAAAACAATCAAAACAAGGCACCCAAAACAAAAACAGGTATCAAAGTGGATTGATGACAAGGGTCGACCCCCTCATCCCTCTCTTCCTTTGAAGGCCAGTGAGTTAACAAAAGGGAGAAGGAGAGCAATACAGAAAAACAACAATGTCAAGTAGTATGAAGAGGGAAGTGATGACCAAATCTTCTGAACTTCTGAAATCAAGCAGATCAAGAAAAGAGTTGCAAATGCGAAATTCAGACCCTCCATACTTGTATGTTGTCCCATCTGAGCTATCAGAATTCAGACCTTTGCTTTCAGAATTAGGTGTGAAATTGGCTTTTGAAATTCTTGATTACTTGCATGTCCTGCAACGCCTACAATATGACCTCAAAGGCAAGCCTTTATCAGCTGAGCAACTAAACTTTGTTCTTTGTGTTCTGGAAGCTATTGCTGACTGTTCTGCAGAAAAGCCACTGTCTGATGCATATATAACTTCACTACTAGTTCCTGATTCTTTTGGAGCTCTGATGTATGCAGTTGATGTTGTGTATAATGATGCACCATGGATGGAGAAAAATAGTCCTGCTGACAAGCATTTTGCACATCCAAATATTAGTGATGATTTAGCAAAACAATTAGGATTACTATCACTGCATTCCCTGTCCTTACTTGATAATGAGTTGACTAAAGATTTGCCATGTATGGATTACAGAAAAATTACTGAGCTTCTTGCTTTGTATGGCAACAGCTTTTTGTTGTTGTCTGACCTAGAATTAGCTGATTGCTGCAATGCAAAGAAGGTTCACGTGGTATATGATAAACGGGAGCATCCCCGGCAGTCTTTGCTTCAGCACAATCTAGGTGAATTTCAAGGTCCTTCCCTCTTAGCTATTATGGAAGGCATTATGTTGAACCGGGATGAGTTGTGCAATCTGCAATTTTCTCCTCCATGGAAGCTCAGAGGAGCAACTATCAATTATGGTTCAGGATTGCTTAGCTGTCACTTTGTATCGGATCTTCTGTCAGTTCTGTCTGGTGGCTATCTTTACAAGTTTAATCCACTTGGTTTGGCCTTTGCTCCACATTCAACGATTATACCATCTGCAAAGATGTTCTCATTGATAGGTACTAATTTGACAGCGAAGTTCCGAGATCAGTTTCATCCAATGCTCCTAAATGAAAATTATCTGATGTCCTCATCAGATTCCACAATTATTCGGATGCCTCTATCATCTAGATTTGGACTCGAGTCTTGTAATGAGGAAGTAAAACTGATTTTGACAGATTTATGGATCACTCATCTTCGGTACTTTTGCCGTTAAAATCAGTTTTGAAGGTATCCTTGTCAACACGGCAGGTGGGAAATCTGAATCCATCCTTGGATTACTCTGTGGCTGTTGATCAGAAATTTGCAATTATGAGGAATCCTTTTTTCAGAGAAGAAATGGAGGAAGTTCCATATATCAAGATTATTTAGTAGTTCAAATGCTGCAACAAAGTCTCATGTCATAGACTTACATGTGTTTCGAGGGGGAAAAGGCAATGAAACACAAACAAAAATCAATATAAACAAAAAAAATCAACAAAGCGATAATAGAAGAATAACTGATGAATCTAAAAATCATCCTCAAGCGATGCACGGCGTTTGATTCCAGATTCCTCCCTTTTGACCCCGTGTGAGGGGAATATCAAAAGAGGCTGTTGCGAGTCATGCTCGTGCCCCGGGGACCACCCTGTTATGGCCGTGGCCCGACTTTGCGCCGGGCCAATAGCCCACTGAATTTGATTTGCTCGATTGGGATCTCAGCCTCGTGGCTTCTATCCCAAATGTCAAACTTGCCGATTCCCGACATATATATGCTCCGATTTTACCGCGATGATTATAACGTTCCAAACCGGACATTCATCCGAATATTAAATGGTCAATTCATGACCGAAATGACTCCAAATGTCCTTCTGCACTCCTCTATGGGAGATTTTATTTCTTCTTAGCATGCTGTCTATTTCTTTCATTAAAAATTGCATTTAGGCCACGAGACCCCTTATCTTGGTGATTAATCAAAGATTTTCCCCTCTCCGAGGGGATGTAATTAACGCCGTGACCTTTATGGCACGGCGAGTCTCCAGTCCCGACCCGATACCCATAATCGTCTAATCAGTCAGGCGGAGCGCACCTCAGGCTTCGGACCACTCCAATCTCGAAGCCTGAACACATTGTCATCTAGGTGACTGACACGCCCTCACACTAGATAAACTGATAAACCGATGAAAGAACACCCGATATTTTTTATCCCAGATAATTTTTAGTGCGTCCAACAAGTTGGCACGTCCGGTGGGACAGATAATCCCGAATCAAAAGAACACACGATATTATTTTTATCCATCGAATTTTAGTGTGTCCAACATCGATTGAGCCAGGTGGTTCGATCGATTGACCCAGGTTGGTGAGGGGTGCTGGTCTTGGCTGGTCGACCGCCCAGATGGGTCCAGTCGACCGATCCCTGATGGTCGACCGACCCCAGTGGGCTGGCCGACTGAAATTCACTTCCCTCGCCCATTTTGGAATCCAGTCAACCCGATTGTGACCCATTGATCGACCTTTGGTTCCGTGGATGTCCGGGACACCCTGTGGGGACCGAGACCGTGTTTTTGGGTGTCCGGAGGAGGGGGAAACTATGGTGAAATCGCTTCCGAGCTCTTGAGATCTTCATCGAATCAAGGGGAGGTTCTGCCAAATTTTCGAGTGCCCGATCACTTGAGAAAAAGGCTATCTCTCATGTCTTCGTTCATGCACACTGCCCTCACGTTGTTGGAGTGTCTCGAAGCCCGATATTGGCGCCACAATAAGCCTTTCTTCCCCTTCTTCTTCTATTATTTTTGCTTCTGTTAATTGCATGCATCATCCTTCATTTTTGTTTATGTTACATCTCACTTCTTAAGAGAGCTCCGTATTTGTGCATTTCTACATAAAATCTCATTTCGTCATATTATTTTCCTACCATTTGCATCCTAAAGGGGTTTAAAATAACACCAACTAGGTGTGCATTTGTTCATGATTTCATTGATTTCATCTCAAGGGACCGATACTGCACTACTTTGTTTCTAATCCATATTCGATGTTTATTCATTTTCTTGTAAGGGTAATTAAAAGAAGACTCTCTTCATCGGCCGACCGAGAGAAGAGAAAGAAGGAATCCACACAAATCTCCCATATCCAAGGTAAAAACGCAATCGCCTTGTTCTTTCTATTTTTGGGTCTTCGACCCCTGCCGATCACACATTATGCATCACACACGCACTCACACGTGATTTGATTTCTTTTCGTTCTCTCTCCGTTAAAACCAGCGGAGAGCAACTCTCGCAGTCCATCGCTTCTGCCCCTTTATTCTTATGTATGTGATGTCATTCACACTAGGGAGGGGGGAGGTTTCCCAGGAACTCCACCCTCCTCTCCCATCAAGTTCGTTCCTTTGCCCTATTTCCTATTCTCTTTTCCTATTGTCGTTGTCGTCGGCCACTTGGTCCCTTTCCCTCACGCCTCCTTTGTTCACAATCACATCTCCTTTCCTCCTCTACCTTGTTCCCTTCTGTTTTGTTGGTGAACAACTTGAGATTTTGTTGGTCCCAACCCCCACCCCTTCCTCCTCTCCTTTGTCTCACACCCTTCTCCCTACAGACGATCCCCTCCCCCCGAGTTCTCTTACCCACAAACCCTTCTTTCTCCCACCCACCCTCCGCCATCATGTTCTCCACCCCCTTCCCCCTTGGTGTTAACTACCTTCCTACCAACTGTAAAACTCCTCACACTCCCTCATTGCTTCCATCGGTGCTATCTTCCCTTGCCCCCTGCCTCGATCTAGCTCCCATCAAACCCCACTGCCACCAGTCCCCACTCACCCCACTGAGTTTAAATCCACCACCCCGCCAACCGTCATCACCCCCCTCTTCTAGTCCCAAGGCAGAGAATTACCCCATCTACAACTGCTCGCTCTTACCTCTTCCCCATGGCACGCACCATCCTCCCAGGCTGATTAGTTCTATTACTCAGCTCCCGGCTTCCTCCCTTACCTCCTCCTTGGAATTTTCATTTCCCTATTTTTGGTGCTAAGACCGATCCTAGTCCCTTTTCGCTTCCTAGTACGTAACCCGGCCCACTTCTCGCAGATATGCCATCCCTACAGTGTATCACGCTCTCCAGATTCAGCGTCCCCTGACATGTTTGATCGGTTTGTTGGTCAGTTTGCATATCACTGCCATGACGTATGTATGTGGAGGTTCTTTGAGCTTGCAAGGATCTCAACACTGCTGAGGATGCCCCTGCAGGATGAGTACAAGATTAGCCGAATGTCTCATGTTGCTATAAGCATATTCCACATGCATCCGATCAGGTGTAGGTCGTCCGAGATATCGTCATCATCGCATCTGTGAAGTTGTGAAAATTAAGTAGCTTCAATATATAGGTCGAACAAACTACGTTCGCGAACGGAGGGGACTAGTCTTCCCCGTAGGCGTCCAATGCTGCTAGAGCTCCACACTGGTTTTATATGTCATGTTTCTCCACATGGGACTTGGGTATGATCCATCAATGATGGTAATCTTTTTCATGCATGGGTAGGACATGTGCTTCTTTTCTTGTATGTAAGTATATCACAAGGGCTAACGAAAGTTGCCATGTTATTTATCAATAATAAATAAATAAAGTGTATTTATTGTTCTTCAGTTGAGGTCTCTCTCCTCTTCACGTGGGAGACTGTGACGGGAGTTGTTGGCAGTCGGGTGTCGGGGGCACCGTTGTGACTAGAGTTGCTGGCAATCGGGTGTCGGGGGCACCGCTGTGACTGGAGTTGCTGGCAGTCGGGTGCCGGGGGCACCGTTGTGACTGGAGTTATAAGAGCCCGATTACAGAAACTTAAACTTTTTGGCCAACTTGTTAATGCATTACGGTAACAACGTATCTGTGGTAGGGATGTCAATGGTAACTAATGATCCGATAACCGTCCGTTTCGTTAGTTTAACGAACAGCAAATGAATAGTATTTTTTTTTCTGATAAATTAACGGATACGGATATATCCGGTTTCTTAGCGGATACGGATATGGATACACCTCATTCCGAATCTGTATCCGTCCGTTACCGTTAAACAAGTTTGTATGTGACTCAAATAATTTAATGTCTCGAAGAAAATGATATTGAAGATGAGATATGTGTATAATTTAAGTCATTTCTATTTTCATGATGGTAACATATTTTTAAATTACAAGATATTTTTATAATTTTTTAAATTATCAACTTAATATATTCTTTATTTTCATGAAAGGTACGTAAAGAACGAGAATATGATGGAGATTAAAGTCTAAAGGAGTTAGTTTATTTTATTATTTAAATTTTATATGTTTCATATTATCTTTGAGAATATTGTAATATTATATATTTGTATACTTTTAATTGCATTATATGTTGACTCATGAATAATGATGACACGAGCACTAAATTGAAATGTGTTTGTTTAGCATATGGTTTGTTCTTTTCAATTTAAAATTTTTTCTAGTTAATTTACATCTTAAAGTTTAATCTTATATGTACTTTTATATTCGATAATTATTCGCTAACCGTCCGTTAACCATATTTTTCGGATACACCACTTTCCGAATACTTAACGAACAATAAATGGATACGGTTCTTCCTTATCAGATACGGATACGGATATAGTCCACTATCCGACCCGTTGACATCCCTAATCTGTGAGTCTCGCACCTGCCACCTGTAATGGCCTGGGTCTCCTCTATTTGCTTGATGTTGGCTGTCATTATCGTCGATCTTGTATACGGTTTATGGGTTAAAAAAGTGAATAGACCTTTTTCTTATGCTTGAAGAAGTATTTTGTGAAATTAATTAGTATTCTTAGCGATGTTTAATTTGGTAGAGAGATATCTATAGATTGTCTTAGAGATATCCCTAGATTAACACACCAAGTGATTTGATAAAGTGAGTTGGTTAATGGGGAACAGTCCCATGGATAATTAGGGTTAATCCATCTCTTTCTAACCCCCTCAAAAGTTATAACATACATATCCCTTGAGATAATCACCTCTGCTACTAAAGCAACATAGAGTATTAATTAGGAAGGCTTTGGGGGGTGGTTTTTCGCCTCCAAAATCTCAACGCCCCCCCCCTCTCTCTCTCTCAAAAGGCAAAATAAATAGGTGAAGATCAATTTTTTTTAAAAAAATCAAAATTTAAAATATAGAGAGATATAAAAACAAGCGATATCACTTTTTAAAACTCCAAACAAAAACTCTTCTACGCGAGATCCTTCTATCTTTAGATTTATTTTTTTTAAAAAAAAGTCAAAACTCACCGTCATTCCCAAGCAAACGCGCTGTTAACGGGGATTGACTATACCCTCTGGATGGATAACCCGGGTTAACAATCTGCCAGACCCCGAGTCCGATGTGTACTCGATATGGGATTAGTTCACGAAGGGCGGCCAAGGTTAGTCATGACCGGCCCACCAACTCAACTATTTTGCTATATCTGTCGATACGTACGGGTGAGGACAGCGACTCATTAACGCCAGCCCCCTCGGGAGGGAGGGGAAACGCCCTCTTATTAAACGAACGATCGGCAACTCTCTCTCTCTCCCCGCGTGTGTGCTCCTTGTGTGTGTGTGTGTGTGTCTGTGTACGGGGGCGCGTGCGCTCTTCTAGCCTTCGCGGTGATCAGTCTCATGGAAGCCACGCTGGACGAGTTTGAGAAAAACAGCACCGTGTGTTTCATCAAGACTCCGGTGTCGTCGTCTGGCTTCTGGCTCGGAGACGACCCGCTCCAGACGATGTTGCCCCTCCTCATGCTCCAGTTGTCCTTGATCGTCGTCTTATGCCGCATCGCCCACTCCATCCTCCGCCGCCTCGGCCAGGTCGAGGCCACCTGTCAGATCATCGTACGCCTGCTCCATCCCCCACATCTCTCTCTCTCTCTCTCTTCAATTCTGTTTATTATTTCATCTCTGTATATCGATCGATTGGGCTCTGCAGGTTGGATTTCTATTGGGTCCGTCCGTTGCTGGGCGCATCACCTGGTTCCGGCTTACCTTATTCCCCCAACGTAGTTGGATCCACCTGATCACCGTCGGCCAACTGGGCTTCACCCTCTTCATGTTCCTGGTCGGCGTGAAGACAGACATGTCCCAAATCATGAAATCTGGCCGGAAGCCCGTGGCCGTCGGCCTGGCCAGCATTCTCGCGCCCACGGGAGAATATATATATATATATATATATATATATATATATATATCGTTATATCTTTTTTCGTTATATCATTTTATCAAGTGCAAGGGTGTGCCAGTCACTTAGGTGATGATTTATTCAGATTTGGGGACTAGAGTGGTCCGGAGCCCGGGGTGCGCTCCGTCTGACTAACCAGACTGTTGTGGGTATCGGGTCGGGACTGGAGACCCGTCGTGCCATAAAAGGTCACGGCATTAATTACATCTCCCGGAGGGGAAAACCTTTGATTGATCGTCAAGATTTGGGGCCTCATGGCCTAAAAATCAATTTTCGTAAAGCGAGCGGAAGAAATGGCAGATAGGATTAAAATCTCCCATATTAGGGTGCAAAAGGTTATTTGATATCATGTCGGTCGTATATTGACCATTCCATGTTCGGACTAACGTCCGGGTTGAAAACATCACGAAGATATGTGTGACATCGAGACATATGTATGCCGGAGTACGGCACATTTGATATTTGGAGAAATAGAGGAATTTGGTTAAATCTCGGTCAAAACAGTTCAAATTCAGCGAGTTATTATGACCATAATGGGGTAAACCATGGGGTCGAGCATGTCTCGCAAGGGCATCTTTGATATTTCCCTTCTCATAGGGGGGTAGGAACCCCGAATAAACGCCATTTGATCTCTTAACGAGGATGATTTTTTTTAGGTTCATAATTTTCGTTGATATCCATGGTTTATCATTCATTCTTTTATTGTTGCTTTGTTGATTTTTGTCTAAGTTGATTTTTGTTTGTGTTTCATTGTTACTTTTCTTTTTTTGTTGAAATGGGGGGGTTTCGGTCGATCAAAAATTCAGTTCGGTCGACCGAACCTCCCAGGGACAGGGACATGTCGAATGGGTCGACGCAGCCATCAGGGTGCGTCGACTCGTCCTTTAATCGGTCGACCGGAGCTCGGGCCGTGTCGACTCCCTCTCGCGATGAGTCGACCCCACTGGGGATCAATCGAACGAAGCCTGAGTTCGGTCGACCGAACCCAACAGTACCAGTAGCTTCAGTTTCTTTTTTTGTTTGGTTTTAAAGGAAAGGCTCAAAAGAATCACATGTTATTCAAATATGCATGTGGGTGAGATTTTGACACAAGTCATATGCAAATTCAAGACATGGAATGAAGATGCGTGTTAGGCTTTGTTCACATTGGGAATTCATTCATGAAATCAAGCATATATGAAGAAACACATATCGGTTTAAAAGGAGTTCGTGCATACGGATGCAGTCTGATGAGGAACCCTGTGAATGCATTTTTTGTTTCTTCTTGCACATGGGCCAAAATCATGCAGGATGCATATGTATGTGTATGAATGAAGAAGAATGAATCATTTGGAAATGGGTCAGGGCTCATGGGTAGCAAGCCAATGATTTATGTCTGAAACCAGTTGGGTTCAAGAAAGCATAAGGGGTTCAATAAGCAATTTAGAGGAATCATCGAATTAACACCCTCCTCGCATTTCAGGTTCAATACTTTCCTTGTGGTTCACCTCCTTTTTTTAAGCTCCCCGAGTCGACTCCTGGGCCAACCCCTGCCCAGAAAACCCAGACTGAAACCAGCTGGGAGGGAGTCGACTCCCAGAGTCGACTCTCTCCCAGCAAGGCATGAAACTCCATTTTTTTTATTTGTTTCTCCTGAAAACTTAGCGAAATTTGGTTACACTTATACAATCTAGCGGAGATTCTCCCCTGCCATGGCAGCATGCAAATGCATTTTTTTGGTTTTGCTTCCTCCTATTGTTTTTTCTTCCGTCAGAGGGCAGACTGGATTGGATACCCTGGACAGGGGTGCATCGATGCACTGTGCACAGTGCGTCGACGCACTCTCCCTACCAATAAGCATCCCGTGGGGTTCTGCATAAGGGCATTTGGGGTGGTTATGTGCCTCGAGCACGTGCAGAGGAGTGCATGCAACGTATGGAATGCATGAATGACCTTGACAGGCCCAAATGCATATGGCATGCAGGGGTTTAATTGTGCTTTCATGAAAGGTGATCCCTGGTACATGGCAGAGCATTGTGCTCGCGCATAGTGAGGGTTTTCATTCGGACGTGATTCGGACTTCCTCCACATATCATTTTATATACCCAAAGGGTCATGGCATGCAAGCACTCAAGGATGAGATGGGCATGACGTCTTATCTTAAATTCATGAATCAATGTATTCACGTGGATCGGAGCATGTACGAAGATATGAATGCTATGCTGAAGGGCAAGCATACCCAAAACCCATGGAAATTCAGTGAACATATAGAATGCATGATCATCTTCATGAGAAATTCAATGGGAATTCTCTTGTCCTGCTTGCACAAATTTCTTTTACAAAGGTCAAAAAGAAGCCCAAAAGAAGCAATATATATATTGTACGTATCAAAGAAAACATCATGCTCACGAGGGAAAGAATAGAAAATCAAGGCCAGAAGCCCAAAAATCTTTTACATTTCTGAACATACAGATTTACATCATGGATTATGAAAAGCCCCATAAGACGTGGAGGAGAAAAGGAAAGAAATATAAGAGACACATCCTCTACGGATGGCTCTCCAAACCCCTCACTCTCTCTTTTTCAACTTCTACAGCACCCAGCAGAATGAAGCTGGGGGGGGGGGGGGAAGTTTTCTTCAAGGCTTCCAAGGGAGTTTCAAGCTCCACTGGAGTGAGCTTTATATAGGGTTTGAATCCCCCAGTTCGGAGGGGAGCTGCTTGTGCATTCTTCTCCTCTTTTTTTGTTCACGGCTACTGCTTCGGTTGACTGCTGCCGCTGTGCTGTCGAAGGCCCGGTGGCTGCTGCTGCTGCTGCTGCTGCATCCCTGTCTTCGCACGGACGGAGCAGAGCAGGAGGGGAGACCATCCCCTACGCCGGTCGCTTCCGCTGCGCTGTCGAAGGTGGCATGGGCGAGCTCCGTGCATGCATAGGGTGGTCAGCGAGGATTGAATGATCTCATGGGCGGGAAGAGGAAGGAGAAACCGCAAGGAGAGACACATACACGCACGCACAGTGCGTGTGAATTTCCTTCTATTTTCATTTTTTTTTAGAAATCCTTCTTTTCCTTTGCCCCTATGCTTTCCTCTATTGCTCATCTCCCCATCCACCCTCCTCTCCTTTGTATTGGGGCTGGGCCTAATCAAAATTGGCCCATTTCATTGGGCCCTTCTCACCTCTTCTTCTTTCCTTTGAGCTCATTTGTATCATTCATTTTTTCTTCTGTTCCTTTTTTTTTTGGTGCCAACATAGGCGTGATATCAAGAGATAACTCTCCCATACTTAAATCAGACGAGTGCTCAAAGTGAGTGAGGAGTGCTAAGGAGTGTTCACAAGGAGAAATAGAGTAAGGAATATTAGGAGTGTAGTGGGCTTACGTAGGGTGCCTGAGACTTAGAATGCTTAGAATTGCTTAGGGTAGAATTACTTACCCCCTGGTCGTCCGACCAAGATACTTCTTATAGGGTCTCCTTCCTCAAGTATGTTTCCATCATCCACATCTTTTGACTTACCGGAAGAACGATTATTCAATATCGTGTGATCGTGGGAGGTTGGGATTTTCACCGCGTAGAAGGTGAGGGGACGTGGATTGCCTAGCCCTTGATGTCTATTACTCTATCATTATCTCTATAATGGTGCCCATAACATGCGCCACATGGATCGTCAAGTAATTACACGTGCAAGACATGTGTCTAGGTCTTGGACCAATCGTAGTTGGGACTTAGTGGGCCTAAGAAAATTCTCCCCTCCTCAATATCATATAATATTATATTATATTTTTATTTTCACGTGACTAAGAATTGTATTAGTGTGCACGCTCTCATGTAAGATGGTTTAGACTTTATCATCTAAACATGGTAAATATGTATTATAACCGCGTGCTCTGATTTCATATTAAATTTATTACACCTTATCAAAATTTTAGGACAATGAATATAGAGAAACTTAACAACGCATTATATCTTTAATTTATTTTAAGGATGATTCTAGGGAAAATTACTAAAATGTGTAGAAGAAATCTTCCAAAATATCTACTTAGGATACACTAAGTTAAAAAATCTACAAAAGAAAACCCTTTTATTTTGGTAGGATCTATAAAAGACACTCTTCCTCGAGCTATCAAAAATACCCTCAAGTGTTTCACAAATGGCTTTTCTTAATTGGTCAAAATCTATACGATGTGAGTTTTATATTCTTTAAATTAAAATACCTATAAATGTCATCACTTATTATTATATACTGAATTTCATGTCACTCTCTCCAACTCACATCATAACTGACATATAATAATAAGAATATCATAATGTAAGTGAATACCTTAAAATACAAAACACAATTCACACTAAAATAACGTGATTTTCATATAATAACGTAAAGAGGTTAGCTTTATCTCTTGACCCTAGTCAATATAATAATCATGTTCATTTTAATTTATTATTTTTCACTGTTACATGTATATATATATATATGAGGGTATAATTCACCGGCCCACTACGGCCCACCTGGTCGTCCCACTACAGAGGTCGTCTCACTACAGAGGCCCAACCCTCTGAGCCCACTACTAAGCATTACAACCCAGCGCGCATCCTGCCCAAGTGCAGGCCCAAGCTCAAGTGTCATACCCACCTGCGCCTCCCCTATTAGCAGCCACAACACACGTCCACAGTAGCGTATTAATAGCAGGAGGCACAATAGTCCGGTGACGAGAAAGGGAGAACACTGTCCATACCGCTTCCCTTGACATGTCAGCCTCACGTCTCTGGCGAGCCCTACCGCATTAATGACTGACAAGTCATACCGCATTAATGGTGGAGCTACCCCTCCGATGAAGGAACGACGAGTCAGTGCTCACATCTCTCTGTCTCCTCAGGCATGGGCGCGGGTAGAGTGGCTCACGTCTCCTCTAGCCATGGCAATCCAACAGTCAACTCCACGACGACGGTATAAACAGAACCCTGGCCCAACGGCCAGGGAGGTACGCGACTTAACCCCATCAAGCTCTCACTCTCTTGCTCTGGTCTCTCTCTCTCCCACTCTTCTCGAGAGCTTGCCTCTTGCCCCGCCAATTGCTTGACTTGACCGTCGGATGGTTATCCCCTGAGGTAACTCTCATGGCTCCTTCTTATCGTTGTTCATGGTTACAAGTCCTTCTCAGGTGAGCGATCCTTCCTTCCCCAATCAAACAAATCTTTGAAGATGTGATTCGTGATTTGGGTGGCCAATTCTCGATCGCTACAATATATATATATATATATATATATGTCGAAAGTGATCTTTCGAATTGTGGGTTACATCTCAAATATTTGTTTGTTGGGGAAGAGAGGAAGCTGTCTAAGGGAGGAGTCTGTAAGCAAATAAACCACATCAGAAGGAGCCCTGGGTATGATCTCGAGGGATAATCCTTCGATGTTTAAGTCAGGTGAGAAAGAGAGAGGAGTTCTTGGAAGGAGAAATAAACTAGGAGTATGGTTAGTTTAGAGTTCGTAGGATGCTTCTGGGATGTAGAAAGCGTACCTCCTTGGTGGTCCGATGCCCATTAAAGTCCATCATTATTGTGATAACAATGTCCCGGTTGTGCGCCACTTGGTTCATGGGGGAGTTACGTGCGCTAGACACGGGCCTAAATTTTGGGCCACTCGCATTGGGTCTTGATGATCTCGAGCAGATGCTTCCCTCCTCAATATATATTAAAAACTTTCATTAGTAAAATTATCGAGGGAATTTTTGGTAGTATATTCAGAAAAAAAACTCTATTTTGTCCTTTCTTGATATTATAAAGTACCCTCTTAGATATTTTGAGTGCAAAGTGCCTTTATTGGATATTGTAAAATTTTCTTGACCTTTTAAGCAATTTTTCCATGATTCTATACTTACTCCCTTGTAAGATACTCCTCCCATCTTCACTCACCCTTGAGTGTCACAAGATTATCATGGAAAGTAGTACCATGTAATTAATAAATGTGTGAGAAGTTTAAACCTGAAGAGTCCTAAATACAAAGAGTACTCTCTTAAGAATGTATTCTAAGATAGTACAAGTAACATTTTTTCTATTCACATAACTTGGGATTATTCTAATTATCTAAGGGTCGATTTGTCAAGGGGATTGTCGGGAGGCTGTCGCATCCGATGAAAGAGAAATCGCCGAGGGGCCCACGCTCTCCCTCACACAATCTCCCTTACCCGAGCCTGGGCGACGTGTTCGACCTCCTGGGGTCGAACACGGCAGGAGGTCGAACACGGCATCCACGCTCGATTAACAACAAAGGCCTAAATGTTCTCTCATTTTAGCCCCCGCATGTATGGCACCGTCTAATTCCTCGAACAAATTAACAAATGAAAAACAACTTGAATTGTTTTGCATTAGTGAGGTTGGGAGAAACGTTTGAGAAATGGTCTAATTGATCAGTCTTGTGACTTGTGGATGCATGGAATCGCACGCAAATGTAGATCGCCCGCAGCCAGACACATGAAGGCGCCATCTTCTTCATTGTGGCATCGTCCGACGTCATGACGGCCCTGCTCAAGCTCGTCTACAGGCCCTCTGCAACGTAGGCGGCCACCTACGTCCGAACCGTCCAGCACTCCAAAGACGGCACCGAGCTGCGGGTCCTGGCCTGCGTCCATAGCGAGGAGGATGTCAACCCCATCACCGACATCCTCCAAGTTGTACGGTCGGCGGCGGCCAAATCCCAAGGCCAACCCATCTGCATCTACGTCCTCCACCTGATACAGATGGTCGACCGGGTGGCCGCTGTGCTCGCCCCCCACCGCATGTCCAAGCGCCGCGGCACCCATAGCGGCACCGACCTCACCGACCAAATCGTCCATGCCTTCCGGCACATCGAGCAGGTGTCCCATGCTTCCGTCATTCCCTTTGTCAGCATCTGCCCTAACGCTTCCATGCACCTAGACATCTGCGCGCTGGTGTGGACGCGCTTAAATTCGCTGGCGCTTCAGGTCAGGTGGTTTTGTCTATTAAGTGTGTGGGCGTGCCAGTCACTGAAGTGACGATTTATTCGGGCTCCGAAGAGCCCATGGTGCGCTCGATCTGACTTCGTCAGGCGATTGTGTGGTTCGTGTCGGGACCGAATCCCGTCGTGCCATAAAGGTCACGACGTTATTTACATCCCCCATACGAGGGAATACCCTTGATTAATTGCCGAAATTAGGGGCCCCGCGGCCGAAAAGAATAATACTAATTGTGCAAGAAAAGGATAGGAATGGATCACACTGAGGGTTGTATTCAGACCACCAACCGCTGGTCATGTCGGTCACTCGTGGACCTTTTCATATTCGGACACGGGTCCGTGATGGAAACGCAACGGGAAAAACCGGGACAAATCCGTTCCAGTGTTTGCCGAACACCCGGCAACTTTAGTGATGACTCGGAGGGCGTCCGGGACGGGGAGCAGACCTGGTCTGATCAAGATGTCGGCCCGAGGCTAGGTCGAGATCAGACCATGTCGGGATGACTCCCAAGGTCCGAGCCCGGCCTGAGAGGGCGGCATTATTGTTCCTTTTGCCCCCGGTCGCGGGGAGAGAGATGGGGCTGCAGTATGGGCCCTAGCGTCTTTTATTTGGGATTTTCTTAGTTATATGTTCTGGTCCCCGCTCTGTTGTTTATTGCTTCTTTATGCATTTGTTCCGGATGATCTCTCTTCTTTTATTCATTATTACTATTATTATTACTAATATATATATATATATATATATATATTATTATTATTTTTTGTTTACTACCCCTCCCACCTCTTTTATCATTATTAATGTCGCTCGGAATCCTTTAATGAGCGTAATTTCCATTAATTTATTTGCTATTTCAATGCCATTATCATGCCATGAATATATATGTATGTACATACTGTGCCGACGAAGGGAATAGGGTGTACCGCTGAAGGAAAGAGTGTGCCGCTGGAGGCTGATGAAAGGGTGTACCGCTGGGCAATAAGGGTGTACCGCTGGAGGTAGCAAGGGGCGTGCCGCTGCAGGCTGAAAAGGGTGTACCGCTGGGTTCAAGGGGCATGCCGCTGGGATCCCAGATATGTGTACCGCTGAGGGATTTAAAGGAGTGTGTTACTGAAGGTAGGGAATGACCGTGCCGGTGAAGGGGGCATTTGAGGCGTGCCGCTGAAGGCTGGGGGGGGGGGGGGGCGTACCGGCGAAGGAGTTGGATGAGCACGCTACTGAAAGGTGACCAGAGTGCACCGTTGAAGGGCCAATCAGGGCGTAGTGTTGGAGGTTCAATTAGTTTCCAACTGTTGGTTTTAAGGCTTTTCTTTTCTTTTTATTCTAACTCTTAAGTAGTTTTGTACAAACTCCCTCCTTTGCCTTGTCCTGTTCGGTCTCTTCTCGCGAGTCGGATATTCGGGCTGCCGGGTCGCCAGTCGGTTCAGTTCTCGTCATGATGCCGGCAATGGCTTGCAGAGGGCGACATTATTGTTCCTTTTGCCCCGGGTCGCGGGGAGAGAGATGGGGCTGCAGTATGGGCCCTAGCGTCTTTTATTTGGGATTTTCTTAATTATATGTTCTGGTCCCCGCTCTGTTGTTTATTGCTTCTTTATGCATTTGTTCCGGATGATCTCTCTTCTTTTATTCATTAATACTATTATTATTACTAATATATATATTATTATTATTTTTTGTTTACTACCCCTCCCACCTCTTTTATCATTATTAATGTCGCTCAGAATCCTTTAATGAGCGTAATTTCCATTAATTTATTTGCTATTTCAATGCCATTATCATGCCATGAATATATATGTATGTACATAGTGTGCCGGCGAAGGGAATAGGGTGTACCGCTGAAGGAAAGAGTGTGCCGCTGGAGGCTGATGAAAGGGTGTACCGCTGGGCAATAAGGGTGTACCGCTGGAGGTAGCAAGGGGCGTGCCGCTGCAGGCTGAAAAGGGTGTACCGCTGGGTTCAAGGGGCATGCCGCTGGGATCCCAGATATGTGTACCGCTGAGGGATTTAAAGGAGTGTGTTACTGAAGGTAGGGAATGACCATGCCGGTGAAGGGGGCATTTGAGGCGTGCCGCTGAAGGCTGGGGGGGGGGGGCGTACCGGCGAAGGAGTTAGATGAGCACGCTACTGAAAGGTGACCAGAGTGCACCGTTGAAGGGCCAATCAGGGCGTAGTGTTGGAGGTTCAATTAGTTTCCAACTGTTGGTTTTAAGGCTTTTCTTTTCTTCTTATTCTAACTCTTAAGTAGTTTTGTACAAACTCCCTCCTTTGCCTTGTCCTGTTCGGTCTCTTCTCGCGAGTCGGATATTCGGGCTGCCGGGTCGCCAGTCGGTTCAGTTCTCGTCATGATGCCGGCAATGGCTTGCTCAATTAGAAGGTTTTATTAATTATTCTGTTTGTTTGTTGCTCCCCTTTGCCTCTTTTAATCTTTTGTTAGTTTCTTACAAAAAAAAATTCGGCAGCATCTCCCCTTGACCCGGGGCGTAAGGGAGATACAGGGAACGCGCCCACATGGAGTGGCGGAACCCGACAACTGGAGGTGGGCGCCCGGAGGCAACAACACCTTTATAGAACCTCGAAAAATACGAAGAAAAGGGCTCGGGGCAGGACCAAGAAGTGTGCTGTTGAGGGCCTGAAGGGTGTGCCGCTGAGGGCAAAAGGGTGTGCCGCTGAGGGCCAATGGGGTGTGTGCCGCTGAGGGCAACTGGGTGTACTGCTAAGGGCCAACGGGGGTGTGCCGCTGAGGGCAACTGGGTGTGTGCCGCTGAGGGCCAAAACAAGTGTGCCGGCCAAGTGCCGGGAAGGTGCATCGCTGGAGGCTTAAACAGAACTAAGTATGTGGGCTGGGAGACTTGAAGGCCATTCAGGGCAAGAAGGGGGATTCAAGGCCGGGGGTAGGCTACTTGTTACTGGGTGCTCGGAGAGAGGGTAAGGGTCTCCCCCTCCCCTAGGCCGGTGGACATAATAGAGGGCCATGGAGGGGAGTGAAGAGCCCATAAGGCCAAAACTCATAGGGGAGGAATCACATGGCTACGGAGGTTACAAAGAAATACCAGAGAAACGGGGAAAGTGAACAACACACCACATACACTGCGACGGCGGGAGTAAATCAATATAAATAGCAAGAAAGGTCCCCAAAAAAAAAGGGGGTGATCTTTCATTCATGGGAGGCAAAAGGCCGTAGCCCTACATGTACATTACCAAAGAAGATGCCCAAGACGAAGCTATGGGCAGGGGGAAACACGACGAAAGACAAAAGATAAGAGGGGGAGGAACAGAGTGCAGGAGGAAAGCCAGTCGCCCCTAACTCTCTCCCCCACTACATCGAGCTCTCTCTCTCTTACTCTTGCTTCTTCCCGGTGGTCGTCGGAGGAAGCTAACGTCGGGACGCCTCTTCTTCTCTTCTCTCTTCTCTTCTTCCTCTGTGCTGTGGGTGTCTCTCTCTGTCTGTCCCCTGTCTCTTCGAAAGCAGGGAGTCTTTTTATACTCCCCCGGCGGGAGCCTTCAAGTGCTCTCGAAACGGCGGGACACAGCCTGTGTGATGATGGCATTCGACCTGCTCCGTCCTGGGTGTCAGTGGAGAAGCCTACGTGGCCTAATGATCGGCTGACACCTCAGACGGCTTCACTGCGCGCCAAGGATGCATAGGGCATGGGCTTCACGTCGTCTTGCCGTTGAAAAAGCTTCAACGCTGTGCCGCTGGGGAGCCAAAACAGCGTGCCGTTGAATGGCCTCAAGGGCGTGCCGCTGAATGGCCTGAAGGGCGTGCCGCTGAGGCCTGCTGAGGGCTGTGCCGCTGAAGCCCCTGGGGGCTGTGCCGCTGAATGGCCCTGGGGGCGTGCCGCTGGAGGGCTCTCCAGGGCGTGCCGCTGGGGCTCCGCCAGGGTGTGCCGTTGAGGCCCCCTTGGGGCTGGGCGTGCCGCTGAAGGGCTCCCCAGGGGGTGTGTGTACCCGGGGCCCGTTCTGAGTCCATTGTGGGCACGAGTCGTGGCCCGTTTGATTCTCTTTGAGGCCCACGGGCTGTGGGGCCTTTTGTGCTTGATTTCTCCGGGGTTTCTTCACTCGGCGCCGTTGCTGACGCGAGGCCGAGCAGGATATCCAAGTATGCATTTTTTGGTGTCCACAGCTGGCCATGGAGAAGAACGTGGCCCTCCTCATCCTCCCCTTCCACAAGAAGATGGCCATCCTTGGCGCCGTGGAGGTCACCAACACCGCCCACAGGGAGGTGAATGTAAGTGTGCTCAGCTACGCCCCCTGCTCTGTGGGGATCCTTGTCAACCCCCGCCCCTCCAAGGGCCCTGCCTCCACCATCATCCCCTTGCGCTACAACGCGCGGTTGTGTGTTGCCATCTACTTCCTCGGGGGCCCTGATGATCGGGAGGCGCTCTGCTTCGCGGCATGCATGTCGGGCAACCCTAAGGTCTACCTCACCCTCGTTCGCTTCCGGCTACTGGCCAGGGCGGCGTGGGCCGACACCGTAGAGGAGCAGCTTGATGACGAGGTGGTGGACAAGTTCCTACAGAGCAGCGCGACGAACAACCGCATGGCGCACTGGGAGGAGGTGGTGGAGGACGGGGAAGGGATTGTGGGGATCATCAAGAAGTTCGGCGACGAGTTCAACCTCGTCATTGTCGGTAGGCGACAAGGGATGGAGTCACCCATGATGGCTGGGATGGCTGAGTGGAGCGAGTGCCCAGAGCTCGGGGTCCTCGGGGACATGCTCGCCTCAACGAGCATGGGCTCTAGAGCTGCCACCTTGGTGGTGCAACAGCAATGCCGTGCAAACAGGGCGCATCAAGAGGCGTAGTAGTAGGGGAATGCGAGGGCGTTGGAGCTTGCTGAAACACAACGTCCTTGGGGAGCAGCCTAGAGAAGGATCAAGAACACAAACAGAGAAATTTGGCTTGGTCCCGCACCGGTATACTAGGCAATGTTCATCAAGGTTATAATATGTAATGTTCATTGAGGTCCTCCCGGGGATGGGTCAGACTCACATTTCAAAATTTGAAGGACATGAGTCTAAGTATTCAAAATAATAACAATAATAATAGTAATAGTAAATATTTACTTTCTAATATATTAATATCAAAGGGTAATATAATAATAGTTGATATCAATATATAAAATAAATATTCTCTTTATTGAATGGCAAAGTAACTCTTCGATAACAAAAATTAAGATGCCCTCTCCTTTTATATTTAACTTTTGAGGAGGGGAGTGTCCGCCGGGCCCATACGGCCTAATATCGTTAGGCTCATTGTGGCTCGGATTGGCCGAACCAATAACGGACCATCCCACCATCCTTTGGCCCATTCAATACGGCTCAACTGAGCCCCAAGGAGCCTCCACCAGTCCACATGCGAAATTATTGCGCACGTTCCGGATGTCATGGAATTCATCAACGGGCAAACGTTACCGCCACCATCACAGGACTTTCCCCGTTGTGGACTAAGTCACGCCTACAGCACCGAGATCCTCGTCACGAAGCCTCCCTTTCGGGAATGGGTAAGTGAGAAACGGATAGTCCCCAATGATCAAGGAGACGTTACTCCATGATCTTCGCCATTTCTAGGTAAGGAGCGACTTGTATAAATAGGTCCTCTGACCGGACTTGGGACATATGTAGCACCCCGATAATAAAATGTTAAATAAATAGGCTAAAATAGAAGGAAATTTCTTGATAATGATGATAGTCAATTAATCTTAAAAACCCAATAAGAAATTTCAGAAAATAATGGGCAAAGAAATGGACCCAAATTTGGGCTAAAAATGAGAAAACTCGGAATTTATCTAAACCCTAATCTAAAATAAGTTAAATATGCTTTAATTCGGAGTTAATTGGGCCTCGTTCTTAGTCTAAACCCTATCCCACTTAGGGAAGCTAGACCATCTTTCTCTAGAAACCCTAACCCTCTCAGAAGGGTAGAATTGGGGGAGACAGCGCATGTTTTGGATAGGCCCGAAATTTGGGCGGATTCTTCTCCCATGTCTGTCTGTGGTCAAACTTAGACTCCAGGGTCGACTAAACTCTGTAAATAGGTGGACAAAGCTCTCTAATGGAACTCTAATCACACCTTAGAGCGGTGGCGTAAGAGTTCGGGGGCGTATTACGTGGAAGAAGATGAGGAATACTTAGATCCACTCTAAAGGTAAGTTATCTCTCTTAAGTTCAAACTAATTAATGCATCAAATCATATTCTATTGCATGGGTAGATGTTGGTAGATTGGTTTTGCCTAATTTTAGAAGAGGATTTTGTTACGGGTCTACAAATCTGAATAAAAGAATTCACCCCCGCCCCCCCTCCCCAGGAGACTTTCGGTTCTGCGGATTCCACCCACCTTCCCAACAAAACCCTCTCTCTCTCTCAAAGACTTCCCTCACACTAGTCAGCCTCCTTTGTTATGCCAACGAAACTAGTAAAGCGAAACCATTCGAGGGTTTTTTTTCCCACTTGGCATCTATCTGGTAATGGCAATGACTTGCTCCCCAAACAACTCTCACGGAGAGAGAGGAGACCAGGATGGCAGCAAGACTTGCTACGCACACAAGGGTGGCATCATAATTATCAAATCAAATCCACCCCCCCCCCCCTTTGAAGGGAGACCATGGTTTGACTAACCCACAAATAAGTTGGAATCCAAAACAATGGCATGTTGGCGAAAATTTTGGTTGAAAGTTGCTTTTAAGTTTTATGTTAATAAAAAATACAAGTTAAAGGTAATTATAACTGATTTTGAGTTGTTATATGAGACATGAATTGTCTAGAAGTCTCAATTTTGCTCTCGCGTAAGAGGTTACAATTTGATATTTTAATTAAAAGATAAAGCATCATTAAAATATATAGCTGACTTTTAGAACCTATCTTCAAGAAGAATCTAGGCTCATGTTTATGGATGCCTATCAATTAAAAGCTACAACTAACATAGCCAAAGAAGAGTGAGAAAGAGGTAATATTATTGTAATCAAAGAAAAAGGTTCCTCCACAAAGACCGTAAGAAAGAGTTTCTAGACCTTAATTTGAAATTAAGTGGCACCTAAAAACACTATTAAGGAAGACTTCTTTAGGGCTAACACATAATTTCTAAAATGAGAATCTGCGTACTTAAACCATAAAGCCCTACAAAACAAGTACTACACTGTCAATGTTCAAATCAGTGCACTCGGGTATATATTTTTGCCTCGATCGAGCAAACAAGAATATTCTAAGCAAGGCAAAATAATTACACTCTTCCATACCACGATAGGATACCGAATAATTGGAATAGTTATACAAGACAAATCATCTGAAAGACAAAAGGTCACGTCTTCACGTAAAAGATTTCATCCAAGAGTAAAAACGCCAAAATCAAAAAATTCAAGAATCTAAAAATAAAGTCTGAAAGAAGGCACAATACCATGTAAAAAAAGACATGGGTGACATTCCTGATATCCCCTCACATAGGCAAAAGACTATCATAACTAAGAAAGCTACTGTCTTAAGAGAACCAAAGGGAGATAGGCAAAAATCAAGTACAACTGAAGTAGGCCGATGATCTGCTACCTTCAAGTTACCAAGAGCATAGGCGAAAATAGGTTCAATTGAAATAGGCTCAACATCTGTTACTTCCATATCTTAAAGAAGATATGTGAAAGATAGTTTAGCCTAGAAAATTACGTAGGCGGTCTTGTGCCTATCACAGAAAAACGACAAAGCCACTGAACAAGAACTTAGGCGACGTACTGCCTATCCTAAAAAGAAATGTTAAAAAGCCCATCTGTATACCTTTAAGGCATGCTCCAGTATTGCCGAACAAAGATAGACGGAGCCGTGCCTATCCAAATGGAAAGGTAAAGATCATCTCATCTCAATATCAAAAGAACTGAGACACGTGCCCTTAACTAATTTGAAGATACTCAATAGCCCGTGACTACATGAAAAATATGTTTAAGACGTATAAATCTTGTTAAAACTATACTCAAATAAGTATTTACATATATGAATACGCATACACATTATATGGGGGTATAGTCTCGTATAGAAAACTCTATCGACCAATTTGACTAGCCCATCCTATACATTTAATACTCTATATCCGTTGGGATACTCCTGCAGAAAATGTGTATAGCTCACAACTACATTTAATGCTAAGTATCCGTTACAGACACACGTAGCATTTAGATCAGAGTTCACGTAATGCTAAATATATATTCCATTACAAAGTTCTTCGAGCATACCGTGTGAAAACATATTTCATGTCTCTTCAAATTCAAATTTCTCATTTTATCTCACGTCATATTTAAAAGTCTGCTCGGTAGATATTTGTTTAGTAAAATGCAGGCTATGCAATCAAGGGAAGTCGGAAACCTACAACATGAAGAAAGAAATTGATACTAATTACAGGATGCAACTCAGCTCAGAGATCTTACTCTACCCATAAGAATAAGGAACAAAGTTCGAAGTAGAAGCTGACATGGACTCAAGGGTCAAAAGATCAAGACCCAGGAGCCACAACAAATCTCCAAAGACTAAGTACTTGAGATCCGACCGTCGGACAAATTTGTGTTTAACATATACATCATCTTTATTCTATAAATAGATAAAGACTACGGACGGGCAAAAGTATGAGATATAGAAAGAACACACAGAGATATAGTTGAGTACGCTCTCAGAGCGTCTTCCTACATTCAAGTGATCTTGGGACCAAACTTCCAGCGCATCCACGACAAGGAGAATTTCACCACATTCAAAGACTACTCAGTAAAGTTCTTCATTTTCAAGAAACATTCAAGATGAGATATTGTGTTGTAACAATATTTTTATTTCCCTCATCTTCATTCTTCTTACTCCACTTATTTATTTTTCTTTGATTGTATCACTGTCTTGAGGACAGTAGGTGTTAAGAGTACTTGTTGCTCAGGGTTTCCAACATTGCGGGTGACTGAATGTTCGGTCCACTGATACCTGTGGAATTAGTTGGATGAGTAGTCCCCGAAAAGCTAGCAGGTACAAAATCACTAGAAAAATTGAGTCACAAGAGAGATGCCTATTGGTTGTTGAGATCTGACCAAAATCAACAAGGTCCAATTTGTTATTCGAATAGCACTCCAGAATTTTCCATCCGATGAGAGAGAAATTAGTGGGGCCCACCGGTGCCTCTCACACTCACCGCCCTTACTCGGGGTCGAATACCGCATTCGACCGAAAGGGGTCGAATGCGTTATTCTACCCCATTAACAAACAAGGCCCAAGAGAGTTGGCCTTTGAGAATTAACCGGCGTTACCTCTGTGAGAAGATTAGTGAAATATCTCGGACGAGTTAGGGGGGGCTGAACGTATGGAAGCGAAAGGGTAATCGAACTAATATAAATCTCGTCCAGTATAATTTGCTTGTACATTAACTTTACGCTGCATATGTATTAAAGTTGAGATAAAATTTTATACGTTATCATATCTCTAGATACACCTATTCACCCACTCTTAGAGTGTGCCCGACTACTAACAAGACGCTTATTTATTTTACAATAAAACATCGTGAGAATTTGTAGTTGTTTCATTTTTTTACAATATTTATCGGTTGTTTGTTGAACTGTAAACAACATGAATGAGATTATTGTCGAAAAGGCATTGACCCACTTGACACTAAAAAATTCTTAGTTTAGTTTCACAGATCATGCCTAGTAGAAATCATAACCGATGCTTCAAGTATGATTCCTTTTTAACTCCAATGATTTTGGGATGAAAACCCATCTAAACCTACTGTTAGATCTTGAGATAAAACAGGAAATAGATGGGCGGAATTTCTTGCGGGGGCGCTATAATTGACCTCTTGCTCTGATTGGCTCAGCACTTGACATTTTTCAAAACACCCGTGCATGACGCCCAGAGCACATCACTCACTAGATCTTCAGCTAATCAAAACAAGGAACTCATTTTAATGAAGTTCTCCGTCCATTCTCGATTCTTGACTGCACACGGATGAACAAGGATGGTACGGTGCAGGGGGGGCGTGCCCGGCTCCGGATTAATAACACCAAGCTTGTCTACGGGCACTGGAAGGATGGTGTCTCCTTCATCCGTTACAATCGCCCGCCTGTGACTATGGATGGGAAGTACGATGTGCATGTGAACAGACTTGATAACATGACTGTGATCTGGGCTCTTGGTAAGATCAGGCCACCTGACACACTCAGTCCTTTTTATCTTCCTCAAAACCATGGTGGAACTTTTCTGGAGCAGTATGGACACCTCGGTCTCAGTTTTATCTGAAGAAATGGACAATTGCCTTGGGCCATTGGATGGAGATGACGAGGAGGACCAAGATCTCATTTTTGCCGAGATGGGAAAACTCCGTTAGTAGTAGTTGTGGGGCCTGCGGCGTTACCCAAATCCTCCCAATCCTTCAAAAGGTAGAGGATGGTGCCGGTGACAGTGGTGGTGGTGTCGTTGGGGAGGAGGCGACCGATGAAGGAAGAGAAGAAGAGGACGTGGGCTCCTGTGGCTCTAACAAACAAATTTAAAAATTATGATATTTTTGTCAAACAGAGAGTGACTTATTTTTACTAATTTTAAAAATTAGATAAAAAGTTGATATATCATAATTTTTAAGATAGAAAGAGTTTTTTAAAAAAAATATTCCCAAACACCCTACTAAACTTGTTTGACTCTTTTTTTTCTTAACCGGAGTCGATTAAAGATAAACTTAAATTTTCTCACTGCAACCAAAAGAGTAGAATAAATCACCCGGAGTGAGTTACGGGTGGGCCACCCGGGATGACTTACCCGCCCGTAACCCAACCCGTTATCAAAGTGGCCCTAGATATTCATCTAATCAAAACAAGGAAGTCATTTTAGAAGTTCTCCGTCCATTCTCGACTGCACACGTTCCATATTTATTAGTGCCGATTCCTTATATTCATGTCTAATTTAATTGTCTTTCATCCGCTAACCCTCAATGATATCATATGCTAAGCAGCATGCGCATCTCATTTTGCATACTTGTAATCTGTTTCTGAATGTCACTCGTAAGGTTGGAGAAATCTTTCAAATCTTATGAATTGCACGGTTAAGTCTTTCTAAAACTTTCTTCAGCCTGATCAGACTGAATTATGCGGCCAAGTACCAAGGTTTAAAGGGTGTGCTAATTAAATGGGTCAGGGTGCATATACCATTCTAAGCCAACAAAAGAAAAGATGAGACCAAGCATGTGAGAAGCATCAACCATTTGGGACATTGAAATCACACTACTTAAGGAAGACATCTCCACAGAATAGGAACAATCCACACATGACGCAACAGTACACAAATCATGTTACATAGAAGAGTTGGTAGCAAACCCACATAAGATAAATTATACAACATAGAAGTTCTGGTAATTACCGGTCCCAAACTCAAGACTCCCAATGACAATCACTGACAACAGACACAGAAACCCAAACAGACAGACACTACCATAGATGCTATAAGCCATGTTTTGCATCTACATAAAGAGGAGAAAGAAATGGGCATCCCAATAATATAAATGGCAGCTAGTGCGGACATTATCCTTGCAATCCTAATTGGTAAGCCAACCGCCTAACTAGACTGCGTATTAGCATCCGTATTGAGTACTAATACCCACCCGCCACCAAAGATTGGTGAAGTAGACCTTCATTGGACCAGCTAGGAATGCATGATGATGGCTACAGCCTCAGACGAAGTACATCACATCCTTGACATCCACATGCAGCTCCGGGAAGCAGACAATGTCAGGCGAAGTTGAGAAAGATGATGATGAAGATGACGATGATGATGCAGAGGAAGAAGCTGACTGAAGAAGCATTGCTTCATAATAAAGGTGGCCCCTGTAAGCCAGAAGGTCTGCATAATATACTGGAGGAACAAGGGAAACCGGTTTAGTGCACCTGGAGAATGTGAAGCACAGGTTATACGTCAGCTTGTGCATATCGTCAGATGTGAATCCATTCTCGTCCCACAATACATAGTAATGTGTTGGCTTGCTAGTTCCAAGTATCCCATTGTGACTGCAAAGATAGAAGTTGAACAGGTAAGGAACAACTATCCCTTTGTCCACAACTGTCCCGGGTGGAACATTGCCAGTTCTTGTGCATAATGAATCATTCCTGTCCTCCGGAAAGAAACGTGTATGGTGGCGCTTCTGTGCCACCACAACAGTGATGGTGGGCTTGTAGCTGTCTGACTCAATTGCAGCCTTGATGTCATGGAGTTCTTCATTAAGGACCATGTCAAACTGGCTGTCACTAACCCCATCCCGGAAATAGATGATCTTCTGTGGCTTGACCTTGTTGTCATGAGCAAACTTGTCTATAAGCTCTCGACACATTGAACCAATATTCATAATACTTTCTCTGCGATGAGGCTGAGCTCGCACCTTTGAGATGTAACTGTTTGATGCTGGCCAATTGATGGTTGCTACAACAGCTGCAATAGATGGGCTGGAGGTGTTCCGGCTACTAGGATGGTTGACATCAGCACCAATAAACATGACAGGAGAATTCATATCCCCCACCAGTGGAAGCCGGTCATAGAGCTCAATATTGCTCCCACCAAGTTTTGCATTGATCTTCAAGCAAAGGTTAGCCAGATACTGGTCTTTCCCCTGGTTAGCATGGTAACTCAAACAACACTGAGTAAGCATACCAACCTCAGTCTCAGCAATGAGCTTGAGGCTCTTGTACCCCTCGTGCTGCTCTGCCATAGGGCAAATGAGGATCTGGAGATGGCCCCCCGTCTCCTTCTTCACTTCATTAAGGGTATCTCTAAGCCATCGTGGATCAGAAATGATGTCCATAGAATATTTCTTGACAAAGACAGGTTCATAATTCATGGGGATTCCCAGGTCATTGCTTCTCTTAGCAAGTTTGAAAATGAAAGGTTCAAGTTGAACACCGTGTTGCCTGTGGCGTGATGGGCTAAAATCTGCTATTCCCCACCGTTCAATTCTCCTGCCTGCTGAAACCTTATTCCTAAGTAAGTTCCACTGGCCGTCAACATTTTGGATAACAAATTTACATGGTTGACCATTCGGGTCATTTAATTTTAAAGGTGGACGCTCGAGAACACGGCCTGTTGCTCTTGCCATATCACTACCAACTGATACGTGAAATTCGTCCAATACATCCCCTCTGACCCAAAGAGCAAGTTACAAAGTTAGACGCAAGTCAATAAATCATGTAAACATAAAAAGGGTGAACGAGCACATTAACACAACTATTCAATTTTGAAGGAAAGAACAAATAACAAGATAAACCATAAAGAATCACCTAGCCGATGTTATGAATACAAAAGGTGTGATACAATAGTCAGATTTTTCATAGTCTTGCGTTATGCTGTAGAATTACATAAGTTGTCACAACCACTAAAAATAGACTGCATAGCATCACCAAGATAAATGTGCTGATTAACTCTCTGCATTGCAATTTTTACACAGGAAGGATGTCTTTGCTAGATTTTGATCCTTTCCTCCTTAACATGACTCTACTCAATGCAAGAGGAGAGCACTGCGGTTAGCTGGTTGCTCCCAGGTTTATGAGCGGAAACAACCACATGGTAGGCCATTTGACCCACCAGCTAATCCATTAGACTTCTGACAGACCCTCCCTAGTTCTTTAAATAGCTGGTGAAAGCATGTCCCAAAATGGTACATTTCTAACCAACTATGAGATCCCTAAACCAATTCTTCTCAGCCAAACAGAGGGGAAGAGGTAACTGGATGCCTAGAAAGAAACATAATACTTGAGCCTCTTGAAGGCACTCAAAAGTGACCTAATTTTTCTGGATGGACAAAAACTTGAATGAACAAGGTGCACCTTCAGACTTTGCATTACATCTCATAGTTAGGTGTAAAACTTCCACTGGCAGAATGCACCATGGTTTATGTCCGATGCAACCTTCTACTTGATACAAGTGGGTGAACAAAAAGGAGAAGAGGACCCAGGGTTGTCACAAGGGAATATAAGGAAAGCAAACGTAAATGAAAAATTGTCATAATAATACATCAAAATACTTAGAATTCCCTTTCATTCTTCTTCTAAAATATATCTGAGAATCCTGGAAAAGAAAATTTCTAGCATACCTTTTCTCCTCAGTTTCAAAACAAGAAAAGTAATGAAAATCCCATGTAATACATTAAAAAATAACCAACTGTTTTTAAAGTTGAAAATTTTTCAAACTTCAAATATGTTTCTAGCTCATGTTAACTAGAACAATAATAGATGATCAAGGACGCAGGAACTAAAAGTCAAAATATCTTTAAATTTAAGAAGCTGAAGGGGAAATTTGGTACATACCGACCAGGCCCATCTGCAGATCTCATTATGTTGGAGATTATATTTCTCCTTTCCCATGGTTTGGGTAACCGCATTTGTCTCAACATTGCATCTCCTTCCCTGTGAAGTTTTTCCTTGGGGAGCATTTGACCTTCTATAAGCTTACACAACTCCATAGGAACATAGTTCTGCTTGGTTTTGCTCAACGATAAACATGGAAGCTGCTTGTACATAATCTCTCTCTCATACTTATCCCTGTAATAATCCACTAACCTCAAGCTACTCCCAGAATTATCATCATTAAATTCTATATCATTTGCTTTCAATCTTGTCAAACCAAAGACAACAAACTTCCTTCTTTCCCCTCTGTGAATCACCACAACCTTAAGCCCTTTGAGCTCCCGTTCCATATTCTTTCTTTGCCTCTCATCCAATGTGGTGCGCTCATCAAATGTGATGCCTAGCCTCTCCTCAAGGTACTCAAGCACCATCATATGTTTATGGAATGCCATGACTGAGTAATCAACAGATAGCACTAATCCTTGCTCAGTGGACTTGATGCTCTGCTGGAAACCCCGTGAAGCGATAGCACCCCTACCGAGGTCAATTTGGTCATGTTCAAGCATAGAGTAAAAACTCCGGCCAATGCCAATCCTCTCCCTGCATGAATTCTCCCTCATAACCACATCCAACCCCTGAAGAATTTCGCGTGGGCAAGGTGGTTGCATCAGCTCTATTAGAGGTACTGGCTTCACAAGCTTCAGTGTGACATCAAATGCATGTCCCCGCACCACCACCGGGAAACACCCTTCTGGGAGTAGCCCTGGGCTGAAGAGGTTCCGTTGGCCATCATAGGCTGTAGTCTGCACAGGAAACTGTGCAGCATAGGTCCTGAATAGCTCTCTCTTGACAGCTGACAAATCAGACTTTGAGATCTCTGGAGCTGCATTGCCAGTGGGCTGGTTCTCTGGCCTAACATCAATATCATAATGGTATATGATCATCTTCTCATCAAACTGGAGATGGAAATTGTTGACACGGAGCCTCAGAGTGTTGTTGGCACCCAAGGATCCGCCCCTGTCGGGACGTTGGATCGGCACCAATCCGCCTTCCTTCGATGGCGAAGACAGCGCTGGAGGTTGAGGTGAAATCACCATTCTTCCAAGGCCAGATGCCAGAGAATCTGCAAGTTTGTGTCCTGTCAGCAAGAGCTCAAATACAGAAAAAACCCATTACCATTATACAAGAACAAGATTGAGTATGCTTTAAATGCATAAAATTGATAGTTTCAAAAAAAATCTCCATCCAAAAAGATAGGATATCTGATAGAAACACCAAAGTAATGTTTGGTGCCCGTTCTAGAAAGCCACCCTTTCATATGGAACTTCTTCTTCCTCTTCTTCTTTTTCACAACATATAATTAACACAAAAGATTCTTTCAGATCTAGCCCTAGAAAAGAGGAATGAAAGATATAACATAAATATTCTAAACAAAATTGCCAAGCAGAATACTTCTTCTTCGGAGGAAATAGCATAAATATTCTAAACAATATTGCCAAGCAGAATATTTCTTCTTCTTCTTCATCAAGAGGAATGGAGGAAATAGCATAAATATTCTAAACAAAATTGTCAAGCCGAATACTTCTTCTTCTTTAGAGGAAATAGCATAAATATTCTAAACAAAATTGCCAAGCAGAATACTTCTACTTCTTCTTTTTCTTCTTCAAGAGGAATGGAAAAAATAGCATAAATATTCTAAACAAAATTGTCAAGCAGAATTCCTTTTCTTCGGAGGAAATAGCATAAATATTCTAAACAAAATTGCCAAGCAGAATACTTCTTCTTCTTCTTCTTCTTCTTCTTCATCATCAACAGGAATGGAGGAATAGCATACAAGCAGAATACTTCTACTTCTTCTTCAAGAGGAATGGAGGAAATAGCATATATATTCCAAACAAAATCGCCTAGCAGAATACTTCTTCTTCTCTAAACAAAATTGACAAGCAGAATACTTCTTCTTCTTCTTTGGAGAAAATAGCATAAATATTCCAAACAAAATTGCCAAGCAGAATACTTATTCTTCTTCTTCTTTGGAGGAAATAGTATAATATTTTAAACAACATTGCCAGGCAGAATACTTATTCTTCTTCTTCAAGAGGAATAGAGGAAATAGCTTAAATATTCTACACAAAATTGCCAAGCAGAATACGTCTTCGTTGCTACCATGATAAGAAAACCACAACATTTTTGTTCATGCAAGAAGAAAAAACTGGGTACTCGCTCACTGACCAGGTGTAAAGACTGTAGTAGTGCTGCTCGAAGCGGAGGTTCCCGCCACGGGCTTGCCCCACGCCCGAGTTCCGCCACCCCGTCCCCACGCGGAGCCGCCGTCGACGTGGCCGCGCACGGTGTTCGACGGGTTGCCTGCCGACCCAGGAGCACCCGAGGGCTGCCCACCGCCGCGGCCCGCAGCCGGGCTCACCTGCTGCCCAGCGTTGCCGCGCCCACCGTAGGCCCCGCGCCCACGGTGATCGCCCTGCCGCCCTTCCCCCCGCCCACCGTCCCACTGCCAACCACGGTGGCCCTGACCACCGTCCTGCTGCCACCCTCTGCCCCGGCCCCCGCCGTCCCCGCGGCCAGAGGACCGGCCACCGCTCCCCCTGCCGCCGTACCCGCGGCCCCTGTTTCCCCTGCCCTGCTGGTCCATGGCTACACTACCCTCCCGACTTCAGACCCGGTGGACCCTGTTGTTCTCCTTCAGTCCGTCTGCTCTCTCTCTCTCTCTCTCTCTCTCGCTCTCTATCTCTTTCTAACTCCTGCCTGTGTGCTCGCGTGACTGCTGTGGAGTTCGGAAGGAACGCCTTTTATAGGGACTGGATTGCCCGAGTGGACCCCGGGTCCCCGACTTGGGGACGAAGGCAACTGCTGCCATTGGAGGAGACAGCTCGGGACGGTGGAGGGGCATGCCATGTCATCACATGTTAACATAGCATGTGCATGCATGCAACGGAATGTGTTTTTTTTGGCGGGGGGGGGGGGTAATTTGAAATCTTGCAGTGTAGACTGGACATCGGACTTTCCGAATTTAAGATTTAATGGGGTCATTTATAGGCTTATTATATTTTTATAATTAATGAGTTAGTAAATCAGGAGTGTACAATCAATAGTTGAGAAGTACATATCAGATATTTTTATATGTACATTTGAACAGTAACCTCCATATTATATTAGAGTAAATCAAATCACTCGTCTTGTTATGGAGTCGTTAACCATGCAACTGGAAAGATGGAGCCGTCCAAAAGGGTTTAGAAGCTCCTAGATCTCTCCCGAGAACTCTCTGAATGAGATTTTTTAGATGGTAGATGAAATGCCTTTACTTTAGATGACATCCTATTTGTTATAAACATGTTTCAATCCATAGCGGCGTCCGATGAGAGCCATTATGAATGACATCAGCAAATTAATTTTAAATTTTAATATTTAAAATAATTTTATAATATTTAATTCATAATTTGATATATTATTTGTATCGATATCATATTAATCATTGACAAATATGATACCGTACAATATAAATACGTTACGTATCTAGATGAAATAAGTCTTTCGATATATCTTTTAAAAGTAAAATTATTTAAACAACTTATTAAACCATTGGTTATGACGTGTGATTTAAACGGGTTAGATCTTGAGTTCGCATTTTAGACGTGTACATATTTTTTAAAATATTTTTAACTTAAATTAGAAAATAATTAATTTTAAAAAAGAAAATCACGCGTCCAAAATCTCATGTTATAATAGAATGTTTAGAACCAATTTAGCTATCAAATCATATTGATATTAAAAAGAACATATAATATTTAAAAATATATAAGGAGTGTACTATTTTCATGTCACATAATGGTCGTATCGATCATTAATTGATCGTATCTATTATTAACTGATACTATTCAATACGTGCGATATGTAACGTATCGTATCGATATATAAAATTTTAATTTAATTATTACATAAATTAAAAAAATAGCTCTTTCAATTTTAACAACGGCATAGTTACTATCTTTATTTTGACATTTTGAAAAAAAAATCCCCTGGAATGAACATTCCCATAGAATTATCCTTTAAGATTAGTTGTCATTTAGGATGGTATTTGGATCCATAAAATTAATTTTTTAAAAAAATATCTCTGAAAAAATGTTATTTTTATCGATACATTATGTCTAAGAAAGAAAAGAAGAAATAAAGAGATAGATATACGAAGAGAGAGAGAGAGAGAGTATAGGAGAGATCACGAGTATGTTGGCTTTTTTGTTCATTTGGTTAAAGCTTAATTAGTATTAAATAAAGATTTTAATGGAACACTAATGGTGAGAGGATATTTTTTACAAATGTTAAAATATAACCAGATTATTTATAACAATAGCAAAATAAAGATGACAACTCTACCATAAGAGAGTTTTCTTCGTAAATTTCTCTTGATTATTATATTCGAAGACCAAATTTACAAGAGGTTTGATTGTCACACTAAACACTTCTATCATGTTTAATTATGTCCTATCAATTTTAATATTTTTACTTTTCAGGAATATAGCATTATACTGAATTTGTATTAAAAATAATGTAATTTAAATTTTGAGACCCAAGGTCATCTCATTCACCAATATTGTCGTTTCCCTCTTTTAGTTAACACTCTCCCGTCTATATTAATATCAATCTTGATATTCTAGGTTCCAAATTAATATTCCAGCTAGGTAGAAATATTTTTATTTTAACTTTTTGTAAAAACATCCTCCTTACAAGTTTATTTATCAAATTACTCCTTTTATTTCACATTATTTTTAAAATCTCCTTATAACAATATAGTGCCAAAATTGTCCAAAAGTTATAACCGGTTAAGTCTGCAATAAATATGTTTATTCCTGCGAATAAGCAGGAAAACAGTTTAAGGCGAGTAGAGCATCCGGACACTAAAGCAGGTTTTACTGAAATAACCCATTCTAGCAAAAAAATAAAATAGAATCTATTATTCCACCTCAATTAGGATAACCCCAAAAATCTCCCAAAAAGTGAATAAGCCGATGTATCCTACCTTAGTTTAAATTAACTCAGATTTTCTTATTGGGTTTTCAAATAGGGTCAAAGATTGCCTTGTTTTCGTCCATTAATTGAATTTTCGTATAAAAACACTGTTATACCAAAGAATGTTTTTTAATCAATATATTGTGCTTGAAAAAGAAAAATAAGGAGAGATAAAGAGATAAGTACGTAAAGATTGAGAAAAAAATCACTAGAGAGAAGTATTGTGGCTTTTTTTTTTTCAAATTTGACTAAAAACTAATTAGAGTTAAATAATAGATTCTAACAGAGCGCCGATAACCGGTGATAACCAGTGACGGGAAGAGTATTCTTGAAAGTATTATGACGTAGCAAGATTATTAAAAATAATATGAAATAAAATAGATAGTTCCACAACTAAATTTATAAGAAGGGTTCCTTGCAAAATTCCCTATTTTTTAATCCGAAGGCGGTATACATAAGGCTGCAATATTAACTGTTTCTTATTACTCATTTAATTATATTTAAATATTTAATTATATTTAATTATTTAATTTAAATTGAATATTTAATTTAAATATATATTTAAAATTAATAATTTATTATTTCATTTTATTTATTTATTTAATTTTTTTGATAAGAAATTTTTGTAGAAAAAATAAGATGTTTCTTTTGTCCCTTCCATCCTATCAGAAAATATATTATTGTGTTGTAATATATTGTAATTGTAATTATATATTGTAATTGTATTATAATTTAATTATGTATAATTATAATATATATTAAAGATCCTTTTATAAGCGGGTGAGGGTAGGTTAATCGACTCCGAAGGATCGATTAAGTCACTCGGGATCGATTAAGTGCATTTGTGCGAGGGGGAGACGGGGCCCACTGTAACTGCGGGTGACTTATCCGCCGACAGTCGCCCGCTATCAAAACGGCCCTTAGACTTCGTTGGCTGTGGCTTTTAATCGGTAGGCTTCGATAGACGTCGGCCCATATTTTTATTTTTGTGACGATAGGTTCTAAAAGTCATGATTTATCTGATTGTGACATTGTATTTGGCTTTCAATAAAAATTCCAAATTGTAGCTTCCCGTGTGAGAGTAAAATTGGGATTTTTAGATAATCCATAACTTATGCAACAACTCAAAACAAAGTTATGATTACATTTAACTTGTATTCTTATTAAAATCTAAAAGTAGCTTTCAATCAATATTTTCGGCAACGCGCGACACTGTCTTCGATTCCAACTTATTCGTGGGTGAGGTCTCGTTTGGAACGGAGACCCACTTATTTTATTTTTGTAAAATCCATCTTCCGTAGCAAGTGCAGGGTGTCAAGGGATTATTCATTATTGATAATTCTTACAATCTACTTTACAACAGTTTCTATTAATTTATAGCGGACGACAACTGTGTTCTTACGATTTCTCTCCTCTTGATTTTTATTTGACTCAAAAGTTCGGACAATCGGTAAACATTTGATAAGAATTAAATCCTATCAAAAAATTTAATGATTGAAATTCCTGCCGAACATGTTGTTCCCAAAGGAGTCCTGAGCCAAGCCGAGGGCAGTGGTGTGAGATGGTGTTCTTCTTGGAAGGGAGGGTGGGGGCACTGTCACATCCCCAAACGTGAGACATCGGGGTTGACGCAAACAGCAAATTAAACATATAATTCCTACTTATATGCACTTTCTTGTAAGATTATTAGTGATGTTATGGCGAGAACACAACCTATTTTCCAAGATTCGGGTGGCCCACAATGTGAGCTTCGGGGAAGTGCCCCCATTGTTTCTTTACCAGTTTCGTTGTCATAACAAGGGAGACTGACTGGTATAAAGGGAAGAAGTCTTTTAAAAGAGAGAGAGGAAGAAAGGGTTTTGTTGGGAAGGTGGGTGGAATCCGCGGAACCGAAAGCCTCCTTGGGGGAAATTCTCTTCTAAAATATATATGTCTGTACCACCGCTGCCATGTCATTCAAATGTCCATGAGTCCATCCCATCGAATGACCTACGTTTGGGAATTTTACACGAGACGGCCTCTTTTAGCGTTCATCGTCAAAAAGTCCTTCTATTTGATAATCCTTTCGGGGGAAAAAGAATTGAGAACGAAGAGGATCATTTCAGACTTCAGAGAGAATGGGAATAATAACACATAAACTTCCTTCGTTCTCATATTTGAAAAATCTTTAATCTTAAGAAAAAAATCTTCTGAAAAAATGATTGTCAGATGATATTCTCAGTCTGAAAATAGAGAATTAACGGGGAATGGACCCCAACCTATATAGTCTCTTCGGCAAGGTTTGTCAGTTCGGTAGCGTCGATCGTACCGATTTTTTATTGGTACGGTATGTTACCGTATCACTCCACACCGTAAGATGTCAAGATGAAAAAAGAATCTTTATATATATAGTATATATAAAATAATATAAAAAAATTCTTAGCTTAGTTGGTTAGACGATTTGTGCGTTTCATCTAGAGATGTTTTAGGATTGAAATTTGTGAATGTCTTTGAGATTTTGAATTTTTTGATTGAAAATCTTAAAAAGAAATTAAAAAATACATGTAATTGATGTGTTTCAAACTTAAACCACTCTCGAATCAACAAAGTCACTTAACCAACTTATCTATAAAATATTTTATATTTAAAATAAAATATTAAATATATAAAACGTATCAATTGCGTACCATAGATCGATCGTATAGGTCTGTAGTTGGTACGGTCCGATATGGACGGTTCATCTCGTACCGGACCGATTTGTAAAACTCTGTTCTTCGGAAACATCCGATAAAATTGGAACGATATAGACAAATTAATAGAGAATGACTTCTAACTTCTTAAAATGAGAGATAAGGCCGCGTTTGATAATTGTTGTTGTGGGGATTCCAATCATTGGAATCCCGGACAACAACAAAATTTTATCAAATGGAACACGGCTCTCAAATGAGTCTCTAACGAGAGTATTGGAGAGTGACAATCGTTGAATGGACATGAAATGATCCTCCTAAATCTCTACATCCAAATATGAAGAGAGGGTGTGTAACCGGAGAACGATTGTAATAAACACGATGTATATAATTTATAAATAGCATGGGACTCTGGGCGGTGAGAGGTTTGCTTCATCGTTAAGCTAAAATTTTGGGAAAGGTTACTCGTCAAATTATTTTAAAGTTTGCTTTGTCAGAGTTGAAGCGGGAATAGATTCTTCGGGGGCGGAGTATTATCACGGAAACGACACAATAAAAGAAATCAAAGCACAGATATCGTAGCTGTTACTTTCCTCTCACGTTAATACTTAGTGTTAATCACGGACTTGTAGGGTCAGGAGAGGTCGGCGGGGAGACGAGCGTACTTTGAGGGAGAGAATGGAGCGCCAGAAGAGAAAGAATCGGAGGTTTTACACCTTATATTGTGAACGAAATCTTTCTTTAAGAAGGCCCCAACTCCACCGCTAGAGAAAGATTCTTTTCTCATGAAGTGCTCTGTTTGATCGCTAATTAGTGCATCGGATTGATGAGGATGTCATCTAATAAATAACACGAACTCACTCGATCTAGTGACCTCAACCAAAAGAGCTAAACTCCTCCAGTGGCATCTACAAGCTTCTAGATTATTATGGACAACCCATCATTCCAACGTCAGCCGAGTAATCTATTGTCAAAGGTGTAAAGAACGGCCATTTATCTTGCGCTGTTACAAGATTAGCCAGCGCCACCAGTTCGGCTGTTCCCCGAAGCCGGGGACATGATGGTCATTTGGACGCCCCTCCCTCCCACCACAAAGCGGGGGTCCTCTTCCCCGCTTCCGAACTCCACCGCCAGAGAGGGCAGTTAGCAGCACGGCTACACACGCGGTTCGCTGGGGGCGGGAAGGTAGTGTGGCCATGGATGAGAAGGTGAGGGGCAACAGAGGCCGCGGCAGCGGCGGCAGGGGGCAGCTGCAGGATGGCCCCGGTGATGGCGGCCGAGGAGGCGGTCGGCAGCGAGAACGCCGCCGGCGCCGGGTCAGCGGCGGCATCTACATCTGGTGGCGGGTGGCCTCGCCTGGGGCGGCCGCGGCGCTTATACCCCAGGTCGGTAGCCAAGTTCCTCCCCCCCCCCCTCTATGTTTTCTCCTTCTGTGAACGGTTTCTTTCGTTGGCGATGGTGTTCTTTACTTGGTTTTGCTCCAAGTTGAGTCCAAATCTTTGTGCTTGATGTAGTGCCATGGATCCTATCTTCATGGCCTCTCCAAACTAGAGCAGTCTTTCGTGTCCTTCTGCCACGTTCTCTTTTCTTTGTGGGTTTTGGCTCATGATTTGTGATTCCACAGCTCCTGGTGGTGTTGTTATGGCTCTGCATCATCAACAACAACTACCTTCCCCAGGTCGATCCTGGGAAAAGGGTCATGTACCTCTACCACGTGTATGTTAGGCCGGTGGACACGCCCGAGTGTGGGGCCGCTCCGGAGGTCTCACAGCCGGATCTGTCGGCCGTCAAGGCAGAGCTGTTCAGGCTCTGCGCCTCGCAGTTCCCTGCAAAGGTCGTGGCCTACGATGGCCGCAGGAGCCTCCTCAGCCCAGGGCTGCTCCCAGAAGGGGACTTCCGGGTGGCTGTGCATGGTCGACTGTTTCATGTTACCTTGAACCTCGTGAAGTCGGTGACTTCGTTCGGGAGCGAGACGCATCCACAAGCCAAGCATTTATGGGATGTGGTGTACTCCTTCTAAGAAGGTGCATGCAGGAGGTTCGTCGCCATGGTTAGCATTCCTAGCTGACCCAATGAAGAAGCTCAGGTCACCGACGAGCTTTGGTGATAGATATCTATATATTATTAGTCTTCATAATAAGTTTGCTAGCAGGAAGCTTGTATGCGGGGAATATGTATACCCTCTTGTTTCTTGTTTGTGTTTGTAGATGCATATATATATATATATATGTGGCTCATGCATCTGTGTTGGGGTTTGTGTGTTTGGGTTCTTATATATGTCTGTATCTTGGGGTGAGATTGCTGCGGAGAGTGACTGTCATTTGGGTTTGTTAGCATGGTCCTGATGTAGCAGGATAATTTGTGTGTACTGCTGTTGTGCCATGGGTGGATTATTGTTTCCTAGTTCTGGAGCTTGATCAGTGGTCCTGTTGTCTTGTGTACAAATTTATAATCTCTGTGCTTCAAGTTATTGATGCTTGGCTTATTTTGTAATGGCTTGGTTCTTGTATGACTGCTCACATTCGCTTTGTTGTCTTCCAGAAAGACATTCACCATGATCTGCATAGCTCACTCTCTGTCACTCCTTTGACCTTTTTTTAGGAGTTGTGCTGTATAGATCTCATATTACAAACATGTTGATAAATTTTTTTTTTTAAGTGTGGACGTCAAGCAAGATTTATGAGACTTCTCTACCGTTATGAGCGACACTTTTTTTTGACAGTTTGGCCCAATAGTTGGGCACTGATGAAATTGGAGAGAGAAATCAAGGGGTAGGGAGTTAGATATCTAGAGTTCTCAAATACTCTAGGGGAGGTAATCCTGTTAATTAACAGTCTCGCGTCCGCAAATAATCTTGAGACGGATGATCCCGCTAACTAATGAGCGACATTGGATGTGTACATTAAGTATACAAGATATATCTTTTTTGGAAGTGGACGGTACCAACGTATGTATTAAAATAAAAGGGAGTGTACAAGATATTACACCCATGTTTGGAAGGATCTGACGAAAACAAAGGAGAAAGTGGAGAAAAGCTAATAGAAGTTTGACAGATATAAGATTAACATTAATGTATCGATCTGAATGCCATGATATTGTTATCCCAAACTGTTGGAGTCCCGGATGGGAGATAAATCTCATACCCAAAAACACATGTGGGTTCTTTTAGTTTATAGTCCTTGGCCCCTTCAACTTTAGCACTTAGGTTTTAAGATTTGTAAGATGATATCAGAGCTGGCTAAATGACCCAACTCCTCTTGTCACCTCCACTCAATTAATGTCCATGGCTCATCTTGACAGTGAGAGGGAGTGTTGAAATTTGGGCATAGTCCCTGAGCAATAGTCTCGTATTGGTTAAATGAGTTGTGGTTCATGTGCTTATAACCCTGGGCCCTTGTATCTCAACACCGCGATTTTGTGGATTCAACATGGTATCAGAGCAGGTCAAGGCCCACTGTGGTATTTGCACCACCTCCCTTCTAATCTAATTTTCACAACCCGTATTGGCAGTGAGGGGGAGTGTTGGAGTGCCGAATGGGAGATAAATCCCATATCGAAAAACATATGTGGGTTCCTTGAGTTTATAGTCCTGACCCCTTCAACCTCAGCATCTAGATTTAAGATTTGTAAGACAAATGTATTATGTCGGATGGGGAATATATACATGATATGCTTGCAGGCGTGTGCAAAGTAATCCTCATACCCATTAGATTTGTAAGACAAATGGATTGTGTCAGATGGGGAACACATACACGATATGCTTACAGGCGTGTGCAAAGTAATCCTCATACCCATTATGTGGGTGCCCGTTAGGACAACCCGCATGAGAAGGGGAGGTGTGTTGGCTCCCTTAAGGAGCAAGCAGCCACCGCCCCCTTCCTCTTTCTCACCTAACATCATCCATCTTGGAGTAGGAATGTTGGCTGGAAGAGAGGAATGAAGCTCATTCCTTTTTCAAGTGAGAATTGCCTCATGCAAACCCTACTCTCTCTTTGTCTCGACGTCGAGGTTTATGGAAAGACTCCAATAGCCATCTCTGTGGCCTACGCGTGTGTGTAAGTTTTACTTTTGCAAACAAGGTAAGTCTACACTAGTTTACATCATATTCAGATTTGTTAGCAGTGTCAAATAGATTGAGCCATTCATGAAATATCGATGGCCCTTCCCCAATTATTTGTAGAGGTCGAAATATGGTATCCCAAACTACGAGTTACACCTCTAGAATTTATTTAATATGAAGGAAAGAACACCACCTAAGAGCAAATCTACAACATAGAAATCACGTCAGAAGAAGCTCTGGAAGAGATCTCAGAGGATAACCTTTCGATGCTTAAATCAGTTATATGTTAGAAGAAGGAGAAGAGCACTCGAACGTAGAGACAGAGTGCTCGGATGGGGAGAGAGAAGGTGAGTGAAAGAAGGTGGAGAATGCTCAGACATCTCAATGGATTAGAAGTGTTTGGAGCGTTAGATGCGTACTGGCCTCTCTGGCCGTCTAGCCAATGTCATTTTTATAGTGCCCTCCTTGGGAGAGTTCTGTTTTCTGACTTAGTGGTGTCGGGATAGTGGAGTTATGATTGCCCTAATCGTGAAGTCATCTATTACCCGTCTGCTCGTCTTACAGGAGATGAGAGGGCGGAGTCTTCCTAGATTCTCGCTCTACAGGTAACGTAAGGGCGTGGGTGATAACCCGACGCCCAGTAAGCCCTGGGATTACTCCCGCCATTATTACGGTAATAGCCACCTGAATGCACACCACGTGGAACGTGACGTGCACAGAGCACGAGCTTGGATCTTGGGTCATAGTGTGTTGGGCCTTGGCAGGCGGTGTAGTGGATAGTGGGATGATCCTTATTGGGCTTTATTAGACCCGGTGAGTTTTCCCCTCCTCACTAGTCACCCCCCTTCCGAGCAGTGAGAGTGCTTTGTACTCAGAAGGAAGAGTCCTCTGGGTAGGTGTGTCTGAGGAAGTTTGGGCTTTTGCAAAGAGTGAGCCTTCGGGGTGAAGGTTGATGTCCTTGATCTCCTCCCTAGGCCATGTAGCGCCGTCGCAAAGTGCCATTCTACCAAGGAGTATATTACGTGCATCATTTGTGAGGTAGTCTCCTCAAGGCCGCTGGTCACCTTGTACTCCTCTACTTTTGTAATAAAGAGACCTTTCTTACACACCTCTGTCTCGCTTTTACTCTTTGTACGAATGATGTGTACCAAAACGAGTCTAATACCGGTTTGGACCTCTATTAGAAACACTAAAAGGTTAGCCTTTGAGAGTGAAGACTCTCACCTCTTCTTTCCCTAATTTCAACTCTTCCTTTTCTATTCAATTATCTTCCCCCACATTCTTCTCATATTAATTTCGATATTACTGTAGGAGATTTAAAGCGTGCTTTTATTAAAATTAATAAGGTATCATTAATATTGATATTACAAACAAAAAGTTCTTTCAAACTCAAGGCATTTTGATGCTTCGAAGATGTCAATGGTGGCTGTGCTGGTGACGAGTTTGCCTTGATCAGCCATTTTTGAGGGTGAAGCTTCCCCTTCATTGGAGTCCTGGTTAATTAGACATTCTCACGGATTTAAACAAAGGAAGAAAGAGGAAAAGGAAGGTAGAGATGGCGAGCATGATCAGATGATCAGAGCCAGTGAGAACACTGCAAAAGGTTTGTCGTGGACCTACACCCACACGTTCCCCCAGGAATGGCGTAGAGGGATCATTAATTAAGCAGTTGAGAAAAGGGGAACAATATTTCGCCCAATTGGCATCTATAGATATGAGCGATTATGTTACCTCCGATTCAAAGAGAGGGGGAAGGAAGAGAAAAGTAATTGATCGGGACATCGTCATCATCATATCATCTTCTTAATTTGGAAGATGCGAGGATGGATGGCAAAGAGTCGAGTAGGCGTGATTTATGTTGAAGTGTTTCAGCTTGGCTTATCTCTTTAATCCTCGAGGTATGTGAGAGAAGTCTGGAATTTATTAAATTAGGGTCTCTTTGATAAATGAATAAGGAAGAAATAAGAGAGTTTAATTCGAAGAATAAGAAAAAATATAATTTAATAAGATGGGTAGATTTTTTCATTCCTGATTCGAATTTTCTTAGAATAATTAATTCTAATTAAAAAGATAGAATTAGTTGTTCTATCTTAATCCAGATACGTACCAGAGTGAAAACTACAGAAAAATTACGTACTCATGAGTTAGGGCAGCGTTAAATATGTCACACTGCTCGTAATAAATCCAAGTATCAATCACCATTCTAGCTTCCCGTCCTTAAAAAACTCGATGCCTCGAAGGTTATCTATCGATCGATCGAGCCTGACCTGGAGCCCGAGCCTGTTGGGGGTACACTTGGCGTGCTCGAACGAGACTCGGCCAGGCGTTTATTAACACTTGAGCCGGACTCCACCATTGCTCGAGTTAATAACCCACAAATTATAGAGCAGACTGTGGGCGCATGACAAGCTTATAAGAGCCAATGGAGGTACACCCATATGCACATTACTTCCCTAATAAGTTGTTCGCTACTTCCCCTTTTTATTTTTGTGGATTCCCCACACCGCCTCCTCTCCAACCTTTTATATATATCTTTGGTCTTCGCTGTTATCCAAAGGCATATCGAAGGGACGAATGGAATCAATGGTGAGGCAGTTGAGAAAGGGGACAATTTCGCCTTACTGGCACCAACTACGAGAGCGGGAGTGAGGACTTGTGATCCCTCCCGGGACAACAACTGCAAGGGGAAAGAAGACAGAGACATCACCGTCCTACCATCTCCTTCTGGTACGTTAAGACTGTAGTAGCAAAGGGTTTGTACTGTTGCGGAGGTACCACACCCCCACCCACTCTAGCTCTCTGATAAAAGGCTTCACCCTTCCCCGTGGACCCGTGGTATGTGGATGCCCCGCATCTTCCTCTACCCGTCCCTCCTATCGCCCAACCGGTGGCACCTCCAATCCGAAAACCCTCCCATCATTTTTATTAATATTTAACTAATAAAAATTCCAAATTAATCCTCTCAGAGAAAATTAAGAGCCTATTTGATAGTCGAATACGTCACGTTCAAATACGTCACCTGTGAGTGACGTGTTCGCGTCTCACGCGAGTTATCCTGGTCTCGTGTCAATTTCGATTTGATAAAATAGTTAACAATTCATTCTAACCGTATTTTATAAGGGTCGTTTTGATAACATATTAAGATAAATTATCTAAGAGGGATCTGGAAGAATTATTTTTAATTTTTTTTTGAATATGATAATCTACTCTTATTCGGTGAATAATTCATTCCATCCATGTAAAATAGTAGAATGAATTATTCCTAAAATAAGAGTCTTATGGGATGTTTGGTTATTCTTTTTTACCTCTTTTTTCTCTCAATTTTAAAAAAGAGAGTAAGAGACATTCTAACCCCGTTTGGTGTTCTTTTCTTAAATTTTAGGGAGAGTATCTCATCCCGTGTAAATCTTCTTAAAAAAAAAATAAGTCTAGACCAATTTTTTTTAAAAAAACACCCACGTCTCGGGACTTCCACCTCCCTTCCACTCGCGACCCCCCTCCCCTCCCTTCCCTCTCCGGCGTCCCCTCCCCCCCTCTCCCCCGTGGCGTCCCCCCTCACCCTCTCCCCTCCCCCCTGCGGCCCCCCTCCCCCATCGCCGGCCTGCTCCCCCGCCCCCTGCGCAGCCCCCTCCCCCCCCCTCCACCCCCTGCACAGGCGTAGCCCCCTCCCCCTCCCCCTCTCCGGTTCCCCCCTCCCCCCCTCCGCCCCCTTGGGCAGCCCTGCGGCTCCCCCCTCCCCCCCCTCCGGTTCCTCCCCCCCCCTGCGCAGCCCCCTCCCCCCCTCCGCCCCCTGCACAGCCCTGCGGCTCCCCCCCTCCGGTTCCCCCCTTCGCCCCCCTGCGCAGCCCCCTCCCCCCCTCCGGTTCCACCCTCCGCCCCGTTGCGCAGCCCTGCAGCTCCCCCCCTCCGGTTCCCCCCTCTGCCCCCTTGCGGCCCCCTCCCTCGCAGCCATCTCTGGCGACTCCCCCCTCCCCTCCCCCTCCGGCGGCTCCCCCTGCACCCCCCTGCCAAACATATATATATAATTTTTAAAAATTATATAATTTTTATCAGACGAGTGTGAGTCGTTTACGTCACTTTTAGAAATTGAGTAAAAAATTGACATGACATAAATTTTAAGAGAGAAATAATTTTAAAGAAAAAATTACTTTTAAACACCGTATTATAGGGTGTTTGGTTGCGATTTTTTTCTTTATTCTTATCTTAAATTTAAAAAAGAGAGAGAGAACTCACTTAATCATATTTGATAAGTACTCTCTAATTTTTAGAAGAGAAATCAACTCCATTCAGATCTCATCTAAAACAAAATAACTCCTGATTTATTTATTTTTTTGAAACCGTTCGTCTCGGGAGGCCTCCCTCTTCCCCTGCCTTTCCCCCCTCCGGTCAACCCTGCGGCCCGAGACCCCCGTCTTCCAGAGCTTCCACCTGCAGGTGCCGGCGGGGAGGATGGTGGCCCTGGTGGGGGGAAGCGGCTCCGGCAAGTCGACAGTGATCGCGCTGCTGGAGCGGTTCTACGACCCGCAGGGCGGGGAGGTGCTGCTGGACACGGGGTGGACATACGGTGCCTGAGGCTTAAGTGGCTGCGGTCCCAGTTGGGGCTGGTGAGCCTGGAGCCCGCCCTGTTCGCCACCTCCATCAAGGAGAACAACCTCTTCGGCAAGGAGGATGCCACCATGGACGAGGTGATCGTCGCCGCCAAGGCCGCCAACGCCCACAACTTCATCTCCCAGCTGCCTCTTGGCTACGACATCCAGGTACCATCTGCTGTTCACCTCCACCCACCCTCTCTCTCACCACCCACTTCCCCACATCATCTCCATCTCTCTCCATCCCTCTTACAGGGCACAGCCCTCGTCATCTCTATGGGATATCACATAAATTACTTGCAGTAGATTGCATGCGTTATATTAATATTCCCCATTTGACTTTTCGCTTATTTATTTAATCTTTCTCTCTCGGCGGGGAGATGACCCGTCGTTGCAGAGGCGCCACCATTGCAATCAACGGCGTGAGTGCTTCCTGATGCCGGCGAGACGCGAAAAGAGAAAAAGTACTGTTTCGCCGAGAATCGGAGGCAGAGAACGGCACCCTCCCAAACAGTCTATATATTTTTTTAAATTTATGTTATTTTTATCGAACATCTTACATTGATTTTTATCGATTTTAAAATTTAAGTTAAAAATCAACGTAGACTATTTTTTTAGAGAGAAATAATTTTTTAAAAAAATGCTGCCAAACACCTTATTATTCTTAACCGATTTTAAATAATTTAATCTTATTATAAACTCGATTAAAGATGAATAGACAGAATAACTCGTCGTATTTACCTTCGTTCTGTTATCAAAATGATTCAATAGAAAAATCTGACTTTCTCAGTCGACCCATTGCCGTCCAACAAGTCTAACCCACCTGCCCCGGTCTTAACCCAATCGGGTAAGACTCCTCGGGTCAAACCCATCATCCCAAGATTTTAGCTGATCGAGTTTAAACCCATGTCAAGGTGGAAAGAACCGCCATTTACATTGAGGTCTCCCAGGTGGTGGTCCTTTTTTTTTGGTCCTGGACTTGTATCTATCCCGCGTAAGGCGGGGACATAGTGGTCATTTGGACACCAGTACCCCCGGTCGTCGCTCCTACCATAAAGGCAGCTCCTTTCCCTCCTCCGTAACTCCAGTCCACTGACACAGGGTTTCACTGGTGGGTACGCAGTGCGGCCATGGACGAGGGCGGGGAGGCGGCGGCGGCGGCGGCGGCAGGGGGCAGCAGGATGGCCCCAACGGTCCCGCAGCGAACGCCGGCCGGGCCTGGCAGGGCGACGGCGGCTGCGGAGGCGGGCGGGTGCGAGAACGGCGCATTTGGCCGCTGGCAGCCGCGCGTTTCCTACGCCTGGTCAAGCTCGGTACTCCTTCCCCCCGACAACCTCCCAACCTCTACTCCTTCTGACAACAGTACTCTGTTTCCCCGGCGGTGATGTCCTTTCCTTTGTTACTTTGCTCCTGAATTTTGCACTTGTTTTATGCTCCATCTTTCATGTCCCTTCCCAACTGGAATGGTGCTGGTTTACGATCTTCCTTTTCATTGGTGGGTTTTGCCTGACGATTTGTGATTCCGCAGCTCGTGGGTTTATTGTTCTGCATCAGCAACTTCCATGACGAGCTCGATCATGAGAAACGGGTGACCCAATGAAGAAGCTCGTGGGTTTATTGTAATATAAGCCCGATCATGAGAAACGGTCTCGGTTTGGGCTCAGTGTTACTGGGCTGAGTTTGAGTCAAACTGGATTTTTCTTCCTCAGAAAAAAAAAGAGAAAGTTAATAGATAAAAGTTAATATAAGTTGATGAATATAAGATTAACATTAGAAAAATAATCAGTGGACGTCCTGGGTTAATTATTAAATTAATTTTTTTAAAAAATATTTTTTGTGACATGAGACTCACGTTTGTCTCTAACGTACAAATTATACGGACCAAAAAATTCAAAAAATATAAATCGGTGAATAGTGTTAGGTTTTTTTTTTTGAATCGATCTATTTTGTTTTGATTTTTTTTAGACCGTCGGACATAGGTGTGATTTGTAAAATAAGTTAAGGAGATGCGGAGCCTCACGTCACAATTTTTTTAAAAAAAAATAGATAATTAACATTAATGTATAGATCACACGATGAATACCCTCATATTTCTATCCCAAATAGATAGTGTGAGATGGGGAATACGTACGTAACACAAATGTTTACATGCGCGTGGATAATTAGAAATATCCATCCACGGTAGTTGGGGTCGATCGAGCAGAATCATTCATGAAATAACGATGACCCTTCCTCCCGTTGCAAACCATACTCTAAGCTGTGGTTTCTCTCTCTCTCTCTCTCTCTCTAGACTGCTTAATTAAACCACTCCCTGGCAGCTGTATCCCCAATTTCTTCGCCGGTTCAAGAGCTTGTCTGAATTGAATTATAAGCCCCAGAACAGTTTAAGATGGTTGACACATTAAACAGTGGGAAATATATATATATATATATACGTCTTCATTACCGAAGGCAGTGTTTGGTTGAGGAACTGGATAATTCTGTTATTAATTATGAATTTTAACATCTTGTGACTACTAATGAATATTTAATTAGATTCTATCAATTTTGATATTATATACATCGGTAAAATGCATTGCAGAACAAATCTAATTCAGGTTCCACTCCTCCTTGCCCAGTTTTAGCTCTTTCTTAATTTCCCACTCAACTATTCTTCCCTTATTAATGTCAATATTAATGTTGTAGAATTTAAAAGCATTAAAACTAAAATTAACATTGGATCAAAATCGATGTATATTGCAACCAAATATCGTAACGATTACTCTGTACGAGTATTTCTTGCATTTATTCGCGGGTCACTATGTAAAAATATGTAATGCAACAAGGAGAAATCTCCGGTGCGAACTCCGGCCACTGCCATACTCTGTCGTTGTTCATAACCCACAGCTCGATCGAGACTGTGAAGTTTCTTCGAACTCGACCTCCAGTTCGGGCCCGCTGTAGGTTCATTTTACCTGCTTGTGCTTGGCTCTACAAAATTTTTATTACCTCGAGCTCGACTTGTGAGTTAAAATAACCCACAACGACAAGCGTGGCGAGCAAGCATGGCAAGAGCCAATGTGAGCTCTGTAACAAGGTTTGCTATGGACGTACGTACACCCATGCACATTCTCTCGGGGACAACTGCAAGGGAAAGAAGACACAGACATCACCGACGTCACATCATCTCCTTTGGAAGAAGGGATTATTCTTCCGTACGTAGACTGTAGCAAGGTTTATTGTGGAGCTACACACCCACCCACTCTCTCTCTCTCTCTAATAAAAGGCTTCACTTTCCCCTGTGGTTTGTTAAGGAAGGATTCTTCCGTAGACTGTAGCAAGGTTTGTTAATTTTCTATAATTTAATCCTAACTCTAGAGAGTGGGTTTCAAGGGGTGGGTTTATCTCCGCCAAGTGCTTATCAATATCTGCATTTTTCATGCATCAAATTAAAGTTCTCGTTTTGCGAGTATCTTTACTCTAGCCGGTTCTTTACACACCGAACGAAAATACAGATCTTATCACGAGTAGGGATATTTGGCGATCATTCAAGTGCGCATTTCGGTCGTAATAAGGACATCTAAATGCATGTCATCCCTCAATTGCAGAGATCTCAACTAATTAAAAAGCCGGAATCCTCCGGAGAAAACTAGAAGTTTCTGTACTCCTCTGGACAAACCCATCATCCCAACATTCTTGCTGAGTTTTAACTCCCGTGTCAAGGTGGAATAATTAAACAGCCATGCATTTATCTTGAGCTCTGCCATTAATTAGTAGTGGTTATTTGGACACCACTCCCCGGTCCTCGCTCCTACTACAAAGGCAGCTTCTTTCCCCTTTCCGGAACTCCAACCTACTACAAGAGAGACAGTAGTAGGAGCTCCTTTCCCCTCGCCGGAACTCCAGTCCACTGCCAGACAGGGGGAGAGAGAGAGAGAGAGAGAGAGAGAGAGTGAAACACAGGGTTCCACTGTGTGTGAAGGTGGGTGGGTAGTGTGGCCATGGACGAGGGCGGGGGGCGCGGCAGCGGCGGCAGGGGGCAGCAGGATGGCCCCGCAGGGAACGGCGGCCGGGGCTGGCAGGGCGACGGCGGCCGCGGAGGCGGGCGGCAGCGACAACGGCGCATTTGGGGCTGGTGGCCTCGCTTCTGGCAGCCGCGCCTTTTCTACGCCTGGTCAAGTTCCTACTCGATCCCTCCCCCCGACCCCCCACCTCCTCTCCTTATGTGAACAGTCTGTTTCCCGGTTGGTACGGTGATGTCCTTCCCTTTGTTTGCTCCTAAATTTTGCTCTTATTTTAGGTACCAAGATCCTATCTTTCATGTCCTTCACCAACTAGAATGGTGCTGGTTTACGATCTTCCTTTTTCATTGGTGGGTTTTGCCTCACGATTTGTGATTCCACAGATCCTGGGTTTATCGCTCTGCATCAGCAACTTCCGTGCCGAGCTCGATCATGAGAAGCGGGTCATCTACCACTACGTGGTGGATGTCAAGCTGGAGGGCCTGCCAAAGTGTGGTTCTGGTGCAGCTCCTCCGGAGGTATCGCAGCCGGACCTGTCGGCCGCCAAGGCGGAGCTGTTCGGGCTCTACGCCGCGCAGTTCCCTGCGCAGGTGGCGGCCTACGATGGCAACAGGAGTCTGCTCATCAGCCCAGGCCTGTTGCTCCCTGAAGCGGATCTCCGGGTGGCTGTGCAGGGTGGAGTGCTTCATGTCACCCTTAAGCTCGTGAAGCTGGTGGTGCCTCCCTCCAGGAGCGAGATATGCATGCAGGTGGCCGAGGATTTATGGGATGTGATGATGCATTTCGCCTGAGGGTGCAGGAGGTACGTCGCCATGGCATGCATTAAAAGATAATAAATTAATTTAAACATGAATAAAAAAATATAAAATTCATCTTAATATATAGTTCTTGTTAGTCTCTCATATAAGAAAGAAATCTATCGTGCATGAATGTTAGACTAATTGCAATGGTATTATTATTTACATGAAAAAAAAAGATAATTCCAAGATCCAGTACGTAGAAAATGAAGCCAAGCACAACATAGAATTGAATTCCTTCTTTGGAGAAGTAATTGGGGAAGACTTCAATTCCCACCTGGTTGCAACTCTATAAAATGGGGATTGTACAGTCTGCTCACAGACTAAGATGATCTAGAAAATACCTATTCATACATGCAATTAATAGGACCGACCTAAGGAAATTCAATTAATTACATAGATTGATAGAATTGAAGTCCTTCTTTGCAGAATTAATTGGGGAATGCAATTAATAGGGCATCTAAACCGACCAAAGGAAATTTAATTAATCACATAGAATTGAAGTCCTTCTTTGGAGAATTAAATTGGGGAAAACTTCCTACCTGGTTGCAACTCTATACAATAGGGATTGTTACAGTCTGCTCACAGCCTATAAGATGGAATATTAGAAAATACCAAATCATACACCCAATTAATAGGGCATATAAACCTACGTAAAGAAGTTCAATTAATTGCACAGAATTGAAGTCCTCCTTTGGAGATTTAATTGGGGAAGACTTCCCACCTGGTTGCAACTCTATAAAATGGGGATTGTGCAGCCTGCTCACAGTCTGAGATGAAGAAGAAAATACCTACTCATACATGCAATTGAGAGGGCATTTAAACTGACCTAAAAGGAATTTAATTAATTATTGATAGGAAGCAAATCAACCCAATTAACTAGAAATGAGAAGGAAGCTTAAGAAAATAAGCGAGTTTAACTTGGAAAGAAGCCCAAAGAAAGTAGAAGTTAATGTGGAGAGGGGGCCATAACATAAAAACAGAACATGGATGAGCTTAATTTCACCGAACAACCAAGGAAAGATGAAGTTAGTAGGCAGAAGAAGCTGTATTTCACCAACCTTCGGTGATGTATGGGTATTATTGTTCAGAATAAGCTGGTTGCCAGTGGGCAGCCTTGCAGAGGAGAAAATGAAATGTCCCGTAGACAAGGAGCAATCGAGGCAGGATGGCTCCTGTAACATCTTTTGGCACTGGCCAACACAGCATAGAATTGAATTCCTTGTTTGGAGAATTACTTGGGGAAGACTTCCTACCTGGTTGCAACTCCACAAAATGGGGATTGTGAAGTCTGCTCACAGCCTGAGATGTGGCGGCTCCTGTGAAGAGAACCAAGAGTATGCGTTCGTTCAGTGGCCCAGGGCAGTTGAAATCTGGAAGATTGTATCCTCCCACCTGCACTGGAAGGAAACTCCCAAGAACCTGCACTCCGAACTGCTCTATACAGAAAGGAGAATTAGTTTGCGGGCATATACCGTAAAAGCTATGGTGTCCCACACGCACTTGGTCAGATTTGGTTCCGCAGAAATGAGTGGATGTTCCATGCACAGGCATCCCGTGAAGTGAGAGACATTTTGGTAAGATGCTTTCAAAAATCCGAGCCTATGGAAAAATCTTATAATTACACATCGATAGATCTAGAGGCAAATGCAGCAGCAGATTGGTCGGCAGTTCAGGCAAAGCTGGCAAAATTCAATAACATCCAGCAGCTTGTAGGTGTATAGATGGCTCACGTATCTGTGGTGGGGGGTTTGTCTGTTTGGGTTCTTCGGTCTGTCTGTATCCTGGGTTGGGCTTGTTGCAGAGTGTCTGCCATTTGGGTTTGTTAGTCCTGATGTAGCAGGACTTGTGTGCACTACTGCTGTTCCATGCGTGGATTAATGTTTCCTAGCTAGTTCTGGAGCTTGATCAGTGGTTCTGTTGTATTGTATAAATTTTGTAATATCAGTGTTTCAAGTTGTTGTTGCCTGGCTTGGTTGTGGCTTGGCTCTTGTATGGCTGTTCTTATTTACATTTGTTGCCTTCCAGTAGAATGTGCACCATGCATCTGCTTAGTTCGCTCGGTCATGACTCCTTTGGCCCTTTGTCAGGAGTTTGCTGTATTGTTAACATATATGTTACAAACAGGTTGATATATATATATATATATATATATATATATATATATATTAAAAAAGATAAAGTGTCGAAGATAATGAGCAGACCACTCTCTCATTGTTAATTTTAATCGTATAGAAAAGCCCTTAATATGGCTGACTCTTTTTTATGGTTGCTTCCCTTTTTATGAGTTTTAATTTTAATAACCATTCCATCTATCTGTTAATTAACCTTCTTGTTGTTCTATCGTCATATATGAGTCTTGTTCAAGAGTGCAATGACATGGTAAATAATTTTGTCAGTTTTCTATATTTTAGGAAGTCTAGTTGATCATCATATAGTAATGGCTTGGCTCATTTTAAATTGAGTAATGTTTTGTGCTCAGAATTCGACGCACAAAGTCACGTCATTATGTAACGCACATTTTTATTGACCTAAAAAAATATGAAAGGATGACTTTCGTAAAGAAAAAGACGTCCCAATACGGTCCATATATCGACGCATTAAATATGCAAGCGCACTAAATCGAAATGTACATAAATGAACTATTTTGTTATAGGAACGAAATATTTGTTACACGAATGAAATATTATTTTGACTATAGAAATAAACTAATAAAATATTTTATAGAAATAAAATATTTTGTTGCATGAATGAATCATTTGTTATGAGAATAAAATACTACATAAATGAAGCATTTTATTATAAAAATGAAACATAACAAAATATTTCAATTTTATAACAAATATTTCATTCATATAACAGTTTATTGTTATTATATGAATTAAATTTAACAAAATATTTTAATTCTATAGCAAATGTTTAATTCACATAACAAAATATTTTATTTTTGTTACAATAATGAAACATAACTGAGGAGGGAAAATTCCGTCAGGCCCAGCACGGCCCAATAACGCCAGGTCCATTACGGCTTGGGGCAGCCAAGCCTACAACGGACCACCTCGGCCCACCGGGGGTCCAATCGATATGGCCCAGTCGGGGCTCACGAGAGTATCACCAACCCACGGGCAGAACATCGCATCGCCAGCACACGAGCAAGATATCGCGTGCGAGTGTCCCGGGTGTAGAGAAATTCGCCAACAGATGAACATTGGGCCGCTATCATCGGACTTGCCCCGGCCTGACCTAGGTCACCCCCACGCCGCCGAGATGCTCTCCACGACGCATTCCCTCCGAGAACAGATGAGTATCCGACGCACGATCTCACGATTGGAATGACTCCACTCCGTGAACGATGTCATTGCTAAGTCAGACGAGACTATCGCGACCAGTATAAATAGGTCCCCAGACGATGACACACAAACATACATACATATATACATACATACACACAGAGAGAGAAGACAGAGACATACGTCAGGCAACTAAGAGACTTTCTCAATAGGGAAAAGAGAGAGAGCTCCCCACGCGCTTGCCACCTTCTCCGAGCACTACTCGAGCATCCTCTCCTGGTTACATTCTCTCAACTCTTTTTCTCTCATGTTCTCTTTCTCTGCAACTCTCCTCGAGCGGTCCTGATTTAAGCATCGGAGAGTTATCCCCTAAGATCTCTCTCATGACTCTTTTTGGCGTTCTTCCTAGTAATTGCAGATTTTTTTAAGATGGTCAGTTACTCTTCCCCATCAAATAAATCTCAAAAGTGTTATTTGAGACGAAAGGGACACCTTTTGATCTCTACAATAACAAAATATTTCAATTTTATAACAAGTGTTATTATTTATATAATAAAATATTTTATTTCCATAAAATATTTTATTTCTATATTTTTTTTTGCACAATGAATTCGCATATTTAATGCATCGGTCTGTAGATCAACTAGAGCGTCCTTGTCTCCGTCAAAGTCATCCGGTCATATTTTTTGAGTCAACAAGAAGAAGTGTTCTTCCAAACTTGCCATGTAACCGTGAATTGACCGAGTCATCTCATAGGAGGCCATGTAAATCAGGCATACAAATAGAGTAGAACATTAGAGGAGAGGATGCCGGATCAACACATATATCTTGTTTCCCAAGAGAGATGATAATCAGGTATACGTACATGGTTAAATCTTATTCAATACGTCCACCCCCGTGTGGTCAATCTCATCCCGGACGGGTAAGAGCGCCCAGCATCACTCTACATATATTTGGTTGAGCTGGTTCCATTAATAATAAACTTGGTAGTCACCGGACTCATTAAAAGGTTGTTGTGTATTTTAATCCTAGCATGGTGAAAGAGGAATGAGAGTTAGAAGAATATATTTTTTAATGGGATATATATATATATATACAACCCTGATTTTAATGATAATAAAATTAAAAAGTGTAAAATTGTGAGAGTTTTTAAGTACATAGAGGTGTTTTTGTAATTTACAAAGTTAGGGCCATATGTAAATTAGCAAATTAGAGTGGTAAATATGTAAAAATCTCACACCCCTGATTTTAATGGCAATAATAGGACAACATTATAAAATCGTATTGAGTTCAACATGATCCATATCATACTTAAAGGATTGTGTGTAATGTAATTGCAAATCAAGCTACCTTACCTGAATTTTTGCAAACCTATTTATTATAAATAAATTTACTGTAAAATTCTGTATTAGTGGGCCTTAAGTTTTAAGTCGACTTATGGAATTTGCTCAACTTCAATAACTTTCGATTATAAACTCGTTTGTATTCATGATTTTTTAACTTTTTTCTCAAATAATCCGACTTAATAATATCCTAAAAATGAGTTTACAGTGAGCTCCAACTCATTGTTGGGTTTGAAGATCCGACGGTGAAGTGGAAGCTCTCAATTTGGTCGTCACACTGTAGCATCTGAACCCGATGGCATCCCACCCATGGCAGAGATCTCTCGGCAGGAAGCCCCGAATCCTCCTGAGAGATCTAGAAGTTTCCATACTATTCTGAACAGACCCATCTTTCCAGCATCAGAGGATAACTCAGATATCGTCATGCAAACAGTTTGATTCCCGTCAGATCATTGGCACGAGCTCTCACTGCAAGCAGGCAGTGTGACCCTACTGTCCCTCTCCCTGCAGAGCTCTCCTCCAATGGCAGCAGCTACCTTCCTCCCCAAGGCTGGGACGCAGGGGTCATTTGGACATTCCAGGCGTCCTCGGTTGCAGTAGAAAAGGGCCTCCTTTCCCTTCCTACGTTTCCAGAGCAGTAGCAGGGCAAGAGAAGTCACTGAGTGAGAAGGAGGGAGGGCAGTGTGGCCATGGATCTGCAGGGCAGGGGCAACAAGGGCCGCGGCCACGGCGGCAGTGGGAAGCAGGATAGCCACTGCGTCTTTGGGTGTGGACGTGGTGGCGGAAGAGGTGGCTGGGGCGCCCCTGTTGTGGCCAACCCCTGTTGGGGGGCTGCTACTACGCCTGGTCAGTAAGCGAGTTTCCCAGTTTTCTTCCGCTTTTTTTCTCATACTTGAACGCGCTCTTTCCTTACTGGGGCAGTTCCTTGGTTCGTTTGTGTGCTTAATTTCTGAAAAATGTCCTAATTTGATGTTTCCTGCCGGGTGATATAGTCTTGATTCTCTCTTCTACTCTGTTCCTTTTTCTTTTGGGGTCCTGGCTTGTGATCTATCTGAATCACCCAAGTTTATGATTCCACAGCTTCTGTTGAATTCTGGTGTTGCGTCAGGTTTATAAGCACTCTCATCCTAATCGTAACAGCAACGCAGAAAGGGAAAGTTATCTGAATTCCTGCTGTAATGTTGGTAAATTTTCAGAGTTCATGTGCTGAGAAATTTGGTTTAGAGTGTTGATGTTGTTCCCTCCATGCCCCTTTCTGCTGCTAGACCTGGAAGAATCTATTGTGTTAATCTCGTTATTGTTCTATCACATTCCTCATCTGAAAAGCCTTTTAACTTCTGATGTAATGATACCGTGTCTGGTGTGCATTCTCGCTCCACCTAACATCACAAAGAAAAACTTGCAGACTCCCTGGCGTCCGACCTTGCAAGGATGGAGATTTCGCCTTCACAGGTCCAGAGACCCCACAGGGGGCCATCCTTGGCTACCAATGCCACCCTCTGGCTCTGCCCCAACAATCTCCCTCTCCAGTTTGACGAGAAGATGATCATCTACCATTACGACGTCGACATCAGGCCTGAGACTCTGCCCATGGCCGCCAGGACAGAGCTGTTCAGGGTGTATGCCGCGAAATTCCACTTGCAGGTTGTGGCCTACGACGGCAACCGCAGCCTCCTTACCCCAGGGCTGCTCACAGAAGGGGACTTCCGTGTGGCAGTGCAAGGTTGCATGCTTCATGTTGCTCTGAAGCTCCTCGAGGCAGTGACATTGCAGGAGCTGTGCATGGATGTCAAAGATGTGATGTACTTCTGAGGCTGCTGGAGGTGCATCACCCTGCACTCCTAGCTGGTCCAATGAGAGTCTACTCCACCAGTCTTTGGTGGCAGATGGGTATTAGTGCTTAGAAATAAGGTTGCTAATACGCAGTCTAGTAAGGTAGTTTGGGTTACCTTCTGGGATTGCAAGGTCCATGTTCTCAGTAGCTGCCGTTTGTATTGGGGCACCCAGTTCTTTGTTAGTTTGCATGCAGGTGTATAGATGGCCTATTCATCTGTGGTTGTATCCGTTTGGGTTCTTGGGTTCATGTGTCTGGTGTTTGGATTGAGCATGTTTCAGAATGTCTGCCGTTTGGAGTTTAAGCTTGGAGTACTGGGCATTAGATGCTCATGTTGTGGTTGTCAGTTTGTGTGGGTTTGTTCTTGATGTAGCAGGAGCCGTATGTACTGTTGTACCATATGTAGATTTATGTTTCCTAGTTCTTGGTGGGGACACCGGGTCCACTACTGGGTCCACTACTCAGAGTCGACTTCGCACTGCCCCGACACCGAGCTTATGGCTCGGAGATCCTTCCTGAAGACTCGGCCTACGGCTACGGTGTTATATTACGTATCGAGTATGTGTGTATGTATACATGTATCTCTACATGTATTTTTCTTTTCATCTTATTAGGCTAGTCTAAGTCAAATAAACATGTGTGTAATTTTTATTTTATTTGGTTAAAACCCCCAAGTCAAAAGTTAAGTAAGCTTGTTTTATTAGGCTAAAGACATATGTGATATTTGTAAAGTTTGAAATGTGTGGTTGCTATAGCCTCCTCCTATATAAAGGAAGGCCAAGAGTGTTACGAGATATGATTTGATGAATAGAATGAAAGGTTTGGTTTATGCATGAGAGAGTTTCCCCTCTTTCATTTCCTTCCCTCTTTCTCTTTGTGAGTTTGAGTGTCGTCCGGTGTGAGACCGTCCGGCGTGAGGCCGAGCTGTGTGAGATAGCAGTTATCCGTCCCCGTCCTGTTCGCGTCCCGGAGTGCCGTCGATCCATTCCCACGTCGCCGTCGCGTCAAATTGATATCAGAGCCCAACAAACGGCGTCTCCGTCGACCCGACATCTCCATCGTCTCTCTTTCTCTCTCTAAATTGTTAGAGTAAAAAAAAAGAAAGAAAGAAAAAAAAAGGAGAGAAGCATCAAAATCACGGTTGATAGAACTCAGAAAAAAAAATTGAAACAGAAAAATATATATATATACCAACTTTCTTTAGCTCGTTGTAATCTCTCTCTCTGTTATTCTGTCTTTGTTTCCCTTTCTCTCAATCCCGTAAATCACTCTCTTAAATCCCTCTTTCCCTCTAATAATCACTCTCTCCACGTTAATCTCTCTTTCTCTCTCCCATAATATCTTTCTCTTTGTTATTCTCTCTCCATCTCTGTTTATCTCTCTCTCTCTCTCTCTCTCTCTCTCTCTCTCGTTCAGTGCGAAACAGAAGAAGCAAAGAAAAAAAAGGGGAAAAAGGGTTCGCGCGACCGGGCCTCGTCGCCCGTGCCGCTTTTCAAAAACCCGCGGGCCGCAACGGCCCTCGGCCTCCCAGCCGGCCGCCGCGTCCGACGCCTCCCGCCCACGGCCTCCGTCGCCCGCGCCCACGCCCAGGCCTGCAGCCCCCCCCCCCCCCCCGGACCCGCTCACGCCACAGGCGCCCCGCGCCCGCAGCGCCCCTGCGCGCCCCTACGGACCACCGGCCTCAACGCCCGCCGCCACCGCCTGCTGCCAGCGGCCGCTGTCGCCCCTCCACGCGTTGCCCGACGCGCGCCCCGCCCGCGTCGCAGCAGCCGCCCACCGGACGCCCGCGAGAGCCCCGCCCACGAGCGCCTCGCCCCCGCCCTCCGGCCGCTGCTGCGGACCGCCTCACCTGCGCGCCCACCCCGCCAGCCTGTGCGCCAGCTCTCAGCGCGCCCACGCCCAGCGGCCCGCGCCCCGTTCGCTGACCACCTCTGCCACCGGCCGCACCTGCGGCGCCTTCCCCTGCCACCTCCGGCGACGCCTCCACCACCTCCGCAGCTCCCTACACCGCGGCAGCCGGCTGACCTCTCCCCCCTACCAACCCCCTGCAACCCCTAACGTTCTCCACCGCAACCTCCCACCGCAGACTCCTCTCCACCGGACTCCCCTGCCGACACCCCCAACGTGGCCAGCGTGCTGCCGGCCGCCGCTTGTGTGGACATTTCTGCACCTTTGTCTGCGTGGTTTGCGCAGAAGAGTGGTGAGGTTTGAAAATTAGGTGTCAAAATTGAAAAAAAAGTGTGAAAAGTCATAAAGAGTAGGTGAAATTTTGAAAGAAAAATTTGAAAAGATTGGGAAAAAAAAGTCAAAAAAGAGGTTGAAGTGTTGAAAAAAAGACAAAGTTTGAAAAGTCAAAAAAGAAAAGGAGAGTTAAATATATATTATATATTATATATTAATATATATATATAATATGTATTATTTACATACCTATATATTTAATCAATTGTGGCACCCGAAATCCGCAACGGAGGCTCAGATAGCAGCCCGAGCATTTGATCGTCGACAGACGGTCCGTAACTTACAGAGTGTAGGTGGCAGTAAGTCTCCCTACGTGGAGAAATAAGATTGATTTGTTCTCCTGCGAGGGAAATTTTCAAAATTGAGTGGTTTGTAATAAATTAGATCCTCCCTGCGCGGAGTGAATTCATTGTAACCACGAAGCTTCTTCGACGCCGTGCGGGCACGCACGTCCCCACTCGCCTTCGTCTCCGGTCGGAGCTTGACTTCTCAGTCAGCTAGGTACGTGCTCCAAATAACTTGCTTATTTAGTATCCTTATCATTTGCCGCGCGTCGAAGAGAGCGAGAGCCCGATCTATGCGACCAGTCTTCTGAGTGTATCGCTGTGGACGGAAAGTGAGGGCTTATATGTACCCATCCTTTAGGCCCTAGACTGTCACATTAGGGCACCTTAATTGTCAGGAGGTAATTCCACGACTACTTCGCCTACCGGCGAGTAACTTTTCCCTGACCGATCCCTTCATATTGACACTTTGTATATCAGCTGGGTCCACAACTTGCTAATTTTTGGTCTCAGGATTGCACCACCTAGGTCCAACCTCGTGCATGTCACGTTGGTCTAGGAATTCATCAGGCCGTCTAGAACGCATGGAACAGGAAAGATATATGGCCGATCCTGACCTCATCACCCAATTTGAGAAAATGGATGCAATATTTGATGGCACGCATGTCGAGTATATGCAGGGTGGAGACATTGCCGAGAGTTCTAGCCAGAAAAGATTGGGTGTAGTTCGCTGTATCTCAACACCCCAGGAGGACGATTGGCGTCGAACCTCTATCTTTCAAACCTACGTCATGGTGAACTCTCATCCTTGTAAGGTAATCCTTGACAACGGGAGCTGTATCAATGCAGTCTCTTCAGACTTTGTCTCCCGTTTAGGTCTACCTATGCACCCTCATCCAAAGCCATACAACGTGGCTTGGGTCGATGACACTTCTATCCCAGTCACCACCACATGTGTCATTCCCATCCAATTCCAGTCTTACTAAGGACAAATATTATGTGACGTAATGCCTATGAAGGCCGAGAGCGTCATCTTAGGACGACCATGGATCTATGATGTAGACCTCGCTACCTTTGGTCGGTCCAATCAGTGTTCCTTCTCCTATAACGCAAAGAAGATTCAGTTGTACCCAGTACCCCCAAAGGTAACCCCAGGAAAGAGTTCCACCTCCACCCCCACTGGAACTCCCAAAGTTCAGGAGAGTCCCCAAACTCCCACTGAAGGGAAACCTCCCCTTCCTTCTTCTCCTACATCTATCACACCCGTTTCTGAGGCTCCTAAGGTTAGTCATGACCTAGTTAGGTGCCTTGACTCCATGAATGTCGGTGAGCTAGACATAGAGGTTGTTGAGGGTGCCCCTGTTTTGACTGTTGACGTCACCATCACACCCAGGGAGTCCCGAGTCTTAGTCCCAACTGAAGACCCGGCCATACTGCCGGTCTTTCAAGGCATCGTTCCCGAGGACTTGCCTTCTCAACTCCCTCCCATGCGTGATGTACAACACGCTATTGAGCTTACCCCTGGGTCCACCCTACCCAACCTTCCCCTCGAGTCTAGACTGCCCAAGTCAGCCGAAGAGTTTGCACAACACGTCATTAGTCTGCATGAGTCAGCTGATTCGCATAGGCGTCACCATGAATCTCAAGAAGGTGACTTGGTTATGGTACGGGCCCGGCCCGAACGACTCCCCTCGGGAGCCGTTGAAAAGTTACAAGCCTATAGTGATGGTCCCTTCACAATCATGCGGAAGATTGGCGCCAATGCCCATGTTGTGGACTTACCTCCCGAAGAGGGGATTAGCTCGACCTTTAATGTGGCAGATCTAGTGGCCTACAAGGAACCCACAACGATTCCTAATAACCCTTTCGAGCCTTCTCCTCCCCTTGAGAGTGAGCCCACCCCTGTGCGTCTCACGTCCTTGAGAGCACCGCGCGAGCATATTGAGAGGATACTGGATGAGCAGGTGACCACTACACGGAGCAGGGAGTACCAGCGCTACCTTGACCGCTGGCGGGACCGTCCACCTTCTGATGATTCCTGGATCAGCCGGGAAGATCTCCAGCGCCTCGATCCAGATCTGCTGGAGCACTACCACAGCAGTGTCCCCCCTTACTCGACGGAGTCGAGTTCCAGCCGCCCCGGGAGGGTTGGTGGGGACACCGGGTCCACTACTGGGCCCACTACTCGGAGCCGACGCCGCACTACCCCGACACCGAGCTTATGGCTCGGAGATCCTTCCTGAAGACTCGGCCTACGGTTACGGTGATATATTACGTATCGAGTATGTGTGTATGTATACATGTATCTCTACATGTATTTTTCTTTTCGTCTTATTAAGCTAGTCTAAGTCAAATAAACATGTGTGTAATTTTTATTTTATTTGGTTAAAACCCCCAAGTCAAAAGTTAGGTAAGTAAGCTTGTTTTATTAGGCTAAGGACATATGTGCTATTTGTAAAGTTTGAAAGGTATGGTTGCTATAGCCTCCTCATATATAAAGGAAGGCCAAGAGTGTTACGAGATATGATTTGATGAATAGAATGAAAGGTTTGGTTTATGCATGAGAGAGTTTCCCCTCTTTCATTTCCTTCCCTCTTTCTCTTTGTGAGTTTGAGTGTCGTCCGGTGTGAGACCGTCCGGCGTGAGGCCGAGCTGTGTGAGATAGCAGTTATCCGTCCCCGTCCTGTTCGCGTCCCGGAGTGCCGTCGATCCATTCCCACGTCGCCGCCGCGTCAGTTCTGGAGCTTGACTAGTGTTTCTGTTGTATTGTGGGTAATTCCAGTGTTTCAAGGTATTGATGCTTGGCTGTCTTATAGATGGGATCTTCTATGGCTGCTCCCATTTGCTTTTGTTGTCTTACAGTGCAATATTCTCCATGATCCACTTAGGCATGCCCTTTGGTTCTTTGTTAGCACAAATGCTGTATAATTCACACATTGTTTACAGGTTGATAAAAAACATTAGGATCTGAGGTGGAACTCAGAGATCTGTAGAATGTCTCAACTCTGTGAGTTGGCATTCAAATTGAGTATGAAGTATATCCAATTTTCCATACATGTTTCTAAGAATTTGATACAACTGAGAATAAGGCTGTTGGACAAAGATAATTTAAGTAACGTGAAAATAAGGTAATATTAGTAAACATAGAATGTATTTATTGTGAAACTTGAAATTTTATTCAAAGTAAATATTGGATAGAGAAGTAGGTACATCGTTGTCCAGAATTACCTGGAAATGGATAATATTTTTATCCTTATCCTGTAATCTTGAAAATTTTACACCCTCTTGTTTAACATGTAGAAATTTAATTTTGAAATATCTATTTTTGGATAAATATGCACATATTTATACTAATTGATTAACATGCATATTATTGATTTCATGAGTTTAATTTATCAGATGATTTAAGTTAGTGTGTTGGATCTTTTCTCACCAATTTTAGTTAGTGTTTATTTATATCAGAATAAAGTTCAAATATCCTTGATTAACTATCAAATAAATTTTTTGGACCACTACAATATACGTTGTGACATTATGGGTTTTATCTAATAAATTTGATCGCAAGGATCATCCATTAAACACACATTTGCAAGAGAAAATTGAATATTCCATTCCTTGGATCCATTATGGTACATGAAACCCTTAGACTATATGATCAAGTCCTTTGATTTACGATCAGTCATAAATATATCATTGGATCCACGTTCAGTTATTATCAGACTGTTGGATTTTATATGTCGTCAAGATCAAACCATCTTATTTGCTTTTTTGTGCAACTAGATTATTAAATTCCGTGTCATAGTCATGATCTGGCCATCGGATTATGTTTCCCGTTGAGATCCGACCATCAAAATTATTTCAAGTCAGATTAGATCGTTGGATTGGAATTTCATTATGATCGAGAACCGTTGAATCGTCAATATCACCATCGAACCGTCAGATTGACTCTCTATCGTGATCTGACCATCAGATTTGTTCTTGGTCAAAATTTGACTATTAGATTTGAGTTTCGTCATAATCAGACCGTTGGACTTGCATCTAATCAAGATCCGACCTTTCGATTTGCTCTAGATCAAGATATAAATGTTAAATTTAAATTTGGTCATGATTTGACTGTTAGATTTGCTCCATGTCAAGATCTAATGTTAGATTTTAATTTGGTCATGATCTAACCATCGAATTTGTTATGAGTCAAGATCGGACCATTAAATTTGAGTTTGTGTTCACGAAGGATATTTCTACACGATACGAGAGTACATTTGTAATTATCAACTTATTGTGAGAAGATGAGGATATTTTTTGCCATTTTGGATATTTGTGTACTTTTAAATATTTTTTGGACATATTTGTAATTTTGAGTACTTTCTGGGTTTGTTTATAATTTAAATTTTTTTAATATATTTACAATTTCAAACGCTTTTTGGGCATATTTGTAATTCTGAACTTTTTTAGGCTTATTTGTAATTTTAAACTATTTTTGTGTTTATTTATAATTTCAAAATCTTTTTCGATTTATTTACGATTTGTGACAAACTAAGCGGGTGAAACTGTAATTTCGAAGTAGGGATAAAAGTTTTATGCAATTTTTAAATTTTTTAGATCTTTTTCATATTTTTTTGGATATCTATATAATTTTACAAAGTGCATAATATTTCTATAATTTTTAAACATAATAAGATTTTTTTCATAATTTTTAAGATTTCTAACTAGACTTTAGCTATTTCTGAATTCTATATATTTTTTATTATTTCAACACATTTTTATAATCACGAGAGTGTATACTTGATATTAGGGCTATGTATGCAACATACCTTTTGTGAGTTTTTTGAAACAACAAAAATCTTCGAATTCTTCACGAAGTCTTCAAATTCTTCACAAGTCTGTCTTGCTCCTTGCGCCAAGCTCTCCGCGTGCTCCAAGGAGGCGAGAGGAGTCCAGTGTGTGTGTGTGTTTCTCCCCTCGGCTGACCCCTCCTTTTAATGGGACTTCGGAATGAAGAGGAAGGACCTATCTCCGGTGGGAAGAGTATTCCTCCGGTGCTGGAGGGAGCCTCCCCGGTTACCTGGGCAAGAGAAAGACAAGGTGGATTGAAGTTCCTTCGGTTAGGCCATCTGCGAAAAGAGAATGGTGAGATGGAGGGACGTCCCTCTGGTTACTCCCTCCCCTACATTTATTGTTAATTTATTTATTTATTATTATTTTTAAATAAGCAGGGCTCACACAAGTGACGGGGGTCGCTCCGGCGACTGCGCAGGGAGAGAGAGAAGGGGTTCCTCCGGCCTCCCCTATTTATTTTTTTTTAAAATTTTTCATGGTTCAACACCTCTAATAAACTTGGAAAACGGATGGATAAATGGATATTCCTGTGCCAATTTCATCCCCAAACATAAGGATCCAGTTTTGCAGCGCAGCATCACGTTTGAGTCTACTAGGAACCTTCAGTAGCTCCTCATGACTCACTTAAGAAGAACAGATTTTAGTTCCCACAAGAAGATGCATTTGACTTTACAAATCAAATTTTGTAACTTACAAACAGATGTTCTCAAGGTGACAATAAACGACTGTACATCTCATTGATGGCTCGATTTCCCCACTTGAGCAACATGCCAACAAATCAGGCCATACTCCACTCAGTAATGGTATCCACAACAATCCCACGTTTGTTCATCTGATCGAGAAAATAAAATGAAAATTATTGTTGATCAACCAATGCTGCATTCTAAAGTTTGATGAAACCTAAGGGATCATCCGTATCAAACAAAATGATCTCTCTTGCAGTCCATGTGACATCTGCGAGATCATGCAGCAATGTACCGCATTGCTTGTCCAAAGGCAGCAGCTTGGAGCGACATTCTGTAGGAAGATAGAACAAATAGGGTGAGGAAAGATATAGGTGCCACTGTCTGGAATCTTAAAAGGATTTAGAACATGGCAATTTCACTTCCAGCAGGTAGCCTACTCAACGATGAAAATTCATACATGGCTAAGTTTTATTGACTCAGGTTTAGAACTCAAAAATCCCTTGCTCGCCAAGCCCATAGTAAATGGTGGTGATATATCTTTTCTAGTTTCCCTAAATCACTGGGTTGATAGAACAAAGAGTAAGCGAATCAATGAGCTATTGAAGTCTTTTAACATGAGATATAACCCTATAGTATGTGATGATCGTTATGTTAACACATTAAAGTTTTGACACACCTCATGATTTCTATCTCATGCATCCATACGAAAAGAAAGTCACTGGTCCATACCTGAGTTTCTACTGAAGTTAAACAGTGAAAAGGAAGCCAGCACCCTCTCTTCAATTGCCCTGTCATAATTCAAGCAGTCTAACAGCTGAGACATGAGAACTGGGCTTGCTAAAGCCCAGATACTACTGTTGCTGGGCAGTGAGGCAAGTGCGATGCTCATCCATGCGACTGTAACAAGGCATGATCGAGCCAAAGATGGGATCCCATCTGCTATACAGTTTGTTAGAGATGTCAAGAACCGCTTGTTCCCTCTGCTGAGCAAGATGACAGCTAACCTCCTCAGCCAATCCTCTGCTGCAACCTCCTCTTCATCCTGATATGAAATGTCATATTAGCTATATTAATTTCCAGATGCATCTGGGAGGAGAATGCAGTGTGAAATAGCTTTGCACAATATAAACAAGAAACATTACCAAGTAAATCTTGCGGAACTAGAGCTTTATATTATATTCTTTTATTCAAATGAATGATCGGATGAGAACAAATCTTGGAATATAAAGAGTATGCATTTCCATTTTTTCATATTTACAATAGAGCATGCTAAAAAAACATTCACCATTGAAGTGCCATTTCCATTTTTTCATGTTTACCATAGAACTTGCAATAAAAGCATACACTACTTATGGTGTATTGCTGATTTCACATTTGGTTTTTATTTGCCAGTGCTTTTCTGATGTGCTATATCCTTGCTACCTTGGATATTGACTTCAATACTTAAGTCAGTCTACTTATTCTTTATAATGGAGATTTCCTTAGGTGTTGGTTTTGTTCTTGAGAATGCCTCCTTTCACAAGATGGCCAGCATTTATGGTATATGTCCTAATGGCACAGCAAATTTTCTCAGAAGTCATGGGATAACATTCTCATTGTCAATAATTTTCTCCATGACAAATTACTTTTCATGATGAAAAATGGGAAAAACTTATTTTGTACCTTCGAAACCATAACCTGAATGAAATGGCACATTATAGATCAAGGACAAAAAGGAAGATCATGGGTGTGATGTTCAAAAGAATAACTGAATATTTCCACAAAAACATTATACCACAGCCCAAAATTAGAACTATGAATTGCAGTACATGGAATATTATGACTCCTAAGAAGAGAATTCGGTTGAGGAAGAGATGTCTTGGAGATAGCAGGATTTGGAAGGACAATCTGAAATATTGTTGTAACTCATATAAACCATTTTAAAATGTCAAATATATGAAATGGGAGATGAAGTGATGCAGCATGCCTATTGTTCACATATAACATGGCAAAAGCGCTAGAGAGTGCAGCAACGTCTTCCATATTAGAATTCAAAATAAGAGAAAGCTACTGCATATATAATTGCGATATTCATGAAACTGAACATTAAAATGATTATATGTGCTCAGTGTCAAAATAAACTTGTGATGTAACTACTAAAGCTGTTCATCTTGCCCTGTATTTTAGCTGACAACAATTAGACACAATGGCATACCATTCTTGTGATTCTATCAGCTCTTGTTTCTTTGCTTCTGAATGCATATGTAGGGTTATCATCAAAACCAGCTCTTTTTAGTAACCATGACTCTGTTGTAGCTTCCCCTGTGCTGGAGAACCGGCCGCCGAGTATTGACAGCGCTTTACTACAGTGTTCTTGGACTTTCTTGCTTGAACTGCAATCCATCGCAGTTACCAAGGCATCGATTCCTTCCTCTCTATATACACTGTACTGCATACTGTCTCCCTGCAACATAACGGCCTGATGGGTACTCTGCAGAGAATGGTATTGTTTATATTCTATCATATTTACTCAGACTAGACTTTGTATTTGAAATTCCGAAGTGTACCAGAAGATCAAGCTGCAACAGGATGGCTGCTACAAGTGGTCGCTGCTCTGCCGGCGCTTGCTGTAGATAGACCAAGAGGATATGCATTGTGTTCAAGCAGCCCTCACTTTTCAGACCATTCAAGAACATGGTAATCTGGGACCTTCTGTTCGGTTCAAGGTAAGTATAAACCAACTACTCAGTAGCTTAGAGAGGATTCCCACACATTCTTAAGTAAATTCAAATCGAATACAAGAAGGCTAAGGTGGCAGATACACCTATGATCGATGAACTAGCACTAGAATCTTTCTTTCTGAATCTCGACATAACATAAACCATAATCAAATATACGTGTGGAGGGATGGTTATGACAATTCATTGGAGGTATTTATTTAAATGTTATACACTAAAAATGAGCACAAAATTGCAATTAAGATAAAGTATAATTTTGGATTTTCTGAGCCTTAATATTTGGACTAGCACTAGCTTATTAAATGTAGAGAAATGCTACGGTGCCACTTAAATGTACATGTATGTATATGGGCATATGTATGTGTACAGGTATTATTGTAGAGTTCTTCACCCATGGCAAACATACCTACTGAGCTTTACCAACTCCACCAGTAAAGAGAGAGCACACCCATTGGACTTCAGCTGGTTCCCGACGAGAAGCTCAAGGATGGACGGCTTCCTTATATTCGTCGCCAAGTATGCTCTGCAGCTCCCATCTGCTCTGACACAGGTGGTGAGGAGGCTCGCCGCGTTCTTCCTCTCGCGGGCATCCCCCGTCTCCAGCCGCCGGATCAGCAGCCTCAGCCCCCCCATGGAGACAACCTGCTTGGCGTTCTCCACGTTCCTGTCGACGTCGAAGCCCGTCAGGAGCTGGTCGAGGAAGTAGAAAGCCGCAGACTTGGCGCGGCACTGCACGGTGAACAGCGTCTGCTTCTGGTCCCCGTGCTCCAGAATCTGGAGCACCAGGGGGACCCACTCCGCAGACAGCATCTGCTTCGCCTTGGGTTTCAGCAGGTACAGCAAGACGGCCGCTTTCAAGAACAGGCTGCGGATCCCCAGGAGCCTCAGGAAGATCTCGAGCTGTGGGTCGGCGTTCAGCACAACCTGCCTGTTCACCTCGCTTCTTGCAACCAGCTCTGCTAATACGGAGATGGTCAGCTCCAGTGTCTCCTCATCCTTTGATGTGAAGGACACCTCGAGGAGTCCCTCGATCACAGGTGCGGTTGAGATTGCAGACTCCACGGAAGGATCTCCATGCGAATCCAGCCAAGCTTTTGAGATCACCCGGATCGCGAATTCGCATTCTGCGAGGCTGTCCGAGGAGGAAATGAGGTTGACGGCATGACCCAGATCAGGAGATGGGGGATCTGCGTCTGCGTCTGCGTCTGCTTCCCTTGGGATCTCGGGAGCTGCAGCTCTGGGTATCTGGGTGGGACAGATGGCGCCTTTCTTCGGATCACTGCGGCAGGAGAACAACCGGAAGGAGTAGGATTTCCGGGGCGTTGATGCAGACCCTGCAATTGAGCTTTCCTTTGGCGTTTGAGACAATCTTTGGCGCACACCCATGTCCCTCTGTCTACACAGAAAGCACCCATAGCTTAGAAACTTCACAGGATTTGCTGGCTGTTTCCTTGAATCGATTCAAGTTTTTCTTTTTCTTCTTTTAAGTTTTTTTTATCTGGCTTCTTCTTTGAATTTAAAACAAAAACCATGACTTGAAGAAATTTCAAGAACATGTTATAGGAAGTCGGCAGGAAGACCATGCAGCTCTCGTTGGATGCCTCAATTACCCATCAGCAAAGTAAGATTCTTTTGGTTAATCCATAATTAAAACATCCTTTTTTCATAGGAAAGTGCACATGGGAGCATGTTAGATCAAGCTTATAAGAAGCACATTGGTGCACATCATATCAAGTTTTTGAAACAGTAGAAACAAGGTGATAGATTGGGAACTGAGGGAAGTGATGCACTTACTTGGGATGGTGGAGGCAGTCCGTGATCAGAATGTCATGGAAGTTCATGGTTAAGGGCCTTGTTATCAAATATAGGTTGCCATTAGGGGGAGGTTCCATACGTGTTTTAAAAAGGGTTTGCTGCATCAGAGCAAGAAAGAGATGAGTTGTGCAAGGGAATATTCAACCAGATAGCCTTTGGGGCCCTTGACAGCTCAAGGTGTTGGCAATGTACTGCTTGGCTAACTAATTTATTCCTATGAGACGACTTTCATAATCGCATAAGGGGTGATTAGGGTGAGTCATCTCGACTACTCGTCTTTAACCAAGTTTGGTAGTAGGGTTACCGTACCTAAAGTCTGGTAGGATAAAGGTCCTTATTCTAAGATGATTAACTCATTTTACTCTCTCACATAGAATGCCTTATCTAATTCTATTTAGAGTAAATTACCAAAACAAAAATCTGAAAACTTCATAAATAACTCGTCTGAGTCCACCCAAGTTAACTTATTCTAACATGTTATCAAAGCCTGTTCACGCAAAAAATCAAATTGCCCTACACATCTCTAGGTGTCATTCACGTGGGGAGAGAGAGAGAGAGAGAGAGAGAGAGAGAGAGAGAGAGAGAGAGAGAGAGAGAGAGAGAGGATTACTTACATAAGTGTCTACTTACATGAAAACACACCCCCACATATGGAGGGAGAGAGAGGTAGGTTTACTTACATAAAAAAAGGGATTTTTACATATATACCCCCATAAAGTTTAATTTTATCAAATATATCCCTCATCTAAGTATATTATCATGAATATCCTTCATTTAGATAGAAATGTCGCGATTATACCCTTTTAGTTTACTGCCGTCGATGGAGGAGAATATTCCGTGAAATATGTCATCTACGGTTGTTAGATCTAGGGTATATTTGACAAAATCGAACTTTACAGGGGTATATATACAAAAATCTTATTCTTTAACTCACACTTAACTCGGGTTAAAGTGTTAAACACACGGGAGTTACGGCAAGGGCATAATCGTGACATTACCCATATTTCGAGGATATTCATGATAATATGCTCCGATGAAGGGTATATTTGACAAAATCAAACTTTACAAGGGTATATATGCAAAAATCCAAAAAAAAAAGATGGGGAGAGAGGGTGAGTGTGTGTGTGCGTGCGTGCGTGTGTGTGTGTGTGTGTGGGCGTGTGTGTGTGTGAGAGAGAGAGAGAGAGTTACTCACATGAACAGAGTTCCCGTGTTTGCAACCACCTTCTTCAGTTACATCGTCTCTTTCTGCATCTACAACACTTCTTAGACTGGCCAGAGCTCCGCCTTCATCCCCATCTCTTTCAGAGGAGGGGCCAAACACAACCTGATACCTGTTCCATGGAGAGAACAGAAGTCAAGTAGGAGAGAGAAAATGATGACAACAAGAACATCTCCAAATCACAGCTCCTAATGAACGGGACACAAGTAAAACAAGTAACTAATTTCCCCCCAAGCAAAGCCAACGAAAGAAGGACGTCACAAGGGTAACCCATTCCACATACAGGGTTCTGTTGGCCGAGCATAGCGACACCGGCACCGATCGTCTCCCCGACCCCGCCCTATAGTTCGGTACCGACGGCAGCGACACCAGGGGAAGCACAGGAGCAGCGGCGCCGCCCACTTTGAGCCACTCCTTGTAGTACAGGGCGAATTGGGCGGTGCCCACGTCGATTTGGTCGTTGTACACCCTGTTCAGCACCTTCATCCTCTGTTCCCTCTCCTCGCCGGCGTCGAGCTCCGTCGCAACCTCCACCTCGCCGTTGTACCACACCTGGAGGTGGAGGAGGTGGGGGAGGAAGAAGTTCTCCCACAGGTCGGGCAGCAGGCTCCGCCTCGCGAGGCGCGGCGCGTCGCAGAACGCCTGGAGGAGGTGCCTCGCCGCGGCCCGGTCGTCCCGCTCCATCTTGTAGACGACGGAGAGGTAGAGCTGCGCGCAGGCGGAGAGGTGGGAGTTGGGCACCCCGCAGGTGAGGCCGGTCCGGGACTCGGGGGAGTTGAGGGAGGCCACAATGCTCAGCAGAGTGATGGAGTTCCTCAAAGACCGGATCTTGGTGCCCCTGGAGCCGCCCTGCTGGCTGCGATGCCGGGGGCCGCCCTTCTCGGCCAGCCTCTCTATGCTCTCCATCCCCATCTCCAGGTTCACTAGCAGGGCGTGCTCGGCGCCGCCCTTCCCCCTCCCCGCCAGGCACGCCGAGCACTTCTCCCTAACCTGCCGCCGGAAGGAGGCGTCCTTGGAGAACCGCCCCGCGTAGCCGGAGAGGATGGAGACCACGGCCCTGGCCGCCGCCGGCTCGTCGTCGTGCCACGACGACTCGTCGGTCGTCGTCACGCCCCGCGACCGCGGGTTGGACTTCGCCGCCGAGTTGGAGCTCGTCCTGTTGGAGGGGAGGCTGGAGGACCCATTGGAGCAGGTGGGGCGGTCCGGCCGGCGTCGGCCCCGGGAGAGGTCGACGCTCCGGCGGTCGCGACAGAGGGAGATGGCGGCTGCCACCGCCGGCCCGGCCTCTTCAGACAAGTGACGGTGGTGTGTATCCATGGGCTTGGTATGCCTGTGGGGTTTACGGCGGCGGAAGCCTTCCTGGGTGAGGAGATCATGGAGGGAAGACATTGCTGCGAAGGTGCAGTGAAGGGGGTGGGGAGGTGGGCTGCTACGCGCATCCCCCACCTTGTTTCTGTTCTACCCGCTTTATCTGTACAAAGAATGAGATAAAAACGAGAACAGAGAGAGAGAGAGAGAGAGAGACCAGAGGCTAGAGAGAGAAACCACGTACACAGAGAGACACAAACACACACAATACAACACGAGAGAGAGAGAGAGAGAGAGAGAGAAGGGGTGATGGCCAGATGGGGACAAACAGAGCCGCTGTTTTGGAGGGGGAGGAGGGGGGAGGAGGAGAGTGGTGGTGGAGTGGTGGGTGCGGAAGGGGGTGGTGGAGGCGGCAAGCCCTCTCCTTTGTTCGGTCGCAAGGATTTGTTTTTGTCTTTAGCCGTTGGGTCGTGTCTTTTGCAAATAACTTTAGTGATAAGCCCCTCTGAGATTCACATATGTAATGCCCCCATGACATTGCAATATTAGTTTTAATATATAGGATTAGTCTTAATGCTAATATTTTTCATGTCTATTGGATGTCGGAGGAATCCTCCGGAGGAAGGTGGATGAAAGTGGGAGAACGACTTAAAGAATGGGGAAGAGAGAGGAGTGGAACTCTTCGAGAGTCTTTCTTCAAAGACTAACTTTTCGTGAGCCGTACTGCTTATTATCATGTGGAAATCGAAATTGATAGAGTATAACTAAACACCCTAATACTAACGGTAGTTGTATTAAAATCGATATTGATGGAACTATTTAGTGCAGCAAATAAACATCCTATAAAGTCCTCCTTTCTAGTACAAACCTCCTTCCTATAATGACACTTAAATTTTTAACCATTTAAAAAATTTTATTTAATATAATGTTTTAAAGACGTTGGGAATCGAGATGTTGGATGACGTGGACGTAGTCAGGATTTGTCGGATCGACCGTATCGATCGTCTCGATTTTTTATCGAGACGGGACAGTATGATGATGTCCCGTTCTGTACCGTAAGGTTTAAAGAACCTTTATATATATGTTATATAAAAATAATACTTGAATAAATTTATGGCTCGATTGGTTCGGTCAAACTTGGACCTCCTCAGTTCAAAATCTCACTTTTCTCACGTTTTTAGGCATTTTTTTACCTTAAAATTTAGATAGTAGTTTAAAAAAATGTAAATGGGGTGCTTTTGGCACGGTTCGAACACGGGACCTCAATCAGCCTACACATTGTTATCGAAACCGGACTGATACTTGAATCAGACAATGAGCTGGTTCGGTTCGAATCGGTTTGACCGTTCAATCGAACCGGTTTGAACCGTAATGTCATTATAATATTGATATATGGTCCGACCGGATTCTATAACCTAAGATAATAAGAAATAAGATATAATGATCAAAATAAATAAACATACATGTATAATTATTTGTCTTGATTATGTAACTATTAACTATACAAGTAAAGAAATAACAATAACATTGTTAAATAAATTGACCTTAAAATTTTGTGATATTTTATTAGTGTTCACTCTTCACAATTGACATTTATACTCCTTTAAATATTTAAACTTTAAATATATCTAAAATAAAATGATAAATAATAATAAATTAATAATAATTAAATACTTTTGTTCACATGTACATATCATTTTAAATATTTAAATATTTTTATATTTTTTTGAAGGGTGAATCTGGTCAAATCGATTTGTATCGGTTCACCGGTCAAATCGCGGTTCGTCCAGTTCGTCCGGTTCTTTAACATTAGATCAGACCGGGCCTAATCGGATAAGTCCCTGTACAGGTTCACGGTCGAACCGGTTCGACCGATCGGTCCTGTTCTAATAACACTGGGCCTACAAGATAATTTTGATATAAAAAAATTATAAAAATATATGTTACGGCCGGGTTGCGTCTCACAGACCGGTCGTCCCGGTCTATGGTTAGGACGGTCCGAGACGGACGGGTCATCCGGAATGGATTTATCAAATCCTGGGCATAGTAAAATATGAGATGGAGCTATGGTTTGTCGGTCCATTCGTAATGTTCATCCGGCGTAATCACGGGGAGGAATTATCGTTGGTGGAACCGATCTTACAAATTTACAATAGACCAAGGGACTTTATCCATTTTAATAAAGTGGATTTTGCATTTACCCACCGGAAGATACCGTGAAGTATTCTTTTTCTCGGGCACTCTTTGAAAATCTGACGGGAAAACTTTGTTCAATTAATACTCTATCTCTATTTTTTTTACTTATTTTACTTTGAAAAATTGTTGGGACTTTCACGACAAGAAAAAGTAGCGTCATCGACGAAATTTTGTGACGGATTTTTTTCATCATTAATTAGTGACAAATTAGCATTGAAAATATAGTATCCGTCGCCAACATAGATGAATAATTTTTCATACCGAGTTAGAGTTCGCAGCAATTTTTCATAAAATCGTTGCAATTTTACGACGGATGTGCCCCGAAACATCATTTTGTCACAATAATAAATAATTTTACGACAAAAAAAATTCGTCACAAAATCTGTCACAATTTAGAGATGAATTTGCGACTCCAAAATTTTGTCAATTGTTCCAACACGACATCTGAAATATCAGTCCGATCATGTTGTCGATTGTTCCAACAGTATCGGAGAGATAGAGTGACCCGCGAGAGTTGATGAATTTCAAATCAGATTCCCAATTTAAACTTGATGCTCAGAATATCATTCTCTAAAATAATTTAGTAACCAAAGAATTTAAGTACGATCATTTGTCATTGTGATGTCATTATTATAATTTGAATAGGTATTTTTGATATAAAAATAAAATATTTTTAAAAAATTAGAGACGAATTTACGACGACATTTAATCTATTGCATTTGTGATGAATCTACGTCAGAAAAAATGTCTATCACAGATAATTGAGATGGAACACCGACAAATAATTGTCCGTCACAAAATATTTTACGCCGAAATAGCGACGAACGTGCGTCTGTCACTAAATATTTTGGGACGAATATGACTTTCGTCACAAATGTTTTACAGACGTATTTGTAATAGATTAGCAACAAACATATGTAATCCATTGTCCATGAACATGGCTAAGCATTTATTAGAGACAAGAATAATTTGACCGGACGTTATCCGTCTCTAATCGGTCAAAAACTCATCATTGAGGACTATTGTGATGGATTTGCAATAGACTCTTTTTGTCACTGATGTCACATTTTACCGTAGTTTTTAATCGTTGAATCTAACTTTTTGTTGGAACGACTTATTTTAAAAAAAACTCAGGATTAGTTCCAAGATATCTTACCCACTTTGACAAATTATTTTCTTGTCAATTTGTTGGGATAAACCACCTTATTCCACCCTTAAACTTAGAGAAGGGGGCCTTAAGGAGTTAAAGGAAGTAGCTTTTGAACAAGTATCCTAATTTGAGGGGTTGGATTTGGATTCTAAGTGGTGCATTCTTTATGTAAGGTCAAGTTAGTTAATCACGTACACTATTGCATTCCGTATCATGTGAAGATAATTCAAGTCATCGAAGAGAATTTTAATGATGGGTGATGCATTCTTAATTAACCTTCGGCCTAATTATTTAACAGCATTTTGTATCCAAGAAATCATATGATGTCGTGTAACAGTACGGGTGTAAATGTATTTAATACATTTCTTATTTTAAAACAAGCTAGGTGCAATCTGAGAATCTTATTATAAAGACTATTTCTTTCTAGGTAGAGATTATGTCCTTCTGGTCAATACGAGACACCATGAGGGGACCCTCTCTGTTATCTGCTTTCATAACGACGAAATTCCTCACCATTCAAAGCCCTTTGCCCCATGTGGATGACATCTCCCACTCTGAAAGCCAGAGGAGACCCATCCTGTGTTCTTTTGCAAAGCCGGGTGGGGAAGGATGATCCAAGAGTTAAACCCCAACTGGGTGACAAGATTAAACACTAGTGATTAAACTAAACAGGATGGTGTTTTTGCAAATATATCACTGTCACAGGATGAATGAAATACATATACATATGTATATAAACACATTAGTCTTGTAAGTTCTTATGTGCAAATATGTCACTTCAGTATTTTGTTAGTCGCCATTGAAATTGTGGGTTCCTACACAAAGACTGATGTCTATAAAAGTCTTCTTAAAGTCATAATATCACGAATATCTTCTTTATTAATTGAAGAGAAATATTGTGAATTTACTTTTCGATATCATCCGAGACGTTATACAAAATTGTGCAATTATAAATCCGTTGCTAAGTCATCGCAAATTACTTCGGTCCTCAATATAGTGACGAATAGTTAATAGGTCACTAATATGTCACAAATTGACGATAAAAAAATTTGTCACAAATAATCCGTCGCTAATCACATATTTTATTGTAGTGTTAGAAAGGATAGTCATGATAGTTTTTTTTTCTCTAAGGAAGATATTCATGATATTGGGATTTGTGGTTCTAGAGTTGTTCCAAGTGAGCAAATTTTTATCAAGATTATTTATATAAAAATTTCCTCTAATTGTCCTCAAGACATTCCATTTTTGAACTGACAAAATATAAATTGTCAATCAAAAAATTCTTCTTTAGGCAACAAGATAAAAGAAAAAAGTAATCAGTTGCCCCCTTCTCTCTCTCTCTCTCTTAGGATAAATACATGAAGAAAAAAATGATTTCTTGTTTACTTTTTTTTTTTATTTTTTTGATCAAGGGAGATGTCCGGGAGGGGAATAGGAGACATAAGAACATAATGATATTTTAGAAAGTGCACCGCAGCACCTTCGAGAAGTGTCTCCCTGGAGACACTAGGAAGCGCCTAAATTCGTGCCCCTTACTACGCTGATGGGCGGAAAAGAACAAAGCTTCGTACGTCGAGCTAACTCGTACAGATGACATGTTAATTACTTGAACCTTCAGTTAAAAGATCATGTCAATAATGCATGTAAGAATTATATCGCATTGAGTACACATGCAAATACACTTCTCACTATGCAAACATGCAACATAACCTACCCTAATATATATATAGTATGTATATTACAGGATCTCCAGGATTCCTAAACACTATTCAATTCAACCCGGTCCTACCCCTCAGTCGTTTTTTCTCACCAAGTGGAAGAGCTGTTCCAATTTCAAACACTTCGATGCAACATTTCCAGACTTTCAGTTCAAGCTGCACCACCCTTTTCATTATATATATATATATATATACCCCACCCCTTCTCTCAGAATCATCTCCTTTTTCCAAGGCATGCATTGGCGCTTTGAGATTCTCAAAAGCTTGAGCATGATTGGCAGTTTGGGGAGGACAATGAGATGCAGTGCTTGGGAATTTGCAGATTAAAAAGATGGGGGCAGCAGCAGAGACAGCAGTTTGGTGAGCAGGATGTTCTTGGTCGACTTGGGGACTTTTGTCGAAGCATATAAAAAACGTAAAGATTCCGTGTGAACAGATGAGTGAGGACAGCCCGGGCCCTTCCTTCGAGATTGTGGTTCAGGCACTCTCTCGCTCTCGCTCTCCATTTGGATTGTGGAAAACACTCCCTAAAATGATCCTATGGGATATCTGGTTGCCATATTCTAGATGCATGTATTAGTAGTGATTTAATTTGGTTCGAAGAGAATACCACTGACGGGGTAGAGTGACGGGGAGATACTGGTGCGCTCCGAGAAACACGTTCCAACGTATTCAGGAAGGGCCTCCCAAGTAGAAGTGAGCACGATTTGATTTAATTTAATTTGAAGAGAATTTTTTTAAATCAAATCAAATCGAATTAAAGTTTTAACTCGAATCAAATCAAATTAAACTAAATTAAATTATTTTGAAATCAAATCAAATAAAATAATTAGTTCGGTTGGACTCGATTTGAACCATATTCATCTTCCCTTTTAAAAATTAGATTAGATTCAAACAAGAGTAGAGAAAGGTAGAGTTGAAAATTTTCTACTAAATAAAGTAAATATTAAAAATATAACATAAAAAGTTGTAACGTGTAAGAACAAGCTCCATAATATTTTCGCATAAAAAATTAAGAACTTCAATTACAGTAAAATGAAAGGTGATTTGAAACCATCTCATAGAGTCAGAAATCTCGTTAAGATGACGGAGATTAGACTTTTTGATTTAGGGTGTATAGTTACATATACACTTATATTAACTTGATAAAAATATCTTTAAATTCAGATTATTCGGTTCGGTTCGAATTTCTAAACTTTAAAACCAAATCAAATTAAAAATTTTAATACGGTTCGATTTGAACCTAAATCGAATTTTTTTTAATTTCAACCCAAACAAAATCAAACCAAATCCATTGGTTCGATTTGATTTTTGGGTTAAACCCGAATAATGATCGCCCCTACTCTTAAGAGACGCTAGTAGGCACCGAGCCATCTACTGCGACTCAGAAAAACTCGGGGCCTTCCTCTCCTCCAAACAACAGAGGAGCCAAAGTTAGACCCAGAGACCTCGTGATTTCTCGTGAGGTAAAGAACTACCCGGCTTACCCAGCGGTTATTCTCTCAGTAGTAATTTTGATATTTGATTATTAATATCAACTAATAGTAGGAGTACAATAATTATGTACTGATTTGGATATTCATGTATCGGAAGAATCTCCTATTATATAAACTTTAATACTGCATCAAGTCTGACTAAAATTGTGCTTGAGGCTTAATGATCCCTTGGGAAGGTTTACAGACGCTGATGTATCATGGGTCACAGTTACAGTACTGCCACCAAGTAGTTACTCTCTCTCTCTCTCTCTCTCTCTCTCTCTCTCTCTCTCACACACACACACACACACACACACACACACACACACAAACACTCTCAAGTTACAGACCCCAAAATTAAAGCTAAGGTCATGACAGGCACAATAGTTACCATGGTTCACTAATCGTTACGCACGTACTTTTGGGGGATTATTATAATCTCCATTTGACCTCAATATTAGCAAATTTTAACTTTTGCCGTCTGTCTCATTATAAAGGGGTTGCATAACCTTAAATTACAAGAACAGCATGCCTATATATATTCAAACGAAGCCATCATTTCATTTCTGTTCACATCCCATTCCAACTGCTATCCCTTTTCAGATTTTGAAGTTGCAACAATATAATCAGATGCATATCGTCAATTAATAGCCCTACTAAGTCTTAAACTCAAGATGTCAGGTGCTCAGACTGATCAGTACTAGACGATCGAACTATGATAAATTTCGAATTACCAAAACAAAACAAAAAACAATAAGATACATATCTTCTCATTCTCCACCATCTTAATTATTTTCATTTCCGTTCACATCCCACGTTCCAGCTGCATGCATGCCATCCCTTTTCGGATTTTGAAGTTGCAACAAGCAGATGCATGTCTTCTCATGCAGCCTCCACCATGTTTTCATTTCCGTTCACATCCCATATTCCAACAGCCATCCCTTTTCGGATTTTCAAGTTGCAACAATCAGATGCATACATATATATATATATAAATATCTTCTCATTCCCCTACACATCTCTCCCTTCATGCCACCAAGACCAGCAAAAGAAAAGAAGGGGAAAAAAGCTGAGAAGCCCCCGTACACATATAAGCATGCCTTACCAGAGACTCCCCCCACACTGTCTGCCACATATTTTTGATGAAATGATGGGAGGGAGGAAAGGGATAGAAAAAAAGGTGCATGGAAAGGAAAAGGGGGAAGGAGTGCTAACTTTCGGTGTCTGGATTGGGTTCTTCACAGTCCCTTCCCTTCACACTACAACACAAGAAGGAAGACTCTCCGGTATAGTTCAGTCACGTCGTGGGGAGGTTGCACCCGTGACACCACGACGTCCCAACCCCCACATTCCACTTTCTAATTAATTTTTGGGGGTCCCGGGAAAGAAATTAAAGGGCATGATCGATCTGAAGTTGGCCATGCACATGACTTGCACTTGTGCTTCTTGAGATGTTGCTTAATTATATGGATGATATATCATAAGATTTTGAAATTAAGTCGTGTGGTTAAATTAATAAAGATGATATATATATATATATATATATATATATTATATCCTTGAAACATGCTTGATGAATGAGACATTGTGGTCTTATCAAATTTTTTGAAGGGATAAAAGAGCTCGATCACAATATCAGAGGATGATGATATATATAGCGACGACGACTATGTATATATGGAATATCATCATTCGGGCCGGTTTAAAGAGGAGGATGATGCAGAATAACCCACCGTAATGCAGCTAACGAGGTGGAAATAATCAAGGTTGAGATCGAAGTTAATAGTTCTCATATAGTTCTAATTGAAATGTAGGGGGTTTAATGTTTTCTTTATGGAACTAATAACTACAGAGAAGGCTATATATATATATATATATATATATATATATATATATATATGCTGAAGAGCAGAAACATGATGTGAATCGATCGTCCTTGAGCCCTGCCAGAGAGATTATTGGATCATGTATGAAGAGGATCAGCCGAGTTGAAAGGTCAAAGGAGATAAACAACTCTTCAACAACAGAATGCAGTGCCATCGGCGCGAGTCAGATTTGTACTTGGAACCGGTCGACAGTAAAGTAGAAAGACCTGCAATTCCGCTTCTGTGGAAATTAAAGCATTGGTTTCTTCTGTTCACGAGACTTCAAGTTATTGACTGCTGCGGTAGACACACACACACACGATTAATATCTAGAAACTGGGTTGGAGACTGAAAGACTTCTATTGGAGTTTCAGTTTGATAATCAATAGAATCTTTGGCAATGTTGTCTATATTTTTTTTAGCAATAATCTCCTACGTGAGCTTGTTGTTCGATGAAATTCACTTATGAAGCCTCTCTCTCTCTCTCTCGATTTCATCTTGGCAGCTTTTGGAATAAGGGAAGCCGGCTTTTGATGCAAGATGGCATCTCTGTCTACCCTTCACCTACCTCTTTCTCTTTCCCTCTCCCTGCCCCAGACTCCAATACTCTCCTTTAATTTGTTTGTGGCCAAACAAAGGGCTGTCCCGTAATTACAAGGTTTTTTTTTTCGGAGTCTTCCAACCTTAACACCTTTCAAATGAGATTCTTGACTTGGATTTCAGTCACCAAGATCTGTAGTGTCCAGAAATCTGTCTAGAAAAATGCAGATTAATTTTGACAAAATCTTTTTTTTGGGGGGGACACAGTGTCTTCAATCACTGCCTTTTCTCACAGCTAGCGTTGAACTGGAAAAAGACATTGACTTCAGTTTCTTTCCACTTCGGCTCTCCAGTCTGCAGATCTCCCTTTTAAATGATGGGATGGATAGATGTACCCAAAGTTCTTGATCGAATAAAAACATTTCAGTCCCATGATGCATATATTCCAGAAGAAAACCAGACGCGCTTTCACTTGGATTCTAACTGGCTCTCTGAAATCGAGGACTGATTGATAGATGTCGACTGATCGAAACTGGCTCGCAGTTCACTGTGGATCAGCCTCTTTTGGTGTTACCTCCTCGAAGTCAGTTTTGATGTCTGGCGGTGAGCCTTCACATTCCAAATCCAAACAAATTAGATCGATGGCCGAGTCTGGTGTACAAGAAAAGTGTTCTAACATATATTTTTTATGCGTAGATCCTGCTTAAAGACTATCATATATTTGTGAAAAATTCCCTGACATAATTTGATGCATGTAAAAACACCGTCAAGGTAATTAACACTCATGCAAACGAGTATTCATAACAATAAAATTACCTTTGTACTTTAAAATTTATTAAAATTTTTCGTTATGATGCAAGATGCTAGTTACCTTGTCATCTTCACGTACACACGCTATTGTGAATAATCTTTAACACTGTTAATGGATGAAATAATTTTATTTTTTTCTCTTGATTAGAGAAAGAAGAGAATTAGAGAGAGAGAGAGAGGGGGGGGAGGGGGGCGGTGGACGGTACACCCTCCCATCCCCACTCTTCTGTACAAAGGAAGAATGGAAAGAAGAGAAAGGAATAGGGTAGTTGCATGGGCCCATCCGTTCGTGAGGGAGAGAAAGAAAGTAGATAGAGCAAAAGGAAGGTAAGGGCAGCCATTTGGCCCCTCTTCCATTGCAATCCCCTAGGTCTCCTCTTGCGTGCGTGTGTGTGTGTGTGTGTGAGAGAGAGAGAGAGAGAGAGAGAGGGATGGACCCATTATCCTGGTCCCCCCACAAGAAATGTGGAGAGAAAGAATGGGGGGATATATACCGTACGTAGTTAACGTATTTTCTTTAAGTGTTACAACAATCTTTTGCTAGTTACTTATGAGTTTGCTCAATCGTGGTTGAGATAAATAGATAGATATAGATGGCAAAGACATGCATGATGGCGTATACTACTTCTGCGTAGATGCAAGTATAATGACTTCAAAGATATGGCTTCAAACGTTAAAGATTTAGGACACATGTATACCATAAATCCCTTCTAATCAATCTCTCAGCTCAAATGACTCATTGTTAGTCTTCTTTTGGTATTTTCTCTTCAAAGTGACTTATGATGTCGTTCCCTGTCAGTGGTGGAGTGGACACTCTCCCCCTTTCAAAGGGGGAGGTCCCCGAGTTTAATCCCGAGTTCCCCCTCCGATCCGGGTAAAAAAAAAAACTTATCAAAACAAAAATATACTTCTAGTGTTGAGTGTAAGAAATGACACGTGCACATTCCGAGCACTGGCACGAAGACCAGCAGGTGGCATCCTCACGATTGGGAAGCGAAACTGGTAATACAAACGTTGCAGACTGCATACCTATGGGTAGGGCAACATACAGACAGCAGGCCTAGAACTATGGCATTACACTGTGCCATGCACTCAGAGTTCCTTAGTATTTCCTCACATTCTTAGGGCTTTAATTAATTCCAGAAAAAGAAGAAAAGATCACCAATTGTCATGCACAAGTATTTGAACTAAATCAAAGTATATAGAACACAAATTCAATAACGTGGTATGTAGAGGTGAGAAAATGATCCTTAAATCTCGTACCACACTTTTAAGATTTATTTGATGGGAAAATTCATCATGTCACCCGTGGAAGTCTGCAATCACTAAGAAGATTGCGTCAGAAGGATCCCTAGACATTATCCCAGGGGACAACCCTCCGATGATTAAGTTAGGATTACATTGAGGGAAAAACAGTAGGAGGTAGAGAGAGAGAGAGAGTGAAGGTGAGTGAGAGTAGAATGGACGAGCCTAGGCATGAGAACCGGGTCTCCGGAGGTGCTCGCCGAGTCTGGCGAGTGCTCAGAGAGTATTCACTGGGCACAGGGTGTGCTCGGAGAGTCGTGTGGATGTTCGAAATGACGGGGTTGGCTTCTCTATGTGAGCTTTGACAGTCTATATGTCTCTCCCCTCTTTATGTGTGTGCGTCTGAGTCTTTCTATGTGTCCTGGTATCTGATCGGAGACCTCGCTCTGGCGGTAGAGGTCCATTCCTCAACAGGAAAAAACATAAGTCATGAAATAACACCTCCTTGAACATGGGAGGAGTTTCCCGTTGTGTACCTATTTATTCGGGAAGAACGGCCTCGGGGCGAGAATCTTGACGCTGTGAGCGTGACCTCGTCCCTGTCAGGGAAAGGGCCTATAAAGGCGGGAGCAATGTTCGGTTGCTGGATAATTTTAGACGTCCGAGATACCCGTGTCGATGTCTCCTGTGAGCTGGTGAATCCTTTGTGTGTCTCTGTTGGGTCGTCTGGTCTGGACTGCAGACCATCGAATAGCCTACTTTAAGTCTGACTAGGTCAGGCTATCGTGGTCCTAGTGCCGGTGGGCCGTAGTGGACCTGATAGGTTTTACCTCCTCGTGATGTCATCCACTTTCGAGAAGGTAATATAAACCTGGAACAAGTAGTTCTGTTGGGATGGATTATAATTAAAGGTACACAAAGGAATGGGGAGATTACTAGAATATTGCACGGTAAGATGAAATCAGGTTAGATGAAATAGAGAAGTGTGTTTACAGTCCTATGTCGCTATCACATACTGTTAAAGGTAATTTATAAAAGTCATCAAGATCCTATTAATCTAGAATAATATAGGGAAAATTAACTATATCCTCTTCAAACTTTAACTATTATTTTTATACCTCTATCTTTATAGAATTTATACCAATACCACTCAATTAAATCTTTAAGATAAACACACAGTCCCTGCCATCAATATTCCCTCGTGATGATTAACCCCAAGTTACCGCGAAGTTGGATCCGTGAAAAGACAGGGGGAAACTTACTAACATCTAGATCAGACTCCACACTCCTTCAACAGTTTGTTGGTGAGATTCACCGTATCCTTCTGTTCTATGTCGAGGTTCCTTTTTATAGGGGGTTATCCTGGTATCGAAGGTCAATCTTTTAACAGAGAAGGGCGCAAGTTATGGAGTAACATTCCTCACGATCGTGGCGGGAGTTTCCCGTTGAGAGGCAGTTATCCCGGAGTCGACCGATCCCCAGGCGAGTCTTACGGTACTCGTGGGACGTGCTCGCCCGTTGTGGAGTCAAAACCTGCGTCGTGACGGTTAGTCACCGGAGAGTCTTTCACGGTCATTGCGTCTGGGCCAAGGCCCTTCATGCTGGTGCATCCGAGGTCCGCTCATCCTGGGCCGTCCATAACGAGCCGTGGCTTGCAGTGGCCTGTTAGGCGCGTTTGGACCGTGAGTCGAATTGGGCTTTGTTATAGATAGGCCCGACATGGGCCGAGCCGAATTTACCCTCCTTATAACCTATTAATCTATTATAATTTACGGTGATGAATGTTGGGTGCTAAGAAAAAAATGCATGTGAATATATATATGGAGTAGAATGGTGTTAAAATATGTGAAAAATCTAAAGTGATGGCGTATGGAGACTTAAAAGTAGCCTTAGGCATTATTAAGTTGAAAAAATATGCTTAAATGGTCTAGAAAAGGGATTTGGGAAAAACCTAAAATGAGCATGATTTTATGCAAAACCTAAGATAAGAAGATATTATGGCATAAGAAATGGCATAACTTTTCTAAATTTACCTTCAAACATGACATTTAATAGAATAAAGTGGGGGGAAGGGATTCTAGTAACTAATCTCAAATAAATGAGATAAAATTCTGATATTAATGAAGATGCATTCATGCATGAAAGCCTTTTTTTTCTTTCATTATCCCTAATATCTAAGAATAGTGATAACAGTATTATTGAATCACTGAACTTGTAAGCCCCAAACTTTATTGGAGAGTGTACCAGGTCATACAAATGTTGCAGGTTGCTCACTGATGACATGCCTTTGTGGTAACCTAGAGCAGCAGGCAGGGCAGGCATCCATGTTTTTTCACCAAACATGCCTAGAACTGTGACACAGCTGCAGATTCATATTCCAGGTATTGTACTATTTTTTGGCATGTATAGGGGCTCCAGTTAATTCAGAAAGAGAAAGGAAGGTGACCTGCCAGTGACCTGGGGATCTGATCATAGTCTGCCTAATTAATTGACAATGGAAGGCTCCTGTTCAAGGGTATACTGCATATATTGTTCAGAATTTAGAGATGTCGATAACATCAAACCTGTGTGGACATAGTTATATATATATAGAAGGAGAAATCCACCTCTTTTCCTCAATATTAGTGTGATCTACATACAATGTGTTATATTCACCTGTGTGGACATAGTTGTATTCTATATATATTGTCGATAACATCATAGCTAGCTGTTCTAACTTAGTTTGGGCATGCAGCAGCATTCTAATTAAGCTCCTGTTAATTATCAATATCACGCGTTCGCGTTTCCCCACGTTTTCACAAGCATATATATATATATATATATATATGCGTTGTTATTTTTTTTCCTGTACGTAGTTATATATCATCATTCAAATAATGCTCTGTCGACGTTAGTTGTATATATGTACGTGAAGGAGAAAATTAACTTGTACATATACATGCTTCTCTGAGACAGCAAAGATGGACGTACGTGGGGCAGACATATCGACTCATACGTGCAGATTCTTCTCAACACCAAGTGGGCACTGAGGACGCCATGCAGTCGTCGTCATTCAGCACACGGACAGCCCGCGCTCACTTGCGTGCAGCTGCCTGCGCGTTGGCAGCGAAGTCGACAGTTAACGACATGAATCCACACACACACACACACCCACAAGATATTTATTTATATATATATATATATGAACCCAACTGCACGTAAAGTGGTTTATAATTAGTGATCCCGTGATCCTGATGTGCGACATGGATCATCTGTCTTGATTTAGTACATGGATCCCACTCTCCTGTGTAGTACGGGTTACTGCTCATCCTATTTTCCAGCTGCATCTAGGGCCCAGTTTGATTTAGGAATGAAGTGAGGGCAGTTACGTCACCCTGGTTTTGGGGTATCCGCCCCCACCCCTTAACCGAATCTGGGTTAAGTTATTCTCCCCCTCTTCGTGGAGTGACAAAATTCATCTTAATCTCTGTCCGACTCCGGTTAGAAAAAAAATAGGAATAACTCATTCTACCCGGAATAGGCCATCCTAACCGAGCTTACAACACCCGAGCTTCTTGGACAATTAATATACCTATTATTTCCTGAAGACAGCAGGTTAACTCCAGTACTGCAAACATACCTATTTTAAGGGCTACCCGTTGAGGAGTGGCCGGGTCGTATATGGTTGTACATGGGCCAGGCCACACGCAAGCTGGGCTTGGGCCCAATGACTGAAACTTTGCTCCTAGGGCCGCTGGACTGGGTTATTTGGACCACTGGCTACCTGGGCCCAAAGTTGAACCCGAGCTCAAACGTTTCTGGCTACTAGGGCTGGACGGCGTTTGTATACCTAAAAGAAGAAGATAAAATCCAGCTGTTCAATGTGCATCAGATGATCTGCAAAAACAAGTATAAGTTCTTGAACCACCCGATTTAGGGCAGTACGTAGCAGTGCTTCCCTGTTTCCCCTCCTCCATTTCCCTCCTTGCTATGGAGATAGTAAATGTTGATTTTAGTCCTTTTGTCTTTTGCTATTCCGCTCTACTTAATTAGGCCCCGGCCCTTTTTAGGATGTTCCCGCACCTCATACTTGAGTTGAACACAAGCTTAATTAATTGTGGTGAAGTTAGAGAGATTGACGTTGATAATTAGGACCATCGAGAATAAAAAAAAAAGATAGTCCCTTTTAGGGGTATATATATTGGCAAACATGATGATTTTAGGCTTACAACATCAAATGACACGGATCTCGATCAACATTTGCAGTGACACTCGGCCAGTACGTGCGATACATGGCATATCGAATCGTACTAGGAGAACATCAGTACGATGGTACGTTGGCACGCATGTGGTATGGTATTGGGTGAGGGGAAGAAGAAAGGGGGCCGATATCGTTCGGGGGGGGGGCAGCGTCGTCGCCTGGCAAGGTGGCCGGTGTTGTCGGCATTCTCTAGCGGGTTGGGGAAGGGGGTGGAGGGGAGAAGAAAGGGGAGGGGGTGACTAAAGTTAGTTGCGAAGAGAGGGGTCAGGGGTGGAGGAGAAGAGTGGGGTTAGATATTTATAAAGTGATCATGAAAAACCCATTTTTTTCTTATTTGGGGTTTTTTAAAAGCATTCTTCTCAATACGTCGGTTACGTCGGGGCATGTTAACATACCGTACCGTGTCGGATCGTACCAAACCATGACCAATACATGCGGTCCAACCGGCATGGCAAATCTTGATTTTGATGTTACATGGGCAAAAGGTTCTTGATGAAATTTGGCATTTGCTACTGCAAGAAATGCATATGCATGACTCAGCGCATGTGGTGGCATATGTATAGCCCAAGGAGGTGAGGGGGGGATTTGTTGCCCGTACAACATGACTCGGCTTAACCAATTGAGTTTTAGCTTTAGAATTTCAGATTTTTGTCAATTTCAGTTTAAGCTTAATTAGTCGTTGTTAAGCTAGTAACAATGATAACAGTAGAGTTGAAAGAAAATGCAAGGAGTAGTATATTTTTTTCCTCCTAAAATTAAGAGTCAAGTGATGAAAATATATAGCCTTGCGAGAGCTCTCATCAGGAGCATATTTACCGTTTACTAGTGTTTTTTTTTATAACGCAATCTCCACCCATTCGCATCTCTCTGACTCAATGAAATACCATGTGTGTAAAATAGACTATTGTGAGGTCTTCATCGATACGGGTTACCAAAAAAAGTTTTAAAAGTGAATATTGTTTGGAACTTAGAACAAATATTTTGTAAGGAGGCCACGAATGCAATTCCATTGGCCAAGAAATAATTTGCAATTAAATTCCAAGAGATAGATGTATTGAATTGGCTCAAAAGTAAAAATATCCTAATTCCCTAAAACACTTTGCAAATTCAAGTACAGTGAAAAACCCTTGACAGGCTTATACATGGAAAAACTTCACAGCATTTAAAAAGTTACTCAGACGCAGTAGCTCTTGGGTGTTTATACATGCAAAGCATGAACTTTGTTCAAACTTCATAAGGTTTAAAATAATTATTTTGGATTCATACTGTTAGGTTTGCCAAAGTGATCTTTGCCATGCGACTATGTGCACGTTAATATGTGCAAGCATGTGTGCCTGCACGAAACAGTGCAAATATAAATTAGTATTTTTCTTACACGTAAGCTATTATTCAAACAATAATTATAGGTTTATCACTTGATTATTTAAATGGGAAAATTACCTCTATACTCTCAAAACCTTTTGACATCACCTCTATACCTCTACCTTTTGTCGTATTTATCGTAATACCTTTTAAATCCTTAAGACGGGAGCCATTGTGCCCCTGTCGTGACTTAGCCGTTACACTGGTTAATCGAAGGTCGGTGAGGGAGGTAGAAATCTCTTACCTACCTCTGATTAAAAAACTCTCTCCCCTCCCCCCCCAAACACACCACACACTCTCTATGTCTCGTCTCTCCATGCACCCGCAGGGGTGCGGGTGGCGGAGGGGGAGACCCCATCTGGGACCCTCTCCCTCCCCCGCTGTCTCTCTCTCTCTCTCATCTCTTTCTATCTCACATCTCCCTCTCTCTCTCTTCTCTTTCCATCTCATCTCCTCTCTCTCATCTCTCTCTGCTCTAAGTTCCAAACAATATTCACTTAACCCATGATCTAAGACAACCGTAACTCAAGTAAGTTAGAACAGAAAGATTGGGGTGACCCACGACGCCATGTATAGCCAGGAGGAGACCCCCTCTTACACCTTCTCCCTCTCCCGCTCTCTCTCTCTTCTCTCTTTGCATCCGCATGGGTGCTGACGTCAGAGGGGGAGACCCTCTCCGGCGCCCTCCCCCTCCTCCTCTCTCTCTTTCTCATCTCTCTCAGTTTTGTCTCCCTCTCTCTCGTCTCTCTTTGTCTCATTTTCTCTCTCTCATCTCTCTCTACACCTGCAGGTCAGGGTGCCAGTGCCAGAGGGGGAGACCCCTCCGACGTCGTCCCCCCCTCTCTTGTCTCTCTCTCATCTCTCTCTACACCCATAGGGGTGCCGCCTGGAGGGGGTCTCTCCCTCCGGTGCCTTCTCCCACCCCCACTATCTCTCTCTCTGTCTCGTCTCTCTCTGGATCTATATATAGGGGTGCCAGGGCTAGAGGAGGAGACCCCCTCCGACTCCCTCCCCCTCCCATACTATGTCTCTCTCTCTCTCATCTCTCTCTCGCCTCTCTCAGTATGTGCAAGGGTGCTGATGCCGGAGGGGGAGACCCCCTCTTGCACCATCCCTTGCTCTCTCTCTCTCTCTATATGTTTCTTCTTCTTATTATTATTATTCTTCTTCTTCTTCTCTCTCTCTCTCTCTTTTTCTGCACCCGAAGTGGTGCTGGTGCTAGAGGGGGAGACCCCCTCCGGTGCCCTCCCCCTTCCTTGCCCTCTCTCTCTCATCTCTTTCTATCTTATCTCTCTCTGTTTCATCTCTCTCTGTCTCGTCTCCTCTATCTTGTCTCTCTCTGCATCCGCAGGGGTACTAGCACTGAAGGGAGACCCCTCCGGCACCCTTCCCCTCCCCTATACTCTCTGTCTCCTCTCCTCTCTCGTCTCTCTCTACACGGGTGCTGGCATCGAAGGGAGACCCCCTCTAGTGGCCTCCCCTCCCCCACTCTCTCTCTCTCTATGTCTCATCTCTTTCTCTCTCATGTCCCGCTCTCTCTCATCTCTCTCTGTCTCGTCTCCTCTCTCTCGTCTGTCTCTACACCCTCAAGGGTGCTGGCACCAAAGAGAGTCTCCCCCTCTGGCACCCTCCCCCTCCTCTGTGCTCTCTCTCTCTCTAGCTCGTCTCTCTCTACACCCGTTGGGGTGCTAGCATCATAGGGGGTCAAAACCCCCTCCGGCACCCTCCCCCTTCCCCGCACTCTCTCTCTCCCCCACACCTCTCTCTCTCCTTCTATCTGTCTCTCTCTTCCATGGGGGTAAAATGGTAAACTCACATGAGTGAGATACTACCGTTTGCACGAGATTTAAGCCTCGGGTACTACGACTCTGGTTAAGGGCTTTAAGGGGTCTTACGATAAATATGAGAAAGGTAGGGTATAGGGATAATTTTTAAGGATTCAGATGATATAGGGGTACTTTTTTCTATTTAAATTTACTTATATATCTATAGAGGTCAAAAATTGACCTTTCGAACTACGTGTTACATCTCTGAGATTTGTTTGTAAGAAAAAAGGAGGAGCTTTCCAGGGAAAACACATGCAGGTAAAGGAAAGACGTCAGAAGGAGTCTCAGGTGTAATCTCAGGGGACTACCTTCTGATGTCTAAGTCAGACGAGTGCTCAGAGTAGGCGATGAGTGTTCAGAAAGAGAAATGGAGGAAAGAGTTTTGTGAGCTCAGAGTGCTTACTCCCTAGCTATCCGGCCAGTGTATTATAGGGTCTCCCCCCCTCGAGCATATTTTGTTGCTGCATCTTCTGACTTGCTTGAGTTACGGTTGTCTTAGATCATGGCGTCGTGGGTCGCCCCAATCTTTCGCCTTCCAGGAGGTGTGGGGTGCGTGAATTACCGTTCGATGCCCACTAATTCATGAGATAATAACCGTTATTATTGTAATAATAACTTCCTAACTGTACGCTATGTGATTTGTGAGAAAGTTGGCCATGCACATGACTTGCACTTGTGCTTCTTGAGATGTTGCTTAATTATATGGATGATATATCATAAGATTTTGAAATTAAGTCGTGTGGTTAAATTAATAAAGATGATATATATATATATATATATATATATATATATATATATTATATCCTTGAAACATGCTTGATGAATGAGACATTGTGGTCTTATCAAATTTTTTGAAGGGATAAAAGAGCTCGATCACAATATCAGAGGATGATGATATATATAGCGACGACGACTATGTATATATGGAATATCTGTTGGAAATATTGCTGAAAAGAACGAAAACTAAACAACAAATTAATTAGATCTAAAACATAAATTAAGAGGGTGAAGAAAGCGTAACCTTTTGGTCGAAACGCGATGTCGCTGAACTAAGAGAGTTTATTGCCGACCGACGTGCGGTTCTCGTGGCAATGATCTCTTAGAGATACGACGACCCCGGGTAGACGATACCCGATCTTCTTTCGGCACGTCCTCTAGAAGAACTTTACGAACCCGATTTATCTCACAAGTACTCAGCAAAATAAAAATAAGAACAACTAAAAAGAGAACTTTCGGATGAGAACCGTGAAAGAAAGAAGGAAGAAAGGATGTATGTGTTATGTCTCGATGACCACCCTCGGTGGTCTATTTATAGGGTTGTACTAACCCTTCAAAACATGGAAATCGATGGATCCACGGATGTATTTTCGTCCGTTTACGAGGTAACGTCCGAAACGGACGTGTTAAATCTGAAACGGACGAATCTGTGCATTTTCGGAAGGTTATTAAATCACTGTAATAAGCACGATACGTTAACAATCCCCCACATGATTTAAAACCTTCAAATCTTATAAAGTAAGTATATAAAAGAAAATGTTGCTGAGTACCTTCTACTATGCAGTAGGTGAAAATACCTTTCGTTTTGAATTTTCACTTAGTGATATTTGGTGTTGTCTGTGGGAGCGCTTGGTGGACTAGACCTTGAACCAGGTCCCATTGATCAGACTCCTCCAAATCCACACATAGTATAGATAGATCGAGATTCTAAGCGGGTTGCGCTATTAATGGCCTTGCGCAGGTATCTCATGTGTGTTTTAGAAAATAGCCCACATTTTCACAGTCGCGGCCTCACGACTCCACACATGTCGGTGAATCCTACAAAGGATGGAAGCAAGGTAACCTTCCTGCCACTTGGGTCTCGGATTCATTAAGAGTACAGCACTCACCCTTACCACTTACTTTTAAATGAGCACTAGCGCCATAGGGATGAGAACATAAATTATTAGTGCTCTCCCAAGTTACCTATCAAGCTTGTTTCTACCCATTGAACCTCCGTGAGGTTGGGTTGCCGCCGTGGTAACTTTTTTCTTTTATGGGCTCAATCTCATCCCCCTCGACGCTTTTAGAATCACAATTGTAGATCAGCCTTTTGAAAAGGTATTTGCCAAATTTCTTTCTTTTATTTTCTGGTAATTTTTCTTTAGAAAAACACACCCACACTTTGAGATCTTCTTTTCTTCTAAATTTCATAGGGTGTAATATCATTATGTTTAAATAGTATTCTATTTAATATATAACATGCCGTTAATAGTGCCTCCCCCACAAGTTCTCGGGTGCGCCAGAGTTTATTAACATTGAGATATAGTTTACGTGACCCAATCTTAAATGGAAGATGATTCAACATTTAACACAGTGAATTGTTTACTAAAGGAAGAGGTACACACTCTTAAAAATGCCATCGCACATAAATCATTTTTCAATAAAAGACAAGCCTTTGGTTATTACAACTTTATTCGACTCATCCTATCCCTAGCATTTCTGCCTTCACATAATTCCCTATCATCACAGCTCCTGCATCTGAGTCCTGATAAGTGAAAAACCAGGAGCGATTAGCACAAACATAGATATTAGCTCCGGTATCAATCCACTAATCAATGGGCAAATTGGTCAAGTTCACTTCGGGGTTTGAGAGAACTGACCTAAATGCCGGCTCTGATGCACCAGCGTCATCAGTCACCATGTTGACTTGAGGGCCAGTTGGAGGAGGACCATTTTCCTTCGCCTTTCTAGAAGATTTCTTTCGAAAGTAGCATTGGTAGGCGAGATGGTTGGTCCGACCGCATACATAGCAGCAGCGCTCCTCATCATTCTCATTTGGCTTTTCATTTTGTTTGTTGGAATTTTGTGATTTGTTATTATTTTTGTTAAAGGGTTGATAATTTTTCTTGAAGTTTTTATGTTTCGGAGAAAACGACTTTTTGTGATATTTTTGTGTTTTACTTTCTACCATGTTGGCTTTGGGCTGGTTATTTTGAGTAACAATTTCCCTTAACTTGTGTTGTTCTTCTATTCTTATTGACGCGAACAATTGGGTTAAGGTTAGAATAGCTTGGGTATGGCTAAGGGTCCTAGTGAAATCGGACCAAGAGGGAGGTAGCTTGTCTAATAAACATGCTATTTGAAAGGATTCATCAAGCTGTGATCCATTGGCTTTTAATTCATGAACTAGATTTTCATATTCATGGATTTGTTCATTCATGGGTTTATTTTCCACAAATTTAAATTTGTTAAAGTCTGATGCTTTGAATCGCTTGATACCGGCATCATCTAGACCATATTTGGCTTCTAAGGTGTCCCAAAGTTCGGTAGCACTTTTTGAGTTATAATATAAATCATATAGATTATCAGAAAGAGCTCCTAGAATTCGGTGGAGACAATGATAGTCTATTTCTTCCTGTGTGGATGTGGAGGAGGAGGATTCGGGTTCAGTTTGGGTTCGAGTTGACCGGGTTTGGATTCGACGTGTGTTTTGAGTTTGAGAGGAACCGAACTCCGATTTTCAGTTGTGCTTTCACTAATGGCTGATATTAAGCCTAGTGTAGTCAGCCAGAATCTCATTTAGTTTTGTCATCTTTTAAAATTTTTCCCATCAAATTTGTCTGGTTTGGCACTTAGTGTTTCTTTTGTAATTAAACTAGCCATTGAGAAAATGTTGAATATCCTTAAAATCTGTTGAAGTGATAAGTTGAGATTTTGTTAAAACACTTGAATATATAAAGTATTTTATTTTCTGAGAAATAAGTATAGATATTTTGTAAACATGAATAATTTCTAGAGTGTAGTTATCTCAAAATAAAGAGTATTTATCTAGAAATAAGAATTATTTATTAAACAGAAATAATTTTAACTATTTTCTGAATTTCTGAAGATAGAAATAATTTATAGTAACATGAATTTTTCAGATTCTGAAAAAGAAATAATTTATAGCAACATGAATTTTCAGAAAAGCTATAAATCTTTTATTTTTCTGTAAACAGAAATATATATATAATTTTTAAATCTGTAAACAGAAATAATTTTTCAGAAAAGTCAGAAATGGTTTTTTTTTAAAATTCTACAAACATAACTTATTTTCAGAAAAACCAAAAATAATTATCTATAAACAGAAATATTTACAATTTCTGTTAACAGTTTTTTTTAGAACAATAAAAAGTGATTTTTTTTATATAAACAGAAAATAGTTAAACCAGAATTAATACTTTTAGAATTGTATTTTCTGAAAACACTAAGAAAAAATAAGAGGTGATTTTCTGTAAATAGAAATTGTTTTCGGACTCACTAAAATGATTTTTTTTTGTTAACATAGATATGTTTTTTTTTTAACAAAAAAAAATAATATGTAAACAAAAATAATTCTAAAGCAGAATCTCTGTTTGTAGAATTATGTTTTCTGAAAACATTAATAAGTACTTTCTATAACAGACACTATTTTCTAAAGCAGAATCTCTTTTTATTATAATCTGTTATATTAAAAAATCAGATATATAATTTCGGAAATATAATAATAGGAATAATTATATTTCAGAAATATAATATCATTATTCTTAATTTCTGAAATTTTAAAACGTTAATTCCGATTTCAAGAATTTCACTAAATCTTAATTTCAGAAATACATATTTTTTTAAACAGAAATAATTATTGTAAATAATTTTTAAAATATCATAAAGACTTTAACGTTAAATACGCTAATATGTAAAGTAAACGTACTTTAGGCTAACGTTATAGTTTAAGTAATATGATACGTATGTCAACGTTATATTGTCGTAGATTAAACAGTAAATTATGTCAAAACAATTGTTTAGATTAGCCTTTAACCTTTGTCCGTAAATGTATTTTATAAAACAATCTGTAAACAGAAATTATTCAATGCAGAATTATATTTTCTGAAAGATAAAATTGTATTTTCTTTTCTACAAAATAAAAATTACAGAAATTACATAAATTATTTTTCTGCAAAGTAGAAGATTTTCAGAAAAAGAAAATAGAAACCTTTTATACAATTTCAAAAATATAATATCATACTTTCTAATTTTTAAAAACGTAATTATGATTTCAAAATTTTCACAAAATCTGAATTTCAGAAATAACAAATCAATACATTATTTTGTTATAGTAAAACAATATCTGAAAATTTTAATCATAACAATACGTTGTTATATTATAACAAAACAGTACGTTATTTTGTTGGGTTATTATTGATATGCGATGACGCCTTGATCTATTTTTTCAGCAATATAATGTAACAATAAAAATAAACTCTCTTATATTGTTGGAAATATTGCTGAAAAGAACGAAAACTAAATAACAAATTAATTAGATCTAAAACATAAATTAAGAGGGTGAAGAAAGCGTAGCCTTTTGGTCGAAGCGCGATGTCGCTGAACTAAGAGACTTTATTGTCGACCGACGTGCGGTTCTCGTGGCAATGATCTCCTAGAGATACGACGACCCCGGGTAGGCGATACCCGATCTTCTTTCGGCACGTCCTCCAGAAGAACTTTACGAACCCGATTTATCTCACAAGTACTCAGCAAAATAAAAATAAGAACAACTAAAAAGAGAACTTTCGGATGAGAACCGTGAAAGAAAGAAGGAAGAAAGGATGTATGTGTTATGTCTCGATGACCACCCTCGGTGGTCTATTTATAGGGTTGTACTAACCCTTCAAAATATGGAAACCGATGGATCCACGGATGCATTTTCGTCCGTTTACGAGGTAACGTCCGAAACGGACGTGTTAAATCTGAAACGGATGAATCTGTGCATTTTCGGAAGGTTATTAAATCACTGTAATAAGCACGATACGTTAACAATATCATCATTCGGGCCGGTTTAAAGAGGAGGATGATGCAGAATAACCCACCGTAATGCAGCTAACGAGGTGGAAATAATCAAGGTTGAGATCGAAGTTAATAGTTCTCATATAGTTCTAATTGAAATGTAGGGGGTTTAATGTTTTCTTTATGGAACTAATAACTACAGAGAAGGCTATATATATATATATATATATATATATATATATATATATATATGCTGAAGAGCAGAAACATGATGTGAATCGATCGTCCTTGAGCCCTGCCAGAGAGATTATTGGATCATGTATGAAGAGGATCAGCCGAGTTGAAAGGTCAAAGGAGATAAACAACTCTTCAACAACAGAATGCAGTGCCATCCGCGCGAGTCAGATTTGTACTTGGAACCGGTCGACGGTAAAGTAGAAAGACCTGCAATTCCGCTTCTGTGGAAATTAAAGCATTGGTTTCTTCTGTTCACGAGACTTCAAGTTATTGACTGCTGCAGTAGACACACACACACGATTAATATCTAGAAACTGGGTTGGAGACTGAAAGACTTCTATTGGAGTTTCAGTTTGATAATGAATAGAATCTTTGGCAATGTTGTCTATATTTTTTTATCAATAATCTCGTACGTGAGCTTGTTGTTTGATGGAATTCACTTATGAAGCCTCTCTCTCGATTTCATCTTGGCAGCTTTTGGAATAAGGGAAGCCGGCTTTTGATGCAAAATGGCATCTCTGTCTACCCTTCACCTACCTCTTTCTCTTTCCCTCTCCCTGCCCCACACTCCAACACTCTCCTTTAATTTATTTGTGGCCAAACAAAGGGCTGTCCCGTAATTACAAGGTTTTTTTTCGGAGTCTTCCAACCTTAACACCTTTCAAATGAGATTCTTGACTTGGATTTCAGTCACCAAGATCTGTAGTGTCCAGAAATCTGTCTAGAAAAATGCAGATTAATTTTGACAAAATCTTTTTTTTGGGGACACAGTGTCTTCAATCACTGCCTTTTCTCACAGCTAGCGTTGAACTGGAAAAAGACATTGACTTCAGTTTCTTTCCCTTCGGCTCTCCAGTCTGCAGATCTCCCTTTTAAATGATGGGATGGATAGATGTACCCAAAGTTCTTGATCGAATAAAAACATTTCAGTCCCATGATGCATATATTCCAGAAGAAAACCAGACGCGCTTTCACTTGGATTCTAACTGGCTCTCTGAAATCGAGGACTGATTGATAGATGTCGACTGATCGAAACTGGCTCGCAGTTCACTGTGGATCAGCCTCTTTTGGTGTTACCTCCTCGAAGTCACTTTTGATGTCTGGCGGTGAGCCTTCACATTCCAAATCCAAACAAATTAGATCGATGGCCGAGTCTGGTGTACAAGAAAAGTGTTACTAACATATATTTTTTATGCGTAGATCCTGCTTAAAGACTATCATATATTTGTGAAAAATTCCCTGACATAATTTGATGCATGTAAAAACACCTTCAAGGTAATTAACACTCATGCAAACGAGTATTCATAACTGTTGGTTAGCACCCGAAATATAATAGACAAAATAAACAAAAGGACATACCTTTGTAGCACAGCGGAAGTATGTATATAAAATAAATATTTACTCGCAGAGTCGAGAAATAACTAACAGAGTTACTTCTAGGTGTCCACACTCCAAATCCCAAGACTCGGGTGACGTTCCTCCGGAGCTAATGCCGTCACGCAGTTGACATCTTGATGCGAAGGATCGATCTTTTATTTCTTTTCTCTTATTTCTCCTCATATCCCCTCACTTTCACTTTCCTTTTCTCACTATGCACACACGCATATTATCTCACTTGCACACAGGAGAACTTTACCTCTTCACCGTTTCACCTTTTCACTCCACCCACACATGTTATCCTCAGCTTTCCTTTCTGTTCACCCACTTCCTTAATTTTCACGGTGGAATGGCCTTTATATAGGGAAAGGTGAGAGTTACGGAGGAGTGAGGCAGAGGATAAGAGAGAAAGGGGGAGGGGGCACCGCATGGCTCCACGTGGCGTGGCCATGCGGCCCCCAAAGGGGCACTTGGCCCCTGGCGCCATGTGCGGTCGGCCCCCAAGGGGCACCCGCGTCCCCGCGTCCCTGAAGGGGCACCTGAGCACCCCGCGTAACAAGCTCCCACTTGCACCTTCGGGCCGACAATACAGATTCAGACATACTGAAGGCATCCAAGCTCAACGGTCATACAGGAAATGGAGTGTGCGACCTTCGCGAGATTCTTCGAACAACAGAAGGGTGTTCCGTTAAGTTGTCACCTAACTAACGGAGCACACAAAACATCTCGGTGTGTATCTCAGACATTTTTAAAATTCACCTGATTTGACACTCTGGATCTCTCGAAAACAAGCAGTGTCAAAACCCCCAAATGCTAAGTGCCCATGACTTTATCATCACACAGACGATAAAGCCTCCCGGGATATGAGCAACTAAGCATGGTGAAATTTAAAATGTCTTCCCTATGCTGCATATGTCAATCCAATTCTTCTTGATCGCTTTCCTAGACATGTTCCGGTGAACGGTATTAATCATCGCCCTAAGAGACATGCTAAAGTAGCGACATCAAGCGTCCTTTTCATGACATAGCGCTGCAGGTCACTAGGAATACACTGGGAATCACACAACTGTGATCCATAAGCTCACACAATGATGAAGAGGGATCCATTCATCATTCTCATATGAGGTCGAATATACACATGCGGTATGATACGCATGCCGCGGTGTTCTTCCATTTTCATGGGCGTGTCATTGATATGATTATTAAACACCGCACGGATACCAGTCTAGTTGCGACTTACGCATCTAACCCGAGTCTTGCAAACCAGTCGCTCCCACTCAGCGCCTTCTTGCGACTCACGTATCCGGTACTTACAGGCTCCATGGGATTACTGCGAAATCCTCATGGTCGATCTGCAGCAGATCTCATCTTAGTCCTTAGCTAAGGCGGCATATATAATTCGTTCGAGATATTCCCCTAACTCCCCGACCTTCAGGGTGCCAAGAATATCAGATGCCTCATCTTTGTCGCTTTCGATAAGCGCCAAAGGCGAATCACCCGTGTGAGTGGGTGATTCTTAACCTGGTGACACTCTGACAATGTGTAAAGCATTTGCATAGTGCACATAACACAATGAGCAAACTTTAATGATGTCGAAAATTGCAACAATCACAATTTACAAAGGCCCATAGACTTACAATGGCCAATAAAACTTTCTCTAACTATTTGCTTTGTTAGTGGATCAGCTAGCATACGACCAGAATTAATCTGTCGCAGCACCACTAACCCTTTTACAAGCAAATCTTTTATGTAGTGGTAACGAATATCAATGTGTTTTGTTCTGCTGTGATATTTAGGATCCTTGGCAAAAGCAAGTGCGGAAGTGCTATCTATATATAGCAGTACACCCTCATCTCCATGAGGTGCAAGCGCCAAGCGCTGCATCAAGTTTCGTAACCACACTGCTTCTTGACTTGCCGCAGAACAAGCCACATATTCCGCCTCCATAGTAGATAGGGCAATGCAAGACTATTTTTTGCTACACCACGAGATAGCTCATCCAGCTAATAGGAACACAAAGTCTGAAGTGGACTTGTGCTCATCATGGTCACCGGCCCAATCTGCATCACTATATCCCACTAGCTTTAGGTCACCTCCTCGGCAACGTAAGACATAGTCTCATGTCCCTCGCAAGTAACGAAAAATTCGTTTAACTGCCTTCCAGTGCGCGGGACCGGGGTTACTTTGATAACGGCTAACCAAACCCACTGCGAAGCTAATGTCTGGCCAAGTACATAACATGGTATACGTTAGACTCCCAATCGCAGCGGCATAAGGCACTCTAAACATTTCTCTCCTTTCTTCTTCATCTTTGGGACATTGGCTAGCACTCAGGACACATCATTTTTCAAGTGGAGTATCAATGGGTTTCGAATTGTTCATTCGAAATCGCTCTAGGATTTTATTAATGAAGGTTTCTTGAGACAAGCTCAATAACCTTTCCGAGTGATTTCGAATAATTTTCACGCCGAGCACATAGCTCGCTTCACCCATATCTTTCATCTCAAAGACAGAAGATAGCCATCCCTTGATAGCCTTGATTAACTCCATATTTTTTTCGGCTATTAAAATGTCATCAACATATAACGACAAAAGGAGGAACCGCTCTCCCACTCGCTTAACATACACACAGTGGTCCTCTTCAATCATCTCAAAATCGTATGAGAGGATTACCTTGTGAAATTTTAAATACCACTGTCTAGACGACTGTTTCAAGCCATATATAGAGCGTTTGAGGCGGTAAACCTTTTGCTCTTCATCTTTAACCTCAAAGCCTTCTGGCTGGAGCATATAAATCTCCTCGTCTAGTTCTCCATTGAGAAATGCAGTCTTTACATCCATTTAGAACAACTCCAAATCAAGATGCGCGACAATAGCCAAAACCAGGCGAATGAATGAAAATATCACGACATGCGAGAATGTTTCATCATAGTCCATACCCTCCTTTTGGGTATAACCCTTCGCCACCAATCGTGTTCTATATAGCCTCGTCAGCCTTACGCTTAAGTTTGAAAATTCACTTATTTCCAACAGCTTTACGCCCAGGTGGGAGTTCCACCAAGTATCATACTTCATTCTGCGCCATAGACTTGATTTCATCTTGCATGGCAGCTTTCCACTCTTTCTTAGATAAGGATGCAAGAGCTTCCTGAACAGATCTGGGCTCTTCATCATCCATGGGTTCACAAATAATTGCCTCATCTTCAATTCCGAAGAATCAACGCGGCACAAGCTCACGCTTGCTGCGACGTAATGAGTCTTGATTTTCTAGTGATTATATTGGTGCACTCCCACTGGACGCACTCCCACTAGCCTGATCATCCCGACCGTCCTTAGCAGACACATGTATGGGAACGCATTCCCTACCTGTGTAGGGAGACAGTGGGGGATCAGATGGTTCTTCCAACTCATGGAGATCAAGACTCTTTTCACCGTCGCCAATACTAGGAAAATCTTTTTCTAAGAAAACAACATCTCGGACCTCTTGCTCTGTCAGTCCTCCTTCTGGACGTTGTCCATACATAACCCACGGAGCTCTCTGGATATCTAATAAAGATAAGTTTTTGAGCTCTGGGGCCAAGTTTCCCAAACTTATTTGATATGCCATGGACATATCCGGCCGACCCCCATGGCCGCAAATTATCTAAATTGGACTTGTGGCCATGCTACAACTCATATGGGGTAGAAGGAACTGACTGTGAAGGCACACGATTTAAGATATAGGCAGCAGTTAACAAAGCATCTCCCCAAAAAGAGATAGGAAGGTTTGCATGCGCCATCATAGATCGAACCATATATAGCAACGTTCTATTCCTTCGCTCAGCAACACCATTTTATTGTGGCGTGTAAGGAATAGTGAGTTGCCGCCGAATACCTTTTTCTTCACACAATGTTCGAAACTGATCCGACAAGTATTCGCGTCCACGATCTGTCCGAAGAGCTTTAATACTCTTTTCCTTTTGATTCTCAACCTCGGCTAGGAAGCGCTTAAAATAATCCAGCGCTTCATAGCGATGAGCGATCAAATAGACATATCCGTATCGCGAATAATCATCTATAAATGTGAGAAAATAGGAATGACCATGCCGTGCCCTTACACTCATTGGTCTGCAGATGTCGGAGTGGATTAACTCCAACGGTGCTGATGCCCTTACAGCCTTTCCAAAAGGTTTCCGACATGCTTTCCCAGCAAGACACGGCTCACATACTGGCAAGTCGACTTTAGTGAGTGATCCCAAAAGACCTTCTCAAACTAATCTAGCCATTCTATCTTGCCCTATGTGGCCTAAACGAGCATGCCATGTCGCAGAATCTAAGTTTTTACTATTCAACACACATGTCGAAATGGAAGAAGAATACAAGGCATTATCTATAGCAAGATCCAATATAAAGAAACCATCGTCCATCTTACCATGCCCATACACAATATTGTCTAAAATAATATTTACACTACTGCCAGAAAAGTTCAAACAAAAATCTAGTGATAACAAGCTAGAAACTGACATGAGATTATAATGGATCCCAGGCGCATAGAGTACATCATACAGAATCAGCGTACGTCCATTTTGAAAACGGAGTTGGTACGAACCGACTCCGAGGACTTCTTCGATGGTTCCATTACCCATAAAAACTCTATGTCTGCCTACAGGGATCTTATTGTATTCCACGAAGCCAGCTCGATCCATAGTTATATGTTTGATCACTCATTCTTCGGCTCATGACACTCATGAGCGAAGTGGCCTCTCTTCATGCAGTTGAAGCATTTTATACAACTTTTATCTTTCTTTTTCTTCCCACCACATCTTCCACAGTGGTGCTTAAAGGACTGAGTTGCTTTGGGGCCAAGTGCGGCATCTCGCCCTTACATTTTCCTCTGTGGTCCTTTCCTACTATATCGGCGACTACTCTGACCGACATTAGCAGTGGCGCAATGCAGAATCTCGCGCTCAGCTTCTAACTCTACATGATGTGTTAGAATTTGTTTCATTTGAAACCACGAGTCAGGCAGAGATCTAATCACAGCCTGCACCTGTTACTCGTCTGTGAGATCATGTCCCGCCGCCTTCAAATCACGAATCATATGAGCCATAACCCTCAGGTGCTCAATCATCGTGTGACGCGAGTCCTTCCGGTAGGTCTCAAATTTCAAAACAAGAGCCCTTAACCGTGTCACGGACGTCCCCCCAAAGGTAAATCTCAACTGATCCCACATTTCCTTGGCAGTACCAAAACCCTCAAACTCGCCAATGAGATCGTCCTCCATCGCGCTAAACATAGAAAAGCGCGCACTGCGATCTCTCTTAAACCATGCCTTATAGGTTTCTTGGTCTTGGTGATGTTGGGCGGTGTTGTCCTCTTCGGGCGGTAACATGGTAATAGTAAGATGGTCGAGCAACTCTTGCTCATCTAACAGATATTGGATCTTACGTTGCCACATATCATAGTTTGTGCCGTTTAATTTTTCACCCCTAGTGAGATCCGCGATAACATGTTTGACGGCCATAGCTATCAACCACTACATAAATAGAGAAAGTAATCGACATCAATTTACACATCGTCTCAATTTGCTAACAGAAGTCCAAACTAATTATATTAAACTTTCTTATATGGTGAAATCGAAAGCAGAGTCAGACTACTACAATCATCTCCCACTCACATAAGATCATTTAATAACCTTAGAATAACTTCGATCAAATTCATAATTTATTTCGGATATGCAAAATAAATTCGCGTATTTTATATGCAAAACAAATTCGCACTGTTCATATGCAAAACAAATCTACACATATTTATGCGAAACAAATTTGCACAATATAAAAACAATATCACATATGCAAAACTAATTTGCATAAACTAAAAATAGTACTAGATATGCAAGACAAATTTGCATACAATAAGGAAATAAAGGTGGTACTTACGGAGGCTCAACCAGTGGCGACCCATGCCGACTAGGGGGCCAAGGCTCCCACTCGGCCTGAGCCGGCTCTGGAAGCTACTGCGGCATCTGTGACACGAGGGAAGCTCTCTAGCTGGTCGCTGGGCAGCGGCCTCCCAGCTGCCTGCTACAGCTAAGGGAGAGAGCTCGCCTGGTGCTGGGCGATCACTCGCGCGCCATCTGCATGTCCACCCTCTCTACGTCTCTGTTGTACACGTGCAGGTGGTGCAGCGGTCGTGCTCGCTGCAGTCTCCAGGGACGGTCCCCGAAGAGCACTGAGAAAGCTCTGTCGGTACTCTCTGGCAGTAAAGAGACGCCGTCGAGGGGGCAGCTCCTCCGCAGGTGCGCTCACAGAGGGACGCGGCTCAACATCATTCTCTCCGAACGATGACGACGGTGACTCTAGCTCTCTTTCCATCTGCATGGGTTACGCCAAAGGGCCTCTAGGTATACCAAGCATCGCTCGCAGTGGCGCCAAGGCCCTTGCAGGAGGGAAAGAGGGGACAGAGTCACGCTCTAGGGACGACTCCTCGGAGTAATTGGTAAGAACATCGTCATAGAGGGGAGGAAATGATGGAGCCGCCATCACATATAGTCCTTTTTAGTAAGGAAATAGCCAAATGAGTATAATGAACTGCAAATAGAATGATACCGACATATTTAGGACCAACCTAGAATAAAGAAAAATAAAATTGTGCGGAACTAATTCAGCATGTCTAGAACAAATTCAAATCAATTAAAAATTAAGCGACCATTACGCGGCTTAAAATAAAATTAATCGGAACTAATCTGACATATTCAGGACAAATCCCAGAGTAAATAAAAATTAACAGGCTGCATCTAACATGTTCCGGCATGTCTGGGACAATGTCAGAGTATATAAAAAATCAAACGAGCAGCATCTCAACATGAAATAAAATTAGTCGGAATTAATCCGTCACATCCGGCACACCCAGAATAATTACAAAAATTAACGGGCAGCATCTCGACATGAAATACAATTAGTCGGAATTAATCCGACATTACCGGCATACCCAGAATAATTACAAAAATTAACGGGCAACATTTCAGCATGAAATACAATTAAACGGAACTAATCCAATACCTCCGGGACAACCCAGAATAATTAAAGAAATGAACGGACAACATTTCGACATGAAATAAAATTATTCGGGACTAATCCGACAAGAAATAAAAATAGAAAAGAATAACCTGGCTCTGATACCATTGTTGGTTAGCACCCGAAATATAATAGACAAAATAAACAAAAGGACATATCTTTGTAGCACAGCGGAAGTATGTATATAAAATAAATATTTACTCGCAGAGTCGAGAAATAACTAACAGAGTTACTTCTAGGTGTCCACACTCCAAATCCCAAGACTCGGGTGACGTTCCTCCGGAGCTAATGTCATCACGCAGTTGACATCTTGGTGCGAAGGATCGAGCTTTTATTTCTTTTCTCTTATTTCTCCTCATCTCCCCTCACTTTCACTTTCCTTTTCTCACCATGCACACACGCATATTATCTCACCTGCACACAGGAGAATTTTACCTCTTCACCGTATCACCTTTTCACTCCACCCACACATGTTATCCTCAGCTTTCCTTTCTGTTCACCCACTTCCTTAGTTTTCACGGTGGAATGGCCTTTATATAGGGAAAGGTGAGAGTTACGGAGGAGTGAGGCAGAGGATAAGAGAGAAAGGGGGAGGGGGCACCGCATGGCTCCACGTGGCGTGGCCATGCGGCCCCCAAAGAGGCACTTGGCCCCTGGCGTCATGTGCGGTCGGCCCCCAAGGGGCACCCGCGTCCCCGCGTCCCTGAAGGGGCACCCGAGCACCCCGCGTAACAATAACAATAAAATTACCTTTGTACTTTAATATTTACTAATAAATTTTGTTATGATGCAATGCTAGTTACCTTGTCATCTTCACGTACACACGCTATTGTGAATAATCTTTAACACTGTTAATGGATGAAATAATTTTATTTTTTTCTCTTGATTAGAGAAAGAAGAGAATTAGAGAGAGAGAGAGAGAGAGAGTGGACGGTACACCCTCCCATCCCCACTCTTCTGTACAAAGGAAGAATGGAAAGAAGAGAAAGGAATAGGGTAGTTGCATGGGCCCATCCGTTCGTGTCGTGAGGGAGAGAAAGAAAGTAGATAGAGCAAAAGGAAGGTAAGGGCAGCCATTTGGCCCCTCTTCCATTGCAATCCCCTAGGTCTCCTCTTGCGTGTGTGTGTGTGTGTGTGTGTGTGTGTGTGTGTGTGTGTGTGTGTGTGTGTGTGTGTGTGTGTGAGAGAGAGAGAGAGAGAGAGAGAGAGAGAGAGAGAGGGATGGACCCATTATCCTGGTCCCCCCACAAGAAATGTGGAGAGAAAGAAGGGGGATATATACCGTACGTAGTTAACGTATTTTCTTTAAGTGTTACAACAATCTTTTGCTAGTTACTTATGAGTTTGCTCAATCGTGGTTGAGATAAATAGATAGATATAGATGGCAAAGACATGCATGATGGCGTATACTACTTCTGCGTAGATGCAAGTATAATGACTTCAAAGATATGGCTTCAAACGTTAAAGATTTAGGACACATGTATACCATAAATCCCTTCTAATCAATCTCTCAGCTCAAATGACTCATTGTTAGTCTTCTTTTGGTATTTTCTCTTCAAAGTGACTTATGATGTCGTTCCCTGTCAGTGGTGGAGTGGACACTCTCCCCCTTTCAAAGGGGGAGGTCCCTGAGTTTAATCCCGAGTTCCCCCTCCGACCCGGGTAAAAAAAAAAAACTTATCAAAACAAAAACATACTTCTAGTGTTGAGTGTAAGAAATGACACGTGCACATTCCGAGCACTGGCACGAAGACCAGCAGGTGGCATCCTCACGATTGGGAAGCGAAACTGGTAATACAAACGTTGCAGACTGCATACCTATGGGTAGGGCAACATACAGACAGCAGGCCTAGAACTATGGCATTACACTGTGCCATGCACTCAGAGTTCCTTAGTATTTCCTCACATTCTTAGGGCTTTAATTAATTCCAGAAAAAGAAGAAAAGATCACCAAGTGTCATGCACAAGTATTTGAACTAAATCAAAGTATATAAAACACAAATTCAGTAATGTGGTATGTAGAGGTGAGAAAATGGTCCTTAAATCTCGTATCACACTTTTAAGATTTATTTGATGGGAAAATTCATCCAGCCACCCGTGAAAGTCTGCAATCACTAAGAAGATTGCGTCAGAAGGATCCCTAGACGTTATCTCAGGGGACAACCCTCCGATGATTAAGTTAGGATTACATTGAGGGAAAAATAATAGGAGGTAGAGAGAGAGAGAGAGTGAAGGTGAGTGAAAGTAGAATGGACGAGCCTAGGCATGAGAACCGGGTCCTCGGAGGTGCTCGTCGAGTCTGGCCAGTGCTCGGAGAGTGCTCGCTGAGCACATGATGTGCTCGGAGTGTCGTGTGGATGTTCGAAATGACGGGACTGGCTTCTCTATGTGAGCTTCGGCAGTCTATCTATCTCTCCCCTCTTTCTGTGTGTGCGTCTGAGTCTTTCTGTGTGTCCTGGTATCTGATCGGAGGCCTATTTATATAGGTCGCCCTGGTGGTAGAGGTCCGTTCCTCAACAGGGAAAAACATAGGTCATGAAATAACGTCTCTTGGAACATGGGAGGAGTTTCCCGTTGTGCACCTATTTATTCGGGAAGAACGGCCTCGGGGCGAGGATCTTGGCGCTGTGGGCGTGACCTCGTCCCTGTCAAGGAAGGGGCCTATAAAGGCGAGAGCAATGTTCGATTACTGGAGAGTTTCCAGACGTTCGAGATACCCGCGTCGATGCCTCCCGTGAGCTGGCGAATCCTTTATGTGCCTCTGTTGGGCCGCCTGATTTAGATTGCAAACCATCGAACGACCTGCTTTAAGTTTGATCTGGGTCAGACTGTCGTGGTCCTAGTGCCGGTGGGCCGTAGTGGACTTGGCAGGTTTTACCCTCATGATATCGTCCACTTTCGAGAAGGTAATATAAACCTGGAACAAGTAGTTCTGTTGGGATGAATATGAACAATTTGTTCTTTATAATTAAAGGTATGCAAAGGAATGGAGAGATTACTAGAATATTGCACGGTAAGATGAAATCAGGTTAGATGAAATAGTGAAGTGTGTTCACAGTCCTATGTCGCTATCACATACTGTTAAAGGTAATTTATAAAAGCCATCAGGGTCCTATTAATCTAAAATAGTATAGGGAAAATTAACTCTATCCTCCTCAAACTTTAACTATTATTTTTATACCTCTATCTTTATAGAATTTATACCAATACCACTCAATTAAAACTTTAAGATAAACACACTGTCCCTGTCATCAATATTCCCCCGTGATGATTAACCCCAAGTGAGTCAACTGAGGGCAAATGATTGACTTACCCCTAAATAAATTTGGTGATTTTTCGTCTCCCTCTCTCTCAAGCAACGGCGACCTCACCTCCACCCCGACAGTGGTGGCAACCTCCCCTTCCTCACTACAGCAAGTCTATTGGGTGGCATCGGGACATGCACCACCAACGTCTCCCTTCAACGTTCAACGAGACAGAGAGATAGATTGATATATATAGATGATAGAGAGAGAGAGAGAACAGAGAGAGAGCGAGAGAGGGGGGGAACAGAGTGAGACAGGGCTACGGTGGCCCTCTCTTGTGTCGACGAGAAAGAGAGATAGAGAGAGAGGGCCACCACGGCCCTCTCCGACACTAGTGGGAGAGAGAGAGCAAGGAGAGATAGAGAGAGAGGGGGAGAGAGGGCTGTTGCAGCCCTCCGTGGCAGCCCTCTCCTACCCTTGTAAGAGAGAGAGAGGGTAGATCATGCAGCCCTCTTCACACTGGTGGGATAGAGAGATAGAGAGTGAGAGGGAGAGGGGGGAGAGAGCGAGAGAGGGCCATTGCGGCCCCTCTCCAATGTCGATGAGACAGAGAGAGAGAGTAGGGAGAGAGCGGGAGAGAGAGAGGGGGAATGAGAGAGCTAGAGAGGGTGGTGCCGGCCCTCTCCTATGCCGGTGTGAGAGATAGACATGGACATGTCATGTCCATCTCTATCTCTCACGCCGGCACAAGAGAGGGCTACCACCACCCTTTTTCGCTCTCCTCAATGGTTCACCACCTCCCCCCATGAGTGGAGGTCGTGGGTTTGATTTTGTTCCCCAACGTGCAGAGCAAGATCAACTACCCCTGAATTATTCGTAAATGTGAGGCTATTAGTTAGCGAGATCACCGCCCCTGATTTATAAAAATTATGGAACGCCAATTTCGAACTCCGGTTCCCCCATTCTCCTCCCCGTATCCCCCCGATCTCAAATACCACTTGGCCATGTAACAAAAAAAAAGATGGAATGGTAATAGTCCACTTGCTCTACTATGGCAAGTGTAGCACGGGGGGAAGGGAGGGGACTATCAGTGGTGGCGTCTAGGGTATCTACACAGTCCCACAGTGTTGCAATGATGAGGACGAAGTGGGTGCAATTTCGGGCAACCAGCCCATTTGCCGACGAGGGAATAGTAGAGATCTAGAGGGAAAAAAATGTCATTTTATATAAACAGTTACCACAGTTACCCAAGTAACTCACGGAATGTAACCTGTAGAGGTAGAAAATTGGTCTCTAACCCTCGTACCACATTTTTCTATTTATTTATCGGGGAGGTCGCCTGGCACTCGTGGAAGTCTACAATCATCAAAAAGAAAGGCGTCAGAAGGAGCCCCGGGCGCTACCCCATGGGATAACCCTCCGAAGCTTAAGTTAGCAATGGTTCAAGGGAAGAACAGAGAAGAGTAGGAGAGATGGAGGAGAATGGAGGTCGCAGTAGGAGATCTGAGAGAAGTGTAGATCCTCCAGACGAGTGCTCGCCGCCCCCAGTGATCACCCGGAGAGTGCTCACTGGGTGGTAAGGTCGTACGGGAGGGATTCTCTCTCAGGGGATGAACAGCCGCGACCTCTCTCGTAGCAGGGTGAGTAGCTCTCTGGCTTGCTTCTCTGTAGGCGTTTGTTGGTGAGATTCACAGTGTCTGTATGTTCTCTGTCGAGGTCCCTTTTATAGGAGGTTGTCTTGGTGTCGAAGGCCAATCCTTTAACAGGGAAGGGCGCAAGTCATTGAGTAACGTTCCCCGCGATTGTGGGGGGAGTTTCCTGTTGAGGGGCAGTTATTCCGGAGTTGGCCGATTCCCAAGCGAGTCTTATGGCACTCGTGGGGCGTACTCGCTTATTGTGGGGTCGAAGTCTGCATCGTGGGGGTAACGGTTAGTCGCTGAAGAGTCCTCCGGCGGTCATTGCACCTGGGCCAAGGCCCTTCATGCTGGCACATTCGAGGTACGTTCATCCTGGGTCGTCCGTAACGGGCCGTGACTTGCAGTGGTATGTTAGACGCGTTGTAGACCGTGAGTCGAATTGGGCTTTGTTGTAGATGGGCCTGACATGGACCGAGCCGGATTTACCCTCCTCATAACCTATTAATTTATTATAGTTTACGATGATGAATGTTGGGTGCTAAGAAAAAAATGCATGTGAATATATATATATATATATATATATATATATATATATATATATATATATATATATATATATATGGAGTAGGATGGTGTTAAAATATGTGAAAAATCTAAAGTGACGGCGTATGGAGACTTAAAAGTAGCCTTAGCCATTATGAAGTTGAAAAAATATGCTTGAATGGTCTAGAAAAAGGATTTGGGAAAAACCTAAAATGAGCATGATTTTATGCAAAACCTAAGATAAGAAGATATTATGGCATAAGAAATGGCATAACTTTTCTAAATTTACCTTCAAACATGGCATTTAATAGAATAAAGTGGGGGGAAGGGATTCTAGTAACTAATCTCAAATAAATGAGATAAAATTCTGATATTAATGAAGATGCATTCATGCATGAAAGCCTTTTTTTTTCTTTCATTATCCCTAATATCTAAGAATAGTGATAACAGTATTATTGAATCACTGAACTTGTAAGCCCCAAACTTTATTGGAGAGTGTACCAGGTCATACAAATGTTGCAGGTTGCTCACTGATGACATGCCTTTGTGGTAACCTAGAGCAGCAGGCAGGGCAGGCATCCATGTTTTTTCACCAAACATGCCTAGAACTGTGACACAGCTGCAGATTCATATTCCAGGTATTGTACTATTTTTTGGCATGTATAGGGGCTCCAGTTAATTCAGAAAGAGAAAGGAAGGTGACCTGCCAGTGACCTGGGGATCTGATCATAGCCTGCCTAATTAATTGACAATGGAAGGCTCCTGTTCAAGGGTATACTGCATATATTGTTCAGAATTTAGAGATGTCGATAACATCAAACCTGTGTGGACATAGTTATATATAGAAGGAGAAATCCACCTCTTTTCCTCAATATTAGTGTGATCTACATACAATGTGTTATATTCACCTGTGTGGACATAGTTGTATTCTATATATATTGTCGATAACATCATAGCTAGCTGTTCTAACTTAGTTTGGGCATGCAGCAGCATTCTAATTAAGCTCCTGTTAATTATCAATATCACGCGTTCGCGTTTCCCCACGTTTTCACAAGCATATATATATATATATATATATGCGTTGTTATTTTTTTTCCTGTACGTAGTTATATATCATCATTCAAATAATGCTCTGTCGACGTTAGTAGTATATATGTACGTGAAGGAGAAAATTAACTTGTACATATACATGCTTCTCTGAGACAGCAAAGATGGACGTACGTGGGGCAGACATATCGACTCGTACGTGCAGATTCTTCTCAACACCAAGTGGGCACTGAGGACGCCATGCAGTCCTCGTCATTCAGCACACGGACAGCCCGCGCTCACTTGCGTGCAGCTGCCTGCGCGTTGGCAGCGAAGTCGACAGTTAACGACATGAATCCACACACACACACACCCACAAGATATTTATTTATATATATATATATATGAACCCAACTGCACGTAAAATGGTTTATAATTAGTGATCCCGTGATCCTGATGTGCGACATGGATCATCTGTCTTGATTTAGTACATGGATCCCACTCTCCTGTGTAGTACGGGTCACTGCTCATCCTATTTTCCAGCTGCATCTAGGGCCCAGTTTGATTTAGGAATGGAGTGAGGGCAGTTACGTCACCCTGGTTTTGGGGTATCCGCCCCCACCCCTTAACCGAATCTGGGTTAAGTTATTCTCCCCCTCTTCGTGGAGTGACAAAATTCATCTTAATCTCTATCCGACTCCGGTTAGAAAAAAAAATAGGAATAACTCGTTCTACCCGGGATAGGCCATCCTAACCGAGCTTCCAACACCCGAGCTTCTTGGACAATTAATATACCTATTATTTCCTGAAGACAGCAGGTTAACTCCAGTACTGCAAACATACCTATTTTAAGGGTCTACCCGTTGAGGAGTGGCCGGGTCGTATATGGCTGTACATGGGCCAGGCCACGGGCTTGGGCCCATTGACTGAAACTTTGCTCCTAGGGCCGCTGGACTGGGTTATTCGGACCACTGGCTACCTGGGCCCAAAGTTGAACCCGAGCTCAAACGTTTCTGGCTACTAGGGCTGGACGGCGTTTGTATACCTAAAAGAAGAAGAGAAAATCCAGCTGTTCGATGTGCATCAGATGATCTGCAAAAACAAGTATAAGTTCTTGAACCACCCGATTTAGGGCAGTACGTAGCAGTGCTTCCCTGTTTCCCCTCCTCCATTTCCCTCCTTGCTATGGAGATAGTAAATGTTGATTTTAGTCCTTTTGTCTTTTGCTATTCCGCTCTCCTTAATTAGGCCCCGGCCCTTTTTAGGATGTTCCCGCACCTCATACTTGAGTTGAACACAAGCTTAATTAATTGTGGTTAAGTTAGAGAGATTGACGTTGATAATTAGGACCATCGAGAATAATAATATAAAAAGATAGTCCCTTTTAGGGGTATATATATTGGCAAACATGATGATTTTAGGCTTACAACATCAAATGACACGGATCTCGATCAACGTTTGCAGTGACACTCGGCCAGTACGTGCGATACATGGCATATCGAATCGTACTAGGAGAACATCAGTACGATGGTACGTTGGCACGCATGTGGTATGGTATTGGGTGAGGGGAAGAAGAAAGGGGGCCGATATCGTTCGGGGGTGGCCCGCGTCGTCGTCTGGCGAGGTGGCCGGTGTTGTCGGCATTCTCTAGCGGGTTGGGGAAGGGGGTGGAGGGGAGAAGAAAGGGGAGGGGGTGACTAAAGTTAGTTGCGAAGAGAGGGGTCAGGGGTGGAGGAGAAGAGTGGGGTTGGATATTTATAAAGTGATCATGAAAAACCCAATTTTTTCTTATTTGGGGTTTTTTAAAAGATTTCTTCTCAATACGTCGGGGCATGTTAACATACCGTACCGTGTCGGATCATACCAAACCATGACCAATACATCCGGTCCAACCGGCACGGCAAATCTTGATTTTGATGTTACATGGGCAAAAGGTTCTTGATGAAATTTGGCATTTGCTAAGAAATGCATATGCATAACTCAGTGCATGTGGTGGCATATGTATAGCCCAAGGAGGTGAGGGGGGGGATTTGTTGCCCGTACAACATGACTCGGCTTAACCAATTGAGTTTTAGCTTTAGACTTTCAGATTTTTGTCAATTTCAGTTTAAGCTTAATTAGTCGTTATTAAGCTAGTAACAATGATAATAGTAGAGTTGAAAGAAAATGCAAGGAGTAGTATATTTTTTTCCTCCTAAAATTAAGAGTCAAGTGATGAAAATATATAGCCTTGCGAGAGCTCTCGTCAGGAGCATATTTACCGCTTACTCAGTGTTTTTTTTTTTTATAACGCAATCACCACCTATTCCCATCTCTCTAACCCAATGAAATACCATGTGTGTAAAATACACTATTGTGAGGTCTTCATCGATACGGGTTACCAAAAAAAGTTTAAAAAGTGATTGTTTGGAACTTAGAACAAATATTTTGTAATTAGGAGGCCACGAATGCAATTCCATTGGCCAAGAAATAATTTGCAATTAAATTCCAAGAGATAGATGTATTGAATTGGCTCAAAAGTAAAAATATCTTAATTCCCTAAAACACTTTGCAAATTCAAGCATAGTGAAAAACCCTTGATAGCCTTATGCATGGAAAAAGTTCACAACGTTTAAAAAGTTACTCGGACGCATCAGCTCTTGGGTGTTTATACATGTAAAGCGTGAACTTATCTTAGTTCTTAAGCATGAGCTTATGCAAAGCATGAACTTTGTTCAAACTTCATAAGGTTTAAAATATTTAGTTTGGATTCATACTGTTAGGTTTGCCGAGTGATCTTTGCCATGTGACTATGTGCACATTAGGGGGTGCAGGCCTCGGAGTCCTCTGATCACCATGCTTCGGGTGCTGGTTTGCTGCCCTCTCCTGCTACCGTTCTCGTACAAGATGACCCCGGCGATTTTGGTGGTTCGATTGACGAGCTTGGCCTGGAGTTCGATGAGCCTCCCTTCCAGCTCGCCCGTAGGAAGAACAGAAGGTATCGGCGTAGGCCCAGCTACCTCCTCGAGTACTACAGCCATAGGCTTTAGGTGGCCGTCTCTTTGGTGTGGCTTCTGTTTCTTTTTGTGGCCCCTTTTATTTTTGGGTTCCTCCTGTTGTATGTGGCCTCATTCGTCTCTTTAAATTTGGGTGTCTTTTTTTTCCTCCCCCCCCCCCCCCACCTCCATGTTCTGTAATGTCCTTTACTGCTTTACTTAATAAAAATCGCTTGTCTGATTGCCAGGGTGGAGCGTCCATCTCCTTCCGCAATGAAGGGATGAACGGGAAACCCTCGCCCCACCTTGCAAGTATTACCTTTTGAGTGAAAAAAAAATGTGCAAGCATGTGTGCCCGCACGAAACAGTGCAAATATAAATTAGTATTTTCTTACACACAAGTTATTATTCAAACAATAATTATAGGTTTATCACCTGATTATTTAAATGGGAAAATTGCCTCTATACTCTAAAAACCTTTTGACATCACCCTTATATCTCTACCTTTTATCGTATTTAACGTAATACCTTTTAAATCCTTAAGACAGAGTCATTGTGCCCCTGCTGTGACCTAACCGTTACACTGGTTAATCGAAGGTTGGTGAGGGAGGCAGAAATCTCTTACCTACCTCTGATTAAAAAACTCTCTCTCTCCCCCCCAAACACACCACACACTCTCTCTGTCTCGTCTCTCTATGCACCCACAGGGGTGCGGGTGCCGGAGGGGGAGACCCCATCGGGGACCCTCTCCCTCTCCCCCGCTCTCTCTCTCTCTCTCATCTCTTTCTGTCTCACATCTCCCTCTCTTCTCTTTCCATCTCATCTCCTCTCTCTCTCTCTCTTCTCTCTCTACATCCGCAGAGGTGTTGAAGTTAGAGGAGGAGACCCCCTCCGGCACCCTCCCCCTCCTCCTCCTCTCTCTGTCTCTCTTTCTCGTCTCTCTCAGTTTTGTCTCCCTCTCTCTCTGTCTCTTTATCTCATTTTCTCTCTCTCATCTCTCTCTACACCTGTAGGCTAGGGTGCCAGTGCCAGAGGGAGAGACCCTCCGACACCCTCCCCCCTCTCTCTCTCTCTGTGTCGTCTCTCTCTCTCATCTCTCTCTGCACCCATAGGGGTGCCGCCGGGAGGGGGTCTCCCCCTCCGGGAGAAGACCCCCTCTGATGTCTTCTCCCACCCCCACTATCTCTCTCTCTGGATCTATATATAGGGGTGCCAGTGCTGGAGGAGGAGACCCCCTCCCACTCCCTCCCCCTCCCATACTCTCTCTCTCGTCTCTCTCAGCACCCGCAAGGGTGCCGACACCGGAGGGGGAGACCCCCTCTAGCACCATCCCTTGCTCTCTCTCTCTATATGTTTCTTTTCTCTCTCTCTCTCTCTCTCTCTCTCTCTCTCTCTCTCTCTCTCTCTCTCTCTCTTTCTACACCTGCAGTGGTGCTAGCTCTAGAGGGGGAGACCCCCTCCGGTGCCCTCCCCCTTTCCCGCTCTCTCTCTCTCTCATCTCTTTCTATCTTATCTCTCTCTATCTCGTCTCCTCTATCTTGTCTCTCTCTGCACCCGCAGGGGTACTAGCACTGAAGGGAGACCTCTCCGGTACCCTTCCCCTCCCCTATACTCTCTATCTCCTCTCCTCTCTCGTCTCTCTCTACACGGGTGCTGGCACCGAAGGAAGACCCCCTCGAGTGCCCTCCCCCACTCTTTCTCTCTCAATGTCTCATCTCTTTCTCTCTCATGCCCCCTCTCTCTCATATCTCTCTGTCTCGTCTCCTCTCTCTCGTCTATCTCTACACCCTCAAGGGTGCTGGCACCAAAGAGAGTCTCCCCCTCCCGCACCCTCCCCCTCCTATGTGCTCTCTCTCTAGCTCGTCTCTCTCTACACTCGCTGGGGTGCTAGCGTCAGAGGGGGTCGAAACCCTCTCCGGCACCCTCTCCCTCCCCCGCACTCTCTCTCTCCCCCACACACCTCTCTCTCTCCTTCTATCTGTCTCTCTCTCCCCTCGGGCAAAATGATAAACTCACGTGAGTGAGATACTACCGTTAACACGGGATTTAACCCTAGGGGGACTACGACTCTGGTTAAGAGCTTTAAGGTGTCTTACGATAAATATGACAAAGGTGGGGTATAGGGATAATTTTCAAAGATTTAGAGGATATAGGGGTACTTTTTCCTATTTAAATTTACTTATATGTCTATAGAGATCGAAAATTATTTTTTCGAACTGTGTGCTACATCTCTGAGATTTATTTGTAAGAAAAAAGGAGGAGCTTAATTTCCATGGAAAACATATGCGGGCAAAGGAAAGACGTCGTAAGGAGTCTCATGTGTAATCTCAGGGGACAACCTTCCAATATCTAAGTCAGACGAGTGTTCAAAGTAGGCGATGAGTGTTCGGAAAGAGAAATGGAAGAAAGAGTGTTGTGGGCTCAGAGTGCTTACTCCATGGCCGTTCGGCCAGTGTATTATAGGGTCTCCCCCTCAAGCATATTTTGTCGCTCTATCTTCTGATTTACTGGAGTTACGGTTGTCTTAGATCATGGCGTCGTGGGTCGCCCCAATCTTTCATCTTACAGGAGGTGTGGGGGCGTGGATTACCGTTCGATGCCCATTAATTCCTAAGATAATAACCGTCATTGTTGTAATAATGGCTTCCTGACTATATGTTATGTGATTTGTGAGATAGTCACGCGCATAGACATAGGCATGGGCCTTGGGCCCGTCATTATTGGGTCTTAATGGGCCTAGGCGGGGTTCTTCCCTCCTCAATATCATTAAAGATCTATGCTAATGGTGTGTAAATCTGCTAACATTCAATTGATAATCTTTCAGTGCATGTCATTCATGTTCTTAATGATAAATATGTAAATTTAAAGGACTATATATATATATATATATATGATGACCTTGCCTATATCTAGGACAAACTCCACATTGCACAATGACAAGGAAACAAAGTACTTCACAATGTAAGCATAACAAGTCTATCAGTATGCATGCGTAAGTTAGGATCAACTCAGGGTGGTCCTCAAGGTGCTCTCTCTCTCCCCTTCACATTGTAAGGATAACAAGTCTATCAGACTATCAGTATGTGTATACTTAGGATCAACTCGCTCAGATTGCTCCTCAAGGTGCTCTCTCTCTCTCTCTCTCTCTCTCTCTCTCTCTCTCTCTCTCTCTCTCTCTCTCTCCAGCATATAATAGTAGTCTTCAACCCAACATGTGCAGTTCGAAAGCTGCAGTCTGAAACACCAGGTCTGACAGGACACACTTGACCGGCCCTACATGCTCCACTTCCTTTATCTCACTTGTCCTGTATGCCGCATTTGATGTCAGAAGTAGCTGAGCTCACAGCAATTGCTCTAATGTTGCCCTGCTATGTTTGACTACTTCTGGGTCCCCCCCCCCAAGTTCTCTGTCCTCCTCAGTTAATCACATAGCATGCCCAATGACTTCACATGTGACCGTACAGGGATGGCTTCCCCTCCTTTCCTGCATCTGCCATGCAGTGAATCTTTTATATTGAATAAACACCCTGAAAGATGCATAAATGTCAAAAGACTAACTTCTCCTGCATGTCTGTATGACCAAGTATGTGATAGGATAGAATAGAAGGTCCCTCAAATAAAATGAAAAGGACTCAAATCCATTAATTAGTTGCCATATCAGGGAGATTTTTGGCTGAGATGCTTGTTTAGGAATTAAGAGTTAGGACTTAGGAGCATGGTTGGTCGTACCAGTCGGATCGGTCGTCCCGATCGAGATGGGACGGTACGGGTTGAGATTGTTACGTATCGAGATAGAGAAAATATATTATATATATTTGTTATAATATAATATAACTCAAATATTCTCCTACCTCAGTTGACTAAGTGATATGTGTTTTAAATCGTTATCCGCAGTTTGAATATCAAACGATCTACAAAATAAATTTAATATAAAAAAATTATAAGATGGGACTGACAATTCACCCCGTCCCGTCTCGATTTGTCGAACCATCACCTCATTAGTTATGAACCCTGTAGACCATCCCCATGGGGGTGGTGAAGGGAGAGCACCAATTGATAGAAAAAGACCCACGACCCCTTGGGGTTATCTTGCGCTTGGAAGAAGAAGTAGGAAAAAAATTAACGAGTTTTTGGCTCTCGAATATCCAACTGACCAATTAATTTCTTATAACGTACTCCTGTGAGTGGATCATCAATTACTTTTTTTAATGAACCCTAACTATTCTCCATTATAGATAAAGAAGAATATCTTGAATTAGAAAATCGGAGGTTTCGTCGTAAACTTAATTGGTTACTTCCAATTACGTAAATCAATAGTTCAAATCCGATACTTCCCCCAACTAACGAAGAGATCTTGGCGGAATTGCCAACACACACACGCACACACACTTTTTTTTTCAGGTCTCACGTCAGGCTGTTAGGTTTTCCTCATATACCTGATTGGGGGTTATTGCTTGGGCACGTTCAGCTCATTGCCCGGTGACATCTCGTCACAGGAGAACTTGATTCCCTGTCTTTTCCCTTTCTCCAGGGGACAATGCTATGAGAAATTAATAGAGAAAACCATGCTCGGATGCTGACATTAATTGACGGGAGAATGATATCACAAATGCTTCACCATAATTGTGGGTGGGTGGGAGGGGGCGCGTTGGATGAAATTCTTGGTGGATCCAAGGAGTTTGATAAGACGTTGGGTCATTCGTCTTCAATCCTCGGATGGCACTTCTGGATTTTTAGCTTCAGTAATACTTTCAAAATATAACGTTTGATCTCTTTTAGGATCTCATTGGTATAAAGAAAAGAAGAAAGGATTTTTTCGGCGTAGAAAAGGACATTCGTACTCTTACGATACATATTTTTAAACATTAAATATAAAGTGCACTCCACGAAAAAAATATAAAAATAAAATATTTTATAGAAGAGTGAAATATTTTATATATGAATAAAATATTTGATTATAAGAATGAAATATTTTATTTGACTTCAGAAATAAATCAACGAAATATTTTATACAAATAAAATATTTTATTACGTGAACGTCATATTATTATAAGGATAAAATATTATAAAAATAAGATATTTTATTACAAAGACGAAACTTAACAAAATATTTCATTTTTATATCAAATGTTACATTTGTGTAATAAAATATTTCACTCTTATATAAAATATTTTATTTTTATATTTTTTCGTTGAACATATTTCGTATTTAATATTGAAAGATATATGCCTTATAGATATGAGCAGACATCCTTTTTTACACATAGAAGGTTCTTTCATTTTTTATTTTATCAATAAAATCAAACGTTACATTTTGATATGTTGGATACACAAAGTATTACTCTTCTGGTTCACCTGAATTCTTGACAATATATGCCACGGATCATTAGAAGCAAATAGGAAAGTGTGTTACGTCAAAGTGATCACTTCTTCCATGTCTCCACGTGTTTGATTTATTTACAAGTGTTTCCAAACGGACCCTTAGATTCCTTACATATAAGGCTTTACATGATATGTACGTGCTTGCATTTGCATCCATGAAAACTTCCAGTTTCAGTCATTTGAGCCCGTACACAAGGGACCCCCATGGGGTCTCACTGAATGGCAATCTTAGGAGACACGGCTTCACCTTCACGGAGTAATGGGAGGGAGGGGATTAGGGCTGTCAATGGGCCCGGGCCGGGTTTAGGTCGGCCTGGTTCGGGTCCGACTTATCAAGAGTAAGGCTCGAGTTTGACCCAGGCCTTACCTATGTCGGGCAGGGTCGGGTCGGATCCGACATTATGTAAAAAATTCAAAGTCCAACTAAGACCCGGTCTGACCCGACTACTTAAATAAAATAATAAAAATTAATAGATTTAATACTATAAAACTTATAATCTCACTAAATAAATTAAAATTTTGATATTAATTATATAATTTGTGTGAAAAGAGAATTTTAAAATTTCTAATTAAGTAAAATAAAATAAGTTTGACTAAATGGTTTTTAAAATTTAAAGTGAGAATAAAAAAAGAGATCGGGTCGGGTCGGCCCGTGGGCCGAACTCAAAGCCCGAGTCCGGCCCGTGAATCTAGTCGGGCCGGGCTTTTAGGCCCGACTAAAAACCCGCGGACCGAAAAAGACTTTGCAGCCTGACTCGAAATCGGGCCAAGTCCGCGAGCCTGTCGGGTCGGCCAGGCCCATTGACAGCCCTAGAGGGGATATAACCTTTCATGATTAATGCGATGGTTGATGCGTCTCTAGGGCCACGTATGGAATGAAAATGTGTCTTATGGCATGTTAGCAGCCATTATTTGTATGAGACCATGTGCTCTAAAGTAAGGTTTGTCAAATCAATGACGAGGTTCGATATGATTGATATGTGATATATAATCGATATATATTTATATTTTTTTAATATTATATATATTATTTTATATTAAATATAATTTTATAGGTAATTTAGTTGAGAGATATCCTTTGGAAAGTTAGGATACGAGTCAAAACATAATATTGACACTATTTTCTTATTTTTTTTATTATTCTTTAAGAAAAATAAATTCCAAAACATATGACATTCGTTTACCTCACACACAACTAACACATCTACTAATTATTAACTCACAGATAATATTTTATTATATTTTATAATAATATATATTTATTAAATAATTTTTTAATCTTGACACTTTGCGGTATGAATTGGTACAGTATTATATCATATCGTACTGATAAAAAATTGATACAATCGATTTGACAAACTTTACTCCTCAATCATAAGGACAGAAACTAAAAGGGGGCAAATGAAATAAATGCCGTCATGTAATCATTCTTAACGTGGTATTTTATTAGAATAATCAAACCCTCACATTGTCACAACTCCGATCAAGAGTAAACTTAAAAAAAGAGTTTTACATATATACTCTTATAGAGTTTAATTTTATCAAATATATCCCTCGTCTACGTATACTATCATGAAGATCCTTCGTTTAGACTAAAATGTTAAGATTATATTTCTTTAGTTTATTGTCATCGAAGAAAGAGAATATTTCATGAAATATACTATCTACGGTCGTTAGATCTAAGATATATTTGATAAAATTAAATTTTACATAAAGAGAGAGAGAGATATATATATATCTTATTTTATCTCATAACAATATATACTCTTGTTACTGTTAAGAGTTGGATTGTTTTATCTCATAACAATACATACATCTACATGCATACCCAGTTTGTCTGGCAATATCCCCAACTTAACTAGATGCCTTCTTGATTAACTACATCTTGGTTAATCCTTCACTGAGGTAATATTAACAAAATATCCCTCCATTTACTAACTCTATTGAAAAGACGTCTAAGGGTTCTGGAAATGCTAATCATTGTCAGAAGAAAATACCCTAGGTACGAGCAGGGTTTGCCGTCCCGTCCCGACCCGCACCGACTCGCACGACCCGACCCGACCCAGGCGGGCGCCGGGTCGCACGGGCCGTGGGTCGTGGACGGGACGCACCGAACCGCTCTGTCCCGTGCGTCTCGCCACGTACCGGTGCGGTGCGAGGCGGGACCCGTCTCGGTACGAGCGGGTCGGGGCGGGTCGACGGGCCGGCAGGAGGGGGAGGGGGGCGCCGGAGGTGGGAGAGGGGGGTGGTGGGGGGCCGTCGGAGGTTGGGGGGCGGTGGGGGAGGGGGGAGAGGTGGGGGGGCGGTGGTGGCCGCCGGAGGTGGGAGAGGGGGGCCGCAGCAGGAGGGGGAGGTGGGAGAGGTGGGGGGGCGGTGGTGGCCGTCGGAGGTGGGAGAGGGGGGCGGTGGGGGGCCGCAGCAGGAGGGGGCGGGGGGGCGCCGGAGGGCGGCAGCAGGAGGGGGGCGGTGGGGGGCGGCAGCAGGTTGGGGGCGGGGGGGGGCGCCGGAGGTGGGAGAGACGCCGGAGGGCCGCAGCAGGAGGGGGCGGGGGGCGCCGGAGGGCGGCATCAGGAGGGGGGTGGTGGGGGGCCGCAGCAGGAGGGGGCGGGGGGGCGCCGGAGGGCGGCAGCAGGAGGGGGGCGGGGGGGGGCGCAGCAGGAGGGGGGCGGGGGGGAGCCGGAGGTGGGAGAGACGCCGGAGGGCCGCAGCAGGAGGGGGCGGGGGGCGTCGGAGGTGGGAGAGCCAACGGGGCGGACCGGGTCACTGTGCGACCCGCCCGACCCGACCCGTCCCACGCAGAGACCGGGTCGGCCGGGTCGGACGGGTCGGCAAACCCTGGGTACGAGAGATCAATGAATACCTGGTTATATAACCATGAGCGAAAGGGGTACATCTGCAAATATATTTCTGGAAGTAGCATTATAGCTTTGACAATGATAGATCATCTGATCATCATAGATACACATGCGAAAAAGCATAAAAAGAACTAAACAAAGAAACAAAAAGAAAACCTGGTCACCACAGCAGTGCCCTCAGTGTGCATGACTTACACACAACGCCGCCCTGGTTCCAAATAAGCATTGGCCACGTATGACTTGCAAGAACTGGCCACTCATACTTCTTCTATCTCTTGGTCTTCCTGTGGAGGACTCACACCCAAAAGAGAGCACTTCCCCATCGGTTTTCTTCTTCTTTGGCTGTCTTGTTTGCCAGTGCAGGTCTGGCTTTGAAAGGTGAAAGGGTGGTGACCGCTCCCTCCCCCATCCACATGCCCTTCCCCTGAGTCCTGACTGGATTTGGGAAGCGTTCTTTCGTGCAAAAGGAGAGATCTTGTTGTTTGATTGGGGAAAAGGAAGATGCGAATGGAACTGGGTCTGTTTGTTCCTTCTTCCTCCGCTTCTCTCTTGTTCTGGGACGGATGAGACGAGCCCTTTTCTTGCGCTGCTGCCGTCAATCTCCTACGACAGAGGTCAGCTCCATTGGCACTCCTAACTTCCCTACCTCTCCAACCCCACCAATCCCCGTCTCCTCTTCAGCCCGCCCAGTTTGCCCAAGGTGACTGTCTCTCTAACTTGCCACGCATGATTAACGGATTGCATAATTTAATGCAAACATGACGTTTGTTGTTGCTTTTGCTTGCCAAGGAAGATGAACTAATCTCTGTTCCCCTATTCTCGCCATGTTTTCTACGTTTTAAAGTTTCTCTAAGCTCTTTATAGCTTTTTCGAGTCTGCTTCTTTCCACCAGGCATGTCTCGTAGATCCTGTTCATTTTCTTTGGGAACTGTTTGTTTGTGTTTCACGGGGGAATCGTGTTTTTCTTTGCTATCCCTTTTTTTCCTGCTTTTGACCACATACTGGATGGTCTGTATTAAAGGCGTTTGCCCCCCCTCCACTTTTCCCTTAAATTTATTTGTAAACTATTCTCGGGGTTGTATAGGCATTGTAGTTCTAACATTTGTAAACTCCTCTCATGATTTTGATGATGTTTTTAAGTTGTTGTCTTTGGAGTTTATTTTATGCTTAGCTTCCAAGTTTTGGGAAGGTAAGTTTCTGTTATATCGATTATGAAGGATTGTCTTCTCGAATTTAGGGGATGTGCTGATCCTGTCCTTGCTAAACTTTGTAGTGTTGTCACAGTATAGTGGCTAGGGTAGAGTGAATATAAGATAAGATTGTCAGTGTCGGAGGTTATGAGCTTACGATCATCTATCACTTTTTTGGGTGAATTCTTGCAGGCAATTTAGTTGCACTGAATGGTCTTCTGGTATCACATGGCATTATTTCAAGCTAAGTTAATGCATAGTGTAAAAAAGTGTAGCATTCTTGATGGATATGAGTAATGCCCTGTACCATTTTTTTTTGTAAGGTTGCATGCGCCCCCCCCCCCCCACTCTTTTATCCTTCTTTGTTTTTTCTTTTCTTTTCGTTTTTTTTTTAAAATCTGATGTCACAGTCCAGGATCCACGACAGTTGACATAGGGCAACAGACTTGACATTCCAGGGTCTGCAATGTGTTTCTAGTAGAATGCTGACTCGTGTCGGTGACTTAGGTTACGTCATGGCGTCAGCAGAGTATTTCTTGCATGTTCACATGATGAATGTATAAGAAATGAAAAAGTGTTGGTTTTTATTTCTTTATACTTATTGACATGTCTTTCTACTTGCTTAATTCCCAGAACACATCTTAGTGAGTTTAACAGGAAAGATTTTTTTTGAAGGTGTAACAGGAAGGAATTTACCTAAACATGGTGCTAGCGAAGCTTACATTTTCTCCAAATTTTACACATGTTAACTCATTAAAGCAGAAACCATATATAAATTTTCCAGCATGATTTGTACACTATAGAATTCACAAAAATTCCCGAATTTTTCATGCTGTTCTGAGTGCTCTTTTGGCATGTCTTTATACATATTTACAGAGTTCATTTCATTAATTGTTCTCTTTCTATGTTGTTAACATAATCACTTTCTTTACTGGGATATATTTCAAACTTAATTCTGTCCTTGATGCCAAGAGTTTGGTGCAGAAAATCATCATCAATTTCCATTTGTTCAAAAATGTCATGAGCAAGATGTGTTTAATTTCTACTAAATAATAATTTGATTTGTAAATGCAATTTATACAAATATGCTTGATGATGTTGCTGCTTTAGGGGAAACTGTCTTCACAGGATATTGAGTGCAAATGAATTTGGAGAGCAGTAAATGATATATATGCCACTTGTGAACTCAGGACTAAATGTTCTATGCATTCTACCATTGTCTATTGAGTTACGGACATTCTGCAAAATGCCTTCAAAGAGGACTCTCAATAACGCACATACAACTTTCCTCACCATGATCCCCTGAGAATACGATTGAATAATTTCAGTGATTTCCAGCCAATAGATGTCTCAAATTAGAGGCACAAATCAATGATTTTTATTGAGAAAGTAAAGCATGACTTCTTCTCTTTGTAATTGCCGAATCAAGGTGGTTTCTGCTAGCTTGGATTGTTGGGGATCCACGACTTGCATTAGATTGGAAGATGAAGTGATTCAGTTGCCTAGTAATCACATATCAATCCTTGAGTAATCATGAATGGTCTAGTAATGCCCTTTCTTTGCCTACCTTTCTCTTCACAATATTATTTTCTTCCACGATTTCTCAACCTGAGATGTTATCCATTTAAGTAGCCATCATTAGAGATTTTCTCACTTTTCTCTTGTCTTGCTTTGGAACTTCAAGTTCTTGGATTACGCTAGAGATTGATGCTGTAGCAAATTATTGATAAAGTTTGCTCTTCCATGTTGGATTATTTAGTCCGTATTTACTTATTTGTTCCGTGAATGTTTGGTCAGTTCTTGGCTGCAGTTGAGCAAATTTCAAATGGAAACTTCGGTTACTTAGTATGCTATTGAGCATAACAATGAGAATAAGATTGTTTACATGTATTTGATTAAGTAAATAAATATATATATTCTTTTGGTGGCCATGATTCTTGTCAAGACTATGAATTCAATGCTACAAAAATATAATGTGATTGATAATTTTGATATGGAATTTGAGTATGTAGAAAAGGACTCAAGTGGATTGAGTTCTCGCAATAATTTCTGGCATGGTTCTGGACATAATGTTCCTTCTTTCTTCTCTTTACATTTAGATTGGTATGATCATTTTTCCATATCATGTCTATTTCGTTTCTGGGAATGGTTCAATCATCATGATGGCAGCCGTATGTCTATCTTTTCTCCTTGTTTTCTGTTGCCTGCAAGAAAACATCAACAGTTTCTGACTGTCCCTTGTCACATATCATTCATATAAGAACATTACTCGAATTCTGCATGCTTTGCATAGCGTTTCAATTTATTTTCCTCTACAGCAAAAACTGAATAGACATATGGATCAAGTTGCATGTTATGATGCAGGTCTTGGAGTCCTCAGCTATGACAATGAAGTCCTATAGGTACCAGGCTGAGATGCTTTTGAAAGACCATCTGCTAGCAGATGCATTTCTCCATTGCGTTTCTATGCTTGCAGGCATTTTTATGTGCAAAATGGTATACCCCATTCTTTTGTTGATAAGTACTCTTAATTGAATGCACTTTGGGAAAGACTTCTTCCTCTATGCATACTGGATTGCCTTTTGATATCAAATGTGGAGCTGTGCTTATGATGATTGACGGGGGAAATTGAGATTAGGGAACACAAATGGAAATAAAATTTCTTATAATCGTCACTTGATCTTTCATACCACTATTATATAACATGTTGTTCTTGTGGACACTTTTGTAGCATTGAGATTTCGGGCTAGAATCTGAGTTCAGGCATATAACAAAGTCTATTACAAGAAGCAAAACATATTGGGAACCATGTTTTCTGTGGGAAACAATAAAAGTCGTGTGGCAACCTAAAATTCTGTATATTTTCTTTAGAATCGTTCAGCTAATTACTTTTGCTTCAGGAATAAGGTAGGTATTTATGTCAATTTCTGACAGCTGAGGATTACCTGTGGTGGTGACAAGCCATCTAACATTTCTTTGTCAACCTGGTCTTAGACCACTCTGGGCACCTATTTCTTCATTGTGGACTCAGCAGTTGTTTTGTCATCCAAGTGTAATTTTTCTTCATCTTTTCTCAGAAAATGTTATTAAAATTGTCATCAGATAGTCTTGACCACTATTAAAGATTGTTTCAGTTCAAAATATAGCAATAGGAATCTTAGAATATCAAGAATGTTCATTAACTAGCACACTTTGGTGCATCCAATGGACTATCAGTTGTAGTACGCTCTAAATGAAATGTAGTAGAAGTGTAGAACAGCAAACAGGACTTGGAATTAAGAGGGTGACACAGATAATTACATGGTTCAAGAAACACACATTTCACGGCTCAAAAAATTTTCACAACCGAGACCAATTTGATAGTTAAAAAATTTCTCTGAGACACCATTAAGAGATAAAGAGACCAAGGAACCTTATCAACTCCCATAAATTACCATCTCCAGCTGATAACAAATCAAAAATAACTATTATATTATTTTAGTGAAGGAATGTTAATTAGAAAGTATACAACATGTTGGCTAAAATATGATGGATAAAATGGGGCATTTTGTTTATAAAAGACCGATTTTTTGCCATTAACATTTAGATTCTGTGGGACACTTACCTGGTCCATAGTGGCATCAATTGAGAACTCCGAAGTTTCCTATATCCATTGTGCAAAGATGAAACCAAAGATGGGGTTTTCATATGGCTAGACTTTATGATTGGTTAGATTGTATCTTTGCCCACACAGCATCTGTTATTAGATCATAAATAATTAAGAGGAAAAGAGATTTTTGACTTTATTGTGACATCCTTGGTTCTGGTGGGACCACTCCTGTGTAGACCTGTCAGCTTGTTTTTTTATTGATGATTTGAAATAACATTTCCGTTATCTTATCATTACGTTTCATGTGTTTATGTTTCAATAATTTCTTCGTCCTTCTAGGCATATGATCTTACCCACTTAGCCAGTTCATACTGCATCAAGGGCTACACTTCTCTTACAAAGATTCAACGCATTGAGTGGAACAATAGGTTTGCATTTTCTTCCTGCTTATGTCCTTACACCTCTATGTTTCCCTGAGTTCATCTCTTACATACTATTTCAATATTTTTTGCAGGGGAATGTCTAGTGTTCATGCCATATATATCACAATAATGTCTCTTTATCTAGTATGCTTCTCAAATATGTTCTCTGACGATGGTCCTGGAGGGCTTGTTGTATTCAGAAGTTCTCCACTCTCAATTTTTACACTGGGGGTAGATTCTCATTTTTCTTTTTCCTTTCTGGCATGCTATGAGATGAGTATAATCTTCAATAGTTGGTCAGTTATTCTCCCAGATTAAAGGAATTCTAGACTTTGTTGAGTAGTTCAGAGCAAGCTAGTAAGCTTCATTGTAATCTTGTTGGTTATTGAGCTTGATTTGCTTCAAATGCTCTCTGGATACTGTATCCTGATCTGAGCTGAGTATGATCTTTGACAGGTTTCAGTTGGGTATTTTATCACGGACCTTGCAATGATATTTTGGTTATATCCTTCTCTTGGTGGATTGGAATATGTAAGTTCTAGGTGCATAATCCTTGTTTTGTTTTGCCTTGAAATAGTCCCTGCTGAGTTTCACGGTGAAAGGATTCTGGTGCTAGCCTCCATGTATTTTCTACCTCTGTTTTCACATGTTACATTGTGCCATATGTTTTGTAGGAAATCCTTCAACTCATAGCATAGCTGAATCTATCTTATTATTGATTTTAGGATTGTGTCATTTGGCAAAAAAATTAGCACTTTCCTTGGATTAAGGAAAGGCACAGAAGTTCTGACAAGAAATTTTCATTATTCCTGAAAAAGGAATCCTAATCAAATCAATAGTCGTAATGCTTACTGTTTATCTATTTTTGTGATTCTAGTATCATCATTGCTTATAGTTTTTATTACTCCATTTTTTGTGTATAAATTCTAATACATTCTAATATTTTTAATTTATGGAAGTTTCATCACAGCAGTTGCTCTATGGGGAAATTGACCAAATGAATGACAATATCCCAACCAGCTGGTCTTTTTCTCTTCTGGAAGGTCGATTGTGGCAAATGTATTGGGATGAAGAGAAAGAAAGAAGGTTAGGAGTATAAATCATCTTTGAGAAAACCTAAAAACAGAATATTCCAGAAGCCTTGGACTGTCCACATATATCTATATTCCCCAATAGTATCATAGCAAAGAGATAATTAAGAAATGCGGACCATTCCCCAGAAATACGGCTGTCCTTGTGCATGCTTTATCAAAATTTCAAGTGTTGCTAGTCATGGATAATGCAGAAGAGCTCTATTCCTGGGTGTCCCTTATATTCATGGCCCCGAAAGATGATTAGTTCCCTATGGTCAGCCTACCTGAAAGTCAAACGATCAGTTTCAGTGAATATATTCGGTCGGCTACATCTGCCATTTATATAGCCTACATATCTTGGGAATGTTAGCAAAAGTTCTCCGGATGCTATCCTCATAGGCAACTGATAAAACTTCCATACCCCAGCAGCAGCTTGCACCTTCATGGAGATCTGTGGGTGCTATTGTGCCAATGATCTCAGACCAGTAATGACTATCTGCCTTAATCTTATAACTTCTCTTGTATAATAAAGGCCCTTCTTATCTGATTCTCTCCTCTTTTTGTCTTTTTCTTGCTGAACTACAACCAATTCTAATAGATTGTGAGGAGGGTAAAATTCGTCAGGCCCAGTGCGGCCCAATAATGTTAGGCCCATTACAAACCAGGGCGGCCGAGCACAAAGCGGAATACCTCGATCAGTCGTGGCTCCATAAACATGGCCCAACCAAGACCCATAAAGGTTCCTATAGCCCACAAAAGCTTCTGCAATCCTCGAGCGGAATCTTCGTGACCATGCATTCCAGACACCGCAGAACTCATCAACGGGCGAACGTTGCCACCGCCATCACCGGGCTTCTCCCGGCGTGGACCGAGTCGCATTCACGCCGCCGAGATCCCCGCCACGAAGCCACCCTTCCGGGAACGGGTGGGCACGCAACGAGCGACAGGAGATCCCCACGATCGAGTAGGACGCCACTCCATGAACGACGCCATTGCTAAGTCAGGCACGCCATCACTCCCTGTATAAATAGGTCTCCAGTGGGACCTAGAGGGGGTGGAAGAGGGCACAGGCGAACAGGAAAGAGAGGGAACATATCCCCAAAGGGAGAGACCAGGATCACCATTACCCCATCTCCAGAGAAAAGGGAGAGGAAGAGAGCTCCACGCACGCCCGTCATCAAAGGAGACTCAAACCGGATAGCAAGAAGGGAGAGAGTACCCTTCGTGGATCTTTTCCTCCTGACTCTCCGAGCACTCTCCGAGCGTCCTCTCCAGGCTCTCAACTCTCCCCCTCTCCCACTCTCTGTCCCTTTAGTTCTTCATTTACTCCCTAGGACGGTTCTGACTTAAGCATCGAAGGGTTGTCCCCTGAGATCACTCCCAGGACTCCTTCTGACGCCGTTGTCTAGTGATTGCAGGTTTTCTCGGGCCGCCGACTGCTCTTCCCCAAACAAACAAATTTTAAAAGTGTGGTACGAGGTCCAAGGAACACTTTCCTGCCTCTATAGATTGAATAACTACATATCTCCACTTTTCTAGCTTACCAGGTGAACATGGCAGGGCAGGTGACATCCTATGCTAATTATATTTACTAGAGCATTCTTCTATATTTTTTAGAATATGAGGGAAAATTACCCTTCTATCCCCTTGCCAACTCAGCCCGTCCCAAAGGGACCCGCAATGGAGATTTTCAAAAACACCTACTGCAATGGAGGTTGTCAAAAACCCAAGGTAACTTCATCTGCAGATGCACAGATTTACTGCTAAACGTTACAGTTAGTAAGCAGTTACAATTTCCTCAACCAGAGTATGGCAGTGGGTGCATTAGTGATTCCTCTAAATTCCTCACTTCTTCCTTCTGCTTTATACCCCTCGAAACATGTTTGCTATTGCTTCCAGTGCCATCCTTTTTTGTCACCCCTTAAAGGAAAATGAAGAACTGGTTCCATAATGAGTTAATGTGCTCTCCAACAGTAATTGAACAGATAAGTAGACAAGCTGCATATCACTGCCTTTCAGAAGTATTATCCTTCTTCCAAGTGATGGAAACCAGCATTGTGATCTTTCCAACCTTCTTTCAAACAAGTCCTGGATTGGCCCACTGCACTGCCAACCCAGAAGGTTACCTTAGCGACAGCCCTAGATAATCTCACTGCACTTTCACTTATCCACTGCAATGCCTACTGAGATACTCCACTTATTTAACCTCCAGGCCCATGTTCCCAGCAATCTTAGCAGTATCTGCTACTTATATATTTCGCGATTCAGTTTATATCAGGTGAATGATGTCTTTAATACTAGACTATGATCAAACATAGAAATAGAAATAAGCCTATACATAAAGTGAAAACTCATCTGTAGGTCCATTTTTCAGATATTGCCTCCAACCAATTCTGCAGGGTGCATCCACGAAGTTGTAATAAATTTCCTACTGCATTCTGCTGGCAGGGAGTTCACTCTCCAGATCACTGCTCCACCAGGTTGTTTACCACAAGATATGCTAAACATGTTAACCTTATTTAAGTACAAAAAATTGGATTGTATTGTTTTCAGTTTTAGGATTTCATTTTCAGTTGTTACTAAGAGTACTTGAAGAAGAGGATAGTGTGCAGTGAAATATCACACCATATCTATCTTCCTTGTTTCCTTTACAGAGTCGTCAATTTGCAGGTGTGTAGTGATCATATAATATACTGTTTTTTTTTTTTACCACAGGTTATCCATCATCTGCTTTCTGTGTTTGCAATATCCTATGCCATGTACTCTGGGGAAGGCCAATTATACACATTCTTAGTCCTCATTTCAGAGACGACCACTCCAGGAATTAATTTGAGATGGTATTTTACTGTTGTCTACGAGTTCATAGCCAAGTCCTAGACCTGTGGTTACTAACTCCACATTTTCTGTTTTATGAAGGTTTCTTGACACTGCAGGAATGAAAAGGTCCAAAGCATACCTCATAAATGGAGTTATGATGTTTTTTGCTTGGGTGGTGAGTCAAACAGCGTACATTAGCTGTCTAAGCTGGCTAAAGCTTCATATCTTTATACTGTTAAAAAAAATCAGGATTCATGACGAAATATGTGTTTTAGTTGCTAATCTGATAACTGGGACAAATAAATACTAAAAATAGTGATGCATATAAATGTGAGTAATTTCTAGCAGTTGATAGCCATTTCTGTAGATTAGTATCTTGTTGTTATTTGAGTCCATTTCTTCAGTGAAATTAGTCATTTGTTGTTAAGATTCAATTTAAAATATTATATGTCAAGTGTTTAAGCAATAGCCATTATCTTATGTCATCTTATTTGCCTTCAAGTGTTTAGAAGTTTACACTGGTTTCTGAATGATTCCTTCTGTGCAGGTTGCAAGAATATTGTTGTTTATTTATCTGTTTTATCATGTCTACAATCATTATGATCAGGTAAAATGCATTCCATGTATGTATTGAATCTCTAGAGTGCTGTTCTTAACAGCTTCACCATGTGTAAATTGCCATATTCTTCATCTTGAGGGGGTCAGTTGGAACTTCATTTTTGGAGCTGATTGGTACAATAGAAAATCAATGCTACTATGATAGTTTACTATGCCACTGCCCATCTCGAAATTTCCTCATTCACCATATCTATATTTTCTCATTCTGCAGTCACATGCTCATGGTTTCCCAAAAAAAAAGAATCAAAAAGGAATTTCTTGTTAAAAAATATGCCTTCTTTTAACTCATTGAAGGATTTGTGGGGGGTGATCTGTAAAGACAGTAAAATGGAGTCTGCAGTATTGGATAAATGGTCATTTTGCCATCTCCTTGCAGAAAAAACAATTATAAAGGCATATTAGCAACAAATAGTTTAAATTGTAATCAGTGGCCACATAATCTGACCTTTTTTGGAGAAATCTGGGAAATGTGCAGGAGATAGATGTTATATATTCCTGAAACCCAAGGCACAAAAGAAGAGGAAGTGATAAAAAAGGCGGCCAGCCAATCCAAATTGCTGGAAAGTAGTTTTTGATGTAAAATTCCATGAAACCATTCCTGAGAGTATTCTGATAGCACTTTAAAATGATGTTCCCTGTATGGCTGCAACAACGAGGTTCTATGAATATTTAGTAATCCTTTTACACACAGCTTGATGGCGACCAAGGTTACCAAGTTCTTCGGTGCTCCCTCAAACAAGCTTGCTGTTGTGTTTACCTAGTCTTGAAAAGCAAGGAAGCTATTGCTCATCCTATATCTTCTGCCGACATTCATGTTTCTAAGCCACAAAACCATGTGTTTCAAATGATAATATACTAGAAGATTTCTCCACTATCATTTTATTTTTATGCTGACTATTTTAGCCGAACTAAGATCATCCATGAAGCACTTCCATCTGGCTCATACCCTCGGTCAAATTTTAATTTATTGTGTCTTTGTAAACCTACGAGTCCATCTATTTTTGGGTGTTCATCTTGTCCATATATATATAGATGAACTCATTCAACCACATCGACTTTCTAACAAGTTTTGACTGCTATTGGATACAATACCTGATTTCTCACACATTATTTTGTGATACCTCAGCTATATATATCCATAGGAATAAACTGTAATCTCTCACTTTAGAAAATATCTACTTGTGCTGTAAGCTGCTATTGCATTAACTAGAAGCATTTAAGAATTTTTAAGCTTTGTTTTTTTATATATTTAAGTTGATATATTGTTGTGGATCATGCACTCGACCTTTTTTGTTTTTCAATAAACAATTTTTCATGTAATATCCTGTATTGCGAAATCTTCATCTTTCTCAAAGTTCTCTTTTGCAACAACGTATTTCAGATTGAGCAGATGGACATGTTTGCTTACATCTTAGTGTTCTCCGTCCCTTCTGTCTTGGCTATCATGAACATGGTATGGTTTGGAAAGATTTTAAGAGGGCTAAAGAAAACCTTGGCCAAGAAACAGTAATCTGACAACGGAAATAGGAATACTGCACTTTCCAGCTCTCTACATCTAGGTGTAATCGATCTGTTTGCTGTAGGAAATCATGAAGGAAAAAGAGCTCCCAAGAGCAGAAAGTGGAAAATGATAGAGAGGAAAGTTGGATTTCCTCCACGAGAAAGAATGTTTTTCTTTTGATTAGTTTTCAGTTATTGTATATGAAACGTTTGCTTATAGATAGACATGCCTTTCGAGTCATAATCTCTGAATCCTTGTATACAAGCTATGCTCCATTCGTTTGTACAAAGAGTTGTGTGAGTCACTTGCCCCATTCCAATTCCTCTGTATCGTGAGTGCTCTTGGTGACAGACACATCTAGGGGCTGAGCCAACAACGTCGGACAGCACTGAAGCCTAAGCAATATCTGTTCTTAAGGCCTTCTGAAACATAATTTTTAAATATTATTATTAAAAAAATTATTTTAATATTATATTATTATTTAAATAATTGATAGCAGATTGGATTGATCCACTTTGGATTTGCCATGCTCTGGTATGAGTTGCCCGAGTCGGATTGATACCGGTGCAAGTAGGCGAATCATGGTTCAGTTCTTTGTTTGTTTGTTTCGGAAATATTTTTAGGGGGCGCGAATAAATTACCCCACCCCGTTTTTAAACAGACCCTTAGTGGATCCAAGTCATATGTGGAAGTTGTCTGGACATTGACGAGGAGGCCATTCACATGCTACCCATGGACTCATCACTAAACGAAGCAGTCACTGTGCTCTCTTTGGTGTGACTTTGTAGCAGAGACTGGTGCGATTATTTAATGTCTGACTGACAAAATTTTTGATTGTGACCAGCCATCTCCACATCACTAATTTTGAGATTCGTCATCTGATCGAAGTTCTCTTTTCATCGGTCCGAAGTATGACCCAAAAGTTGGTTTGATTAACTTGCCCAACCGAACAATCTGCTCTTCTAATCATCTTGGCCTGGTGCAAGTTGAGATTATATGACACGGCCGGGTTGTTTTCACCCTTGCAAACAAAACAAAACAAAACGGGGACCGGTCAAGTCACAGTGTTGTTCTCACTTGAAATCATTTTTGTTGGCAAATCACCATCCATCCACAGGGGACCGGTCATGTCACGGGTAAAATATACTAAAGTCATGAGAAAAAAAAGGCTGCGAGGGGAACTGGTGTGATGTATAAAACCAAGTCAATTGTGCATTAGAATCTTGGCGGACTCTTGTTCAAATACTGCAGTGCTGTCATAAGACCCAAATCCTCGTATAGTTGCACGTGCATGTTGGCCGCCTTCAAGAGGCTGCGTCAATAGAGCACTGCTATTGCAGCACTTGTGTACTTAAACATGGTAATATTTATTAATTAAACATAACTAACATTAGAAAGATATTTAATTACGATCATCAAATATCAAATGTAAGTGTCAGTATAAATGACAATTAATGAGAAGGGAACAATTAAGTGTCACTCGGCTCACATTGGGCTCCTAATTAATTTTTTTTAAAAAAAAAAAATTATCTACCCTTTTATTTTACAGTACTCTTTGGATGTTATAGAGAGCATCTACGTGGTCTTGAGAGTATGAACGAACATATTTAGAGTATGTAGATGTTCACGGGAAGCGTCGAGACACATTTAAAGGTGTTAACAGTCTCATGTGGAGTAGAGTCTAAGTGTGTGAGTGAGCATGCATGATTACATGGCATAATCTAGCTCGATCTATACATACATATAGGGGGAGCCACCTGCATGCTCTCGGATACAAACATCTGATCAACACTGACTAAATTCACCTCCCTTGACTTGACGAGTACGTACCTTCCCCGGCCGACTCGTCCTTAACGGAGCCTCTAATTAAACCAGGTGTTGGTGTCTGCGCAGGTCACTTGATGATCGATCAAGAGCACCGATTGTGTCTGGAGCAACTCGATCCACCCGGGCTGGCCGACCTAATTGTTTGCCGTTAGGCTACATCTGTTTCACTATATCAGTGTCAAATTAATTAATCTGCGCCGGCTCAGATACTGCACCCGCAATGTGGTGTTTAATTTGTACGGTACTGCGGCGGCAAGCTCTGAACGGGGGGCTATGTATAGTGGTGCCATATCGGATGTCCGAGTCGGAGAAGGAGATGTGCGGCGAGCTGCAGCGGCGACGTGCGTGTCCTTGTTGAAGGAGGAGATGACGTGGGTCGTGGTCTGTCGTGGCAAGCTCTCAACATGGCTGCAGCAGCGGCGTCTGAGTTATAGAGAAGGTGGTAGTGGGCTGCGGCGGTGAACATGATGAATATCAGGATGTGGAGACGGCAGCTGCGGACGTCGGAGTTGGACAAGGCAATGACAGGCGGCAGCGGCAGTGGCGCAGTGGCGGGGTGGTGAACATAGACAGTTAGGGAAGATATATATAATATATATAGTGACGGGCTGCAGCGGTGGGTTGGAGTGGCAGGATGCGGCGGCGAAAGGTCGCACCAGTGGGGTGTATATCTGCAAAAAAACCCTTCTTTCTGTTTATCTTTTCCTTGTTCTAATAGTTTGATTTTTGATTTATTTGGTTTACAGCGTCGATATAAAAGCCGGGTGGCGCAATCACATGATATGGAGTGGGGGGTATTTTGTGATGCACGAAGCTGGGGCAGGGGATCCCAATCCATCCCGGACAGGGAGAGTCCAGTTCTCGACAAGTACCGGGAACCAACGCCCTAACCAGACTAAAACTCTACTTCTGATCCCGTTTTCTTCGGCGTTAGGTTATAGGTTCTTCTGCCCTAGCCTACTAATATAGATTCATGTTTCCCTGCCACCCATGCATCTAGCTAGATGGTAACATGGAGCCCATGAAGAATTCTCCTCACAGCAGCAAACCCGGCGAAGACGACGGCGGAGCTGCGTGTTCTCTCTGTGGGAGGACCTTTGCCTCCAGGAAGGCGATGTTCGGGCACCTGAGGTGCCACCCAGAGAGAGAGCGCAGGCTTAGAACATTGCGGACAACCCACGCGGCGGAGAAACCATGCAATCAAATCCACGGCTCTTCCTCAATTGCATCGCCGTGTGGGGGCAGCTGGTCCAAGACGGCGAAGAGGGGCAGCAAGGGCATGGTGGCGTCTTCCAATAATCCTGCTCACTCGCCGGACTCGAAGAACTCGGCTGCGACCATGGACGGCGACCACAAGGTGCTCGAGATCAACAGCGCTTCCGGGCAACCTGAAGTCAAAAGGGCAACCTTGCTGCTCGATATTGCGGAAGGTGGAAAGGGGGAGGCCGCTTCGAAGGGTGAGACCAATTCCGAGGTCTCCGCGAGCGCCACCGGTGCCGGGTCATCAGAAGACACAGCGTCGGATCCACACTGCGGTCACAAAGACGGCGATGGGTTGGGAGGTCGAGCGTGCGACTACCGCAGCTGCAACGAGTGGTGCTTCTCGTCGTCCCAGCGGAAGAGGAGGAGGGAGGATTCAGAAGCGGAAACAGGAAGCAGATCAGGCTACGCATGCACAGCAAGCGGCAAGTCCCTCTCTTCCTCCCGGGCCTTGGGAGGTCACATGGCGAGCCATGGGAAGCTCAGCGGGAAGGACTCCACCATGGGCAGTGGTAGTGATGATGGTGTGGGTAGCGCGGGAGCTGCAGGAATCTCGAAATCAACACAGAGGCTGCGTCCGGAGGCGATCCCCGTGGAACACAAGTGCAACGTATGTGGCAAGACGTACCCGACCGGCCAAGCTCTGGGTGGGCACAAGAGGCTGCACTATGAAGGGCTTAAAAGGCCGCCTCCTCCTCCTCCTCCTCCTCCTCCTCCTGTTGGTGGTGCTGCTGCACCATCCTCAAGAGGCTTGCAGAGTTCATCACGCAGACTGCGCGACTTTGATCTGAACGAACTGCCGCGGCAGGAAGATGGTGAAAGATGGTCCGGATGGCATTAAACGACTTCGCGGTCGGATCATCTTTATTTTTAAGTGACAGGTATTCTTTTTTTTTTCTTAACAGGGTGAGAGAAAATTCTGGATTAAACTTGTGACCTCCCGAAAGATGATAATATCATCACGACAAGCCGTGGACTCACGGTCAGATCATCCATGACCGACACACACAGGAATATGGAGGCCTTCTGTTTTTTCTTCCATCTTTTCTAGCAAATAGGAGAAGGTGCGCTCCTTGGGGAGGCTAATCCTGTGCTTTAGCAGCTGTCCCCAAGACTCTGGAGTAGCATATTAATTTGACATTTTTTGTTCTTTATTCTACATGTACAACTAGAAGAAAGCAGCGTCCAGAAAACAACAATGATCATTTAATGGGCATCATATCTTAAAGAGCTTCGTTTCTTCGAGGTCTTACCAGAGCCAAAAACTAAAGGAGTACTGCATGTATGCCCCTAAATCAAATTAATAACGGAGTACTGCATATGTATGTTTTGTTGCAAAATTAATTAAGATCAAGGTTCGCCTACTCGGGGATCTAACTCATGTCGGATCTCTAGTGACTCGGTACGAGTTGGCCTGACTTACTCAGGCCCAACTCGAACCGACTCGATCAAGTAGTATGTTTGAATTCTTTGTTATTTTTTACAAAGTTGAAACTTCTTGCAATCTATGAATTGTTTACCCTAGATTTTAAGCTGTAACTATTTCATCAATCTAAAGTATATATGCACTATTTAGTCTATTTTTATTTTTAATTAAATTTTAAATATCATATAATTATTGGATACTCAATAAATGAATAAAAAACTTGACAATAGATTTTAATGTTCTTCAATTATGAAAGGTAAGATCTATGATTATTGTTATATCATTATATGATTATTATAATTATTTAATTTTAAAAAATAAATTAATTATAGCTATTATATTATTGTTGTTTAAATAATCTAGAGTGATTCGTACAATATTTAGAGGATCACGTATCATGTTCGTCCACATACGATCCGAGTCACCCGCAGAGTCGGCAACATGACCCTACATTTCATCACCGTGCATGGGATGGTCATTGGAGTCATGTTACCACTTAACAGACCGATGGAAAATATAGGAAATTAGTACTTCTTCTCATTGCGCTGGCCGCCGGTAATTATAGGATTGCTGTTCTTGGAAGTCACATCTGGGTATCCTCTTGTTAAATGCATAGCCCATCTTTGAACAATGTATGCTCGACCAAACACATAATGCATCTTCTATTTTCTGTGGGCAGTTTAAATGGATTGGCATGACTAATGTGAATCACTAAAAAAATTTAGCCGTCGGTACTTCTTGTGTCGTGGTTTTACATATGTATCTGTCACACTCCGTGCATGGTTCAGTGGGAGACTAAAATACTAGTACTATGAGAAAGTACCATTTGCGGATGGATGATGTTAATTATGGTGTGCATGTCACTCTGTCATGTGATTCATTTCTTGGTATCTTACAACAATCACTCCACTGTAGGGAAATGTAGGATTAAATCCGACTGTAATCCATGTTGTAAAAGTAATTCATGCAAGAGTTGGAGCTACACTTCTCTATTTGTTGTTCCCATGAGTCTCCTGCAGTTTTGCAGTTGGAATATTGCTTAAACATAGGGATTATGTACTATTTATTAATTAGCATCAAACATTGGGCATGGATTTGAGTTGTTACTGTGCTGTCAACAAACAGACTATGATTAAGGACGGGAGAGATTGCTTCTAATTAACCAGTACGTCCGCCCGCCTTTTGTGGATGAGATAACGGTACTGATCTTCCTGAACTCAAAAATATAGTTGGAAATGGCAATTAACGATACCTCCTGGGGATTTGAATGGTCACTGTCATCGCATGCACTGCGTCAGGTGAACAATTGATCATGTGGTGTTCGGATATATATTCAAATTGTTGAGATTTAGCCAGAGAGCACAGACTGTAATACAAGTAGCTAGATAGGCCCAGGTACGTACTTGAGATCATCATCAAAGAAGCCGATAATTAATCATCAGAAAGAGGACGAGAGGTTTAACATGATTCGCAGGAGGACATGGTGAATTCAGTCTACCCTTCACCATGGCGAAGAGATTCGACATCATTTCAACAAAAGAAAGATCCCAGATGCCAAGTTGATTAATGCAAGTCAGTATGGAAATTAAGGTCTTCGTTAAAAAAAGGGATTTTTACGTATATACTTCCATAAAGTTTAATTTTATCAAATATATCCCTCCTCTGATCATATTATCATAAATATCGTTCGTTTAGATAGAAATATTATGGTTATACCCTTTAATTTACTGTCGTCGACGGGAGAAAAATATTCTGTAAAATATGTCATCTACGGTCGTTAGATCTAGGATATATTTGACGAAATCAAATTTTACAAAGGTATATATATATATATAATTTACTCTTTAACTCACACTTAACTCGGATTAGGTACACAAAAGTTACGACGAAAATATAATCATGACATCATCTATATTTTGAGAATATTTATGATAATATATTCACATGAGAGATATATTTGACAAAATTAAATTTTACAAAGATATATATATACAAAAATCCCTTTAAAAAAATAAATAACTAGATCGAGGACATCAACCGTGTTTAAACTTTAAAGAAGGACAGAAGGTAAACAAAGTCTTCGTAAAAATTCTTTCCTTTGATGAAGGGGTTATTCTTTTTTGAGGTAAAATAGCATAAAGTATTATAATGGCACATCATATTTCATGTGTACATGAAAATAATATTTTACAACATGTTACCTCAAAATTAACAAATGGTCACTAGTTTCCTTGGCTTGATCCAACAAGAGAACGAAACCAAATCTATCTTGAATAACCCATTGTAACTAAAAGTTATGATAAGGAATTCTTACACTAATTAATAATATTTTTCGTAACCATCAACCATACCATATTTTGTAATATCATTCAATACATCTATTTGTCTTGGCAAACGAAGTAGTCAAATATATCTTTTCGTCCTTGAGATTCCCCGACGGGCGGGGATTTACATTCACAATCATTAACCTGACGTCACAATCCACCTTTTCTCCAATAAAAATTGGGGGTCAGCTTGCAGTCGGGCTTAACTGCTCGTGATCTAATCCCATTGTGGTGTAACATCCCATATCACATGGATCCGAAAACCACAATTGGATCCCACAATTGGATCTCTCAAAATTCTCAAACGGAATAAAAAAAAATTGAACTCAAAACCTTGTGTTTCAAAGAAATAGTGCTAACCAAATCACTTATGAAGATATATTTAAAATAAAATAAAATATATAATATTTAGGTATAAAAATAGGTAGTATATTGAGTGCAGTCTGTGTTCGTATCGTATCGATTTATAAAATTTTATTTCGATCGATATAAAAAGATACACGTAATATTAAACTCACGTAAAGCATACATACAAATATAAATATCAAATGACCTTTCAGTCAGATTCACTTTTAAGATGGGTAAACGTGAAAAAAAAAACCCTTTCAAAACTCTGCTTGACCGGACACAATTCGTTATATAAGGAATCCCTAGGCCGGCCGTTGACTCATTTGACGCGGGAAAGAGTCGAACAAGAGCACACCAGTCGCAGACAGGCCCGCGGAGGAGTGCCCCGCCATGGCTTCCGGCGCCGAGCAGGGCTCCTTCGCCTTCCCCTCTTCCTCGGGGATCTCCAAGAGGCCCGGCCACGCCGTCCCTCCTCCACGCGGCCGGGGCCGCCCGCTCGCCCTGCACCCGGACATCGACCGGCCGCCTACCCCGCCGAGGCCCGCCTTCCAGCTCCTCGCCTTCGCGCTCATCCTCTTCTTCGCCGCCCTCCAGTTCCTCCCCGCCACCCACTTCCGCGACCCCGCTGATCCCCTGCGCAGATGGGTCCCGTTCGTCTCGGAACCCGGGTCGTCATCGGTGAGGCCTCCCCTCCCCGCTCCTCGACCTCTTCACACTTGCCATTTCGCTCTGCCTTTCAAACGGCCGGTTGCAATGTGGGTTCAGCTGAAAATTACACTTCACTGCAGCTTTGGATGATTAAGATAAAAGCCGAAAGCGAAATGTAATTGCCAATTTTGTCATTTTTTGTCCGGAAACTTACATGGAGGTTTCTGAATGTTAGGACGAACTTGTTACTTGGTCTGTTTCATGAGGGTGATTGAAGGGAGCTTTTGGATCGAAGTTTAGGTGGTATGTCTGTGGTTCTGTCAGTTTGGAATTCTTTACCCTCTAGAAATTCTAGTAATGTCATGCCTTTGATGCAAATCTCATGGCTGGCTTTTTGAGAATCCTGTTTTTAGGCGGGTCCATGTTTGAGACTTCCATGTCCTGTAGGCCGCCAATGGTAAGAATGGAAGGTATATGAATTTTACCGGAAAATGATCCTAGAAATGAAGAGTAAAAAGGCCCTTTAACTATGGTTCTTGAAATTGGAATTTTTGTGTATTGAGGCTTCTTCCTGAGTTGCTATCAGGAAAAGAAGAAAGAGTAAAAGGTCAGTTTGCGTGATCCTTGGATTCCTGGGCTTGGTCGAGTCTGACTCTTATTAACTGTCCGATGTATCAATAAGAAAACTTCTTTATTAAAGACTTCATTTTGCTATGTGGATAACCGTTTCAAAATTAAAGTAAATGTAGCTTTATTCTGCCAAAAGGGATCATATTTTCAATCTTTGAACAGAGGTTTGTCATAGGTTTATGTCCATTCTATTTCATGACTGAGTAGCATTCTGTGTTTAAGATATTCAGTAGCATACTGTGTTTAATATATGCTTTATGTACGGTCCTCTTAGACATTTCAGGGGTTTTGCAGCACTGCCTTTTTGAGAATGCACTGGCACTATACATTTACAACCTGCTTGACATTTAATAAATTTGTGGCACTATCTACTTTCAGAGAAGGAATATTATTAACAGATGCATATTTCTGACCTTTACTTTTTTTGGTGCTCTGTAAATATCTTGCATGTTCCTCTTATTTTATTTGACATGTTTGCGAATGTATGTTTAGTCCTGCATGTGACTTGAACTAGCAAAAAATTTACTATAAAATTCAGGTAAACTATTATACGACAAATACTTACAGAATACAACACATGCTTGCAGCTTACTGTCAGACCCGAAGATGGGACAAAATCAAAGACAGTCGCAACTGATGGTGTCAATGTTGAAAGAATTAATGTTGTTTCTTGGGTTGAATGCTTGGATCTTCGGGTTCTTGCTGTTCTTATCAATTCAACACTATCAAATTCAAGGTTAGCTTCCTTTGTTTTATTTAAATATTGATTTCTTAATAATATCAAGCAACAAATGAGTTGCTCAGAAACTGTATTCTTCGTATACTAAATTATTCAAATTGCAGGTTTGAAATGGTTGATTATGGTAGTGACTGTCCAAGGAAGAACATCATGGAGTGAATAAAATAGCTTCAGATTAAACCAGCAACAGGAACAGAACTAGCATTCACACCCGTTCTCTGGACATTGAGAAACATGGAGTTTGTTTTCCTATCCAAAAGAAGAGGAATTGGAAAATAAAATGAAAAGAAACATGCTTTGGACATTGTGTACATCCACATACAAAATGACTCACAAGCAGTGTTGTTTACATAGGAACAGAGATGGGAACTGCAATGGATAACAAAACCCTACGCATTATGCATCATAAGAGTATGTTCGGCAATTATATGTGCTACCTTTTCGGTTTATGTCAATGCTAAGTAGCATATTGTCCAAATGCACCTCGGAAAATGAGAGACTTTGTATTTTCCAAAGGAAGTTTATGCAACTCATTTGCTAGATTTTACTTTGGTAAAATATCCTGACTTCCATTTTTCTTATAGCCATCAACTTCTAAAGCTCATATAGATTTACTCATTCATTTCGTCTGTTTCAAACGACCATCGAACTGATTCAAACCTCAATTCTTTATTTGGATGGTGCCTCAAGACCACTGTTCTTGAAAATTATATAAAAAATTACACTTCGTGCATGGGGGAGGGGTGGGTTTGGGAAGTTTCTTCCAAGATCATCTCAAAACACTTCATGACACAACAGTATAGATTTTCCTAAGTATGCCTGTAGATTTCCCTGTAGACTAACCACTGCACTTCTCCTCTTCCCATGCCAAAATTATTTTTATTGGATTGCCTCCAGCTTTCTAGGCACCATCATCAAGATCCTGAATGAGTATTGGGAATACATGGGGATGCTCTAAACTACAGCTTTGCACAAAACCAAACTCCCTCCATAGATGATAGGAAATTAGCATGAAGGAATTGAAATATATCAAGAATCTACTGTTAACCTATAGATGATTATATTTGATGTAACTCATCCTTACATCATCAATTTCATGGCTGATTATAACCATTTACTGCATGTTGTGAATTCATGAAACATTTATTCTTGTTTTCTATCTTTATTAGCTTTAACAGATGGGACTTTAACATCCAAGCTGCTCATCTAATACATTTCCTGACATTTTCTAGAGCTAGTAAGAAGCCACATGTTTATCTTTTAGCTTTTAATCTTTGCTTTCAGAGTTCCAGAGAAAGTGCATTTTCATTTTCTAATATCTGAAAATGAGGAAGAGAAATCATCCTACTACAAGCTGAAGGTCCTATTTCCAGGTGGCAACTTTCATATTATTGGGTAAGAACAGCTATATAAAAACTCTCTTTTTTCTTTTTCTTTCTTCCATCTAATTTTTCTATGTCATACAGGCAAAAGGAAATAATTTTTCTATGTCATACAGGCAAAAGGAAATCAAAGACAGAACAAAGATTGCTGCTCAAGCAGATGAATGGTCATGGCCCTCAGTTCGTGATGTAGTTCCTGTTGTGATTTCAAACATCTATCCCTCTTTAAGCAGGTTCATCTATGTTTCCCCAAATACCATCATGAAGGTTAGCACATTATTGAGCTTATTTGCATGCAGCAATGCTTTCTTCGTCTTCAACATAGGTTATAAGAAATTTGAATTTCACTGGTGCAAAGAACTGGAAAATGTAGAACTCAATTGTTCAGCAAGTTATCAGAATCTCTGATTACAGGGTGTAGATTATAAATAATGGAAAAGTTGGAGCAGTTTTAGTGCTTCATATGGAATACCCTGGGACCTCAAATAATGATCTGTGTTCTTCCTCATTTTCTAATGTTGGCAAGTCAATGGAGGCATTCATATAATAGGATAAGCAGGGCAATTGAACATGGTTCTTTGGTATAGCCATTCCAATCCTTGCCTTATTATTCTTTTATGTACCAGTTAATACTACACTATTTATAGTCTCCATGCGACAAAATGGAAATTTGTACAACTTAATGCTCCGTAGCAATACACTAAAGTGATAGCTTGTGAACTTCATGCTCCATAACCATCCCTTGTGTTATGTTATTCCTTTTCAGTTTTATGTGTTTAATACAAGAAACATAGTGTTTTTTGTGCTGTGCTGATAGTTCATGATGCTAACTAGGAGAGGTGATTTGACCACCAAGTTGAAGTCTTTTGGATAATTAATAGGGAATCATTCAGGGAGGACCATTGAATGCATGTGGATATATCTTTCTAATATAACCTGTGGTTGCAACCACTTAATAGGTGTTAGATAATGAGAAAAGATTAATCTTCTATTGATTGAAAGAAGGGTATTTATACCCAGGGTACAAGATTGACTAATAACACATAAGCCCCTAAACTTATTTATCTTAACACTCCCCCTCAAGCTGGAGCATATATATCAAACATACCCAGCTTGTTACAGAGTGCCTTAAAACGAGAAATTCCAAGTGCCTTTGTAAATAGATCTGCTAATTGATCATCTGAAGGAGTGAAGGGAGTACAAATCTGTTGTGACATAACCGCATCTCGCACAAAGTGACAATCAACCTCAATATGCTTGGTACGTTCATGAAAAACTGGATTTTTAGCAATATGAATAGCGGCTTGATTGTCACAATGCATCTCCAATGGCTCAGTATAAGTAACCCCAAAATCAGACATCAAACTCCGTAACCACACCATCTCACATGCAGTTTGTGCCATAGCCCTATATTCAGCCTCAGCGCTAGATCGAGCAACCACACTTTGTTTCTTGCTTCTCCAAGTGACTAAATTCCCTCCAACATAGGTACAAAATCCTGTAGTAGATCTTCTGTCTAATGTGGATCCTGCATAATCAGCATCAGAAAAAGTTTCAATTCTCACATGACCATTCTTATTGTAAAGCAAACCTTTTCCTGGAGCGGCCTTAATATAATGTAAAATCTTCAAAGCAGCTTCCCAATGACACACCTTAGGTTTTTGCATAAACTGACTAATTACTCCCACTGCAAAGGAGATGTCAGGTCTAGTAACAGTCAAGTAAAGAAGCTTCCCACACAATCTCCTATATCGTTCAACATTTGCAAACTCGGGGCTATCTTCATTATCAAGATCCTGCTGTGGAACGGTGGGTATGTCAACTGGTTTACACCCAAGCAAACCCATCTCTTGAAGTAGATCCATAGCATACTTTCTTTGTGAGAGAGAGACACCAGCTTGACCATGAGCTATCTCAATACCCAGAAAGTAACGTGGTCTACCCAAGTTCTTGGTCACAAAATGCTTTGCCAAGTACTTTTGAACCTCTTTAACACCTTATGTGTCACTACCAGTAAGCAACATGTCATCGACATAAACAATCAAAATAATTATGCCAGCAGGTAAATGACGAACAAAAACAGAATGGTCAGCCTGACTTCTCTTCAACCCAATGTCAGATGCAATTTTACTGAATTTATCAAACCAAGCACGTGGACTTTGTTTCAATCCATAGATAGCCTTTCTTAACTTACATACCAGCTCCCCCTGAGTCACATATCCTGGAGGTTGCTCCATATACACCTCCTCATTTAGATCTCCATATAAGAAGGCATTTTTCACATCCATTTGAATCATGGAACATCCTTGATTAATAGCAAGAGAAAATAGGATTCGAACAGAATTCAAGCGAGCCACAGGGGAGAAAGTTTCAAAATAGTCTACCCCATAAGTTTGTGTGAACCCTTTTGCTACCAATCTCGCTTTGTATTTGTCAATAGTGCCATCTGGAGAGTATTTCACAGTGAAGACCCAGCGACAGGAAACAGGAGTAACATTAGTCGAACGGTGTACAAGGGTCCATGTGTCACGAGAGAGCAAGGCACGCATTTCTTCATCCATAGCAGCTTTCCACTCTGGTTTAGTGAGGGCCTCAGATGCAGTCTTGGGAATAAGAATTGCAGAAATAGCCAAGGCAAACTGACGAAAGGATGGAGTCAAGGATGTATAGTGTAAAGAAGGCAAGGGGTAGTTTAGTCAGTTTAGTCATCTTTCTGGTTGGTTATTTGGTTTGTTATTCTTGGTCCATGAGGTGTGCGTCCTGGGTTGTTACTAGCCAGGGGCATTTCTGTCATGGTTTGTAAGGTGGCTGTTGCCCTAAAACCTAACTTATATAAGTGGGCTGCGGCTGGAGGAAAGGTTAGTAGCTTTCCAAAAAAACCAGCGCAACCCTATTTTGGTTCTTTCGGTGCTTTCTCCTCTTTTTCCTCCCTTGTTCTTCTGCATCCTGGCTGTAACATGGTATCAGAGCCAAAGGAGGTCTGAAACAGGGGCAGAGACAGCACCACTGTGGTCCTTGGTGATCCGCCCTAGGGTTTCTCCCTAGCACAAGCCGGCGGTGGTCTTCTTCTGGAGGTATCCTCATCGGACAACCCTCTCTGGCCTGGGAAAGGTCTGCGGCCCTTCCTCTCTGTCTGGCAGGGACTGCACCCTTCTCCTCCTGTTTTTTCCTTCTCCTGTTGTGCTGCAGAACCCTGCCCTTGTGGAGATAGCCGCTGCCTGTCTCCTAGGGTTTTTCAGGTTTTATTCTGCATCAAGAAGAAGGGGGGATTCTCATGGCCAAACAGCACTCCCCATCGGTCTCCAAGTCCACATCCACAGAGGCTGAGGAAGTTTCTGTAGGAAAAAGGGTGTCTGGCCCTATGTCGGGTCATGAACACCATGCCCTGCAGATTACTCCAATCAAGTTGAACAAAACCAATTATGTTGAATGGTCAGCGGCAGCCAAGATGTACCTTGGAGCGAAGCGGAAGACTGGTTATATCAATGGTAAAATTGAGAAACCAGATGAGGATAGTGCTGAGTTTGAAGACTGGGCTGAACAGAATAGTGTTGTGATGACTTGGTTAGTCAACTCTGTTGAAGATGCTCAGAGGAAACTAATTATGCGAAAGGAGACAGCTAGAGACATGTGGGTATTCTTAGAAAAGATGTATGGAGAAAAAAAGAATGCTGTTAGGGTCTATCAACTGGAGACTGCCTTGTATGGAGCAAAGCAAGGTACTCTTTCTGTTACAGATTATTTCACTACCCTACAAACACTGTGGGATGAACTCGACTACTATGATGCTGATAAGTGGGATACCCCGGCTGATCACAAAAGGCACTTGAAGTTTGTTCAGAAGGGGAGAGTTCTGAAGTTCCTTGGTGGTTTAAACCCAGAGTGGGAACCACTCCGGGGACAGATTCTCAATGAAACTAGTGCTCTATCTCTAGATGAGGTATATCAAAGGGTGCTGGTTGAAGAGAATCGAAGGGAGGCTATGCTGGTGGACATTCAAACACCAAGTGACCATGTTCTTCATGACCATTCTGCTCTGACCAGCAATGCTTCTAAGCCTAAGAAGGGTAGTGGTAATAGTCAAGATGATGATGGGAAAGCCAGTAGGAAGTGTAGTCACTGCGGCAGACCTAACCACCTTGTGGATGACTGCTGGGAGCTCTATCCTGATAAGAAGCCTCTCAAGTTCCGTGGTAAGAAGGGCAGCAAACAGGCCAAGGGAAATGCTGCCACTTCCCTGGCTTCTTCTCAGGATGCTGGATCACCCAATGCTCAAGTACCTAACACAAAGGGACTCTCCTCAACTGATATTGCTACCCTTCAAAGGATCCTTTCTCAGCTGGACACCTCTGCTCTGGGTAAGTTCAGTGTTGAGGGAGCTGCGCTTAGTGCTACATCTCAACCAACCGATACTTCATGGATCATTGATTCTGGAGCTACTGATCACATGACCGGTAACCCTAGTCTCTTCTCTACCTATTCTCTTTCTTCTGGCCAAGAAAAGGTGATGGTAGCTGATGGTACTCAAGCCACAATTGCGGGTAAAGGTACCATTAGACTAGATGATCATCTTTCCTTGTCATCTACCTTACATGTTCCTTCCCTTCCGATAAATCTCCTATCTGTTAGCAACCTCACCAAATCCCTTAATTGTTCCATATCCTTCTTTCCAACCCATTGTGTGTTTCAGGATTTGAAGACCAAGCAAACGATTGGGAGTGGTCTTGAGGAGAGGGGCCTTTACAAGCTGAACATCAAAGGGAAGACTGCTCTTCAGTCCAAGAGAACCATCCATAGTTCTGCTCAAATTCAGCAGCTCAAGTTATGGCATTGTCGTCTAGGACATCTTTCTTTCAAGTCTTTGAAACTCTTATTTCCCACATTGTTTAAGTCCATTAAACCAGAGTCATTTCAGTGCCCTATATGCCAGTTGGCAAAACATTGTAGATCCCAATTTTCCACTTCAATAAAAAAGAGCAGTGCTCCTTTTGATTTGATCCATTCTGATGTTTGGGGTCCCTCACCCGTGCGTTCTGTGAATGGCTATCGCTACTTCGTCACATTCATTGATGATTTTTCCTTGTGCACTTGGGTGTATCTCTTGACGTCGAGAGAGGAAGTGCCTAGAGCAGTTCAGATTTTTTCCAATATGGTGTTGACACAATTTGAGAAAAAAATTAAGACGTTCAGATCTGATAATGCAAAAGAATACTTCACGAAAAATCTGAATGTGTTCATGCAAGATGAAGGGATGGTTCATGAATCCTCTTGCCCGTATACTCCACAACAAAATGGAGTGGCGGAGAGAAAGAATCGGCACCTAATGGAGACTGCTCGGGCATTCCTGTTTCAACACAAGATTCCCAAACAGTACTGGGCAGATGTTGTCCTCACAACAGCATATGTCATTAATAGGATGCCATCCAGAGCCCTAGGGTTTCGTATTCCTGTGACTATCTTACGCCCAGATCACCCAATTTTTTCTTTGACTCCGCGGGTATTTGGGTGCTTGTGTTTTATCCATGTCTTGGGTCCAGGTCATTCTAAACTTGACCCCAAAGCTGTTAGGGGAGTTTTTCTTGGTTATTCCCCCACTCAGAAAGGGTATAAGTGTGTTGACCCCAAGACAGGGAAGATCTACTATCAAAGAAATGTTACCTTTTTTGAGTCACAGTCATACTTCTCCTCGGATCTGTCTGAGGGGGAGATTACAGTGGATCCCTACATGATTCCTCGTCATATTTCTGCTGACACCTTAGGTTCCCCGCCCTCTTCGGTTCTAGATGTTCAAGATACCAATGCCAAGACTGCTGAAGAAACCAACTCTAAGGAGAAGAGCAGATTTGGAAAGGTCTACTCTAGAAGACAAAAAGAGGAGATTGAACAGCCCCAAGAAAAGACCCTTGCTGAGGACCACTCTCATGAGGATGCTGGGTCCTCATCTCATGTTGTTCCTGAAACAGAAAATCAGGTTTCTCTCATTGACCTTGATCAGCCTATTGCTTGTAGGAAAGGTGTGAGAGAGTGCACCAAGCACCCAATTTCCAAATACTTGTGCTATTCTAAAATCTCGTCATCATACCAGACCTACCTTTCATCTATTTCCAGCACCACTGTGCCTTCATCTTTTTCAGAAGCTGTGAAGAGTCCAAGGTGGGTTAAGGCAATGGAAGAAGAATTGGAGGCCTTAAGGAAGAATGGTACATGGGATTTGGTTGATCTACCTTCAGGGAAGAAGCCAGTGGGCTCTAAATGGGTATATACCATAAAGTTCAAGTCTGATGGAACCGTGGAAAGGTACAAGGCAAGGTTAGTTGCCAAAGGGTTTACACAGACCTATGGCATCGATTACCAGGAAACTTTTGCTCCGGTTGCCAAGTTATCCTCTGTTCGGGTTCTGATGTCACTTGCTGTCCACCATGACTGGGAGTTGCACCAGTTAGATGTAAAGAATGCGTTCCTTAATGGGGAATTAACAGAAGAGGTGTACATGCAGCCGCCCCCAGGTTTGACTACAGATGGGAAAGTTTGTAGGCTTAAAAGGGCACTGTATGGCCTAAAACAGTCCCCTAGAGCATGGTTTGAAAGGCTAAGGACAGCTATGCTAAAGATGGGCTTTAAACAAGGAAATGGTGACCATACTCTCTTTGTGAAGTGGAAGGGTGAACAGGTTGTTATCCTTCTTGTATATGTGGACGATATGGTGGTTACGGGTAATGATCCTGTTGCCATCCAACAGTTGAAAGATAATCTAGCAAAGGAATTTGAGATTAAAGATCTTGGTCCCTTGAAATATTTTCTTGGGATTGAAGTGGCAAGATCTCACGGCAGCATTCTTATATCACAAAGGAAGTATGCCCTTGATTTGCTGAAAGAGACTGGGAAAATGGGAAGTAAAGCCGTTGATACTCCAATTGAAATGAACCACAAGCTGAGTATTCTTGATGGAGAAGTGCTCTCAGAGGCTGAAAAAGGCAGGTATCAAAAAATGGTTGGAAAACTTATATACCTGTCTTTGACTAGGCCGGATATTACATATGCAACCAATGTGGTCAGCCAATTCATGCATGCTCCCAGAACTAAGCACATGCAAGCTGTTGACCGGATCTTGAGATATATCAAAACCTGTCCAGGAAAAGGTATGCTATTTAGCAAGAAAGGTCAGCTATGTTTGGAAGGGATTACTGATGCTGACTGGGCTGGATCACCAGATGATCGGAGGTCAACATCTGGGTATTGTATTTACTTGGTTGGAAACCTTGTTACCTGGAGGAGCAAAAAACAATCTGTTTGTGCGAGGTTAAGTGCAGAGGCTGAATACAGAGCCATGGCACAAGCTGTAACAGAGTTGTTGTGGGTGAAGATTCTTCTAGCAGACATTGGAGTCAAGGCAGTGCTTCCCTTGAAGCTCTACTGCGACAACAAGGCAGCAATTAGCATTGCTAACAATCCTGTTCAACATGATCGTACAAAACACATAGAGTTGGATAGGCACTTCATCCGGGAGAAGTTGGACTCAGGGGAGTTGTGCCTCCCCTATGTCCGGTCTGCTGATCAAGTTGCTGATGTTCTTACTAAGAGTTTGTCAAGAGATGATTTCAGAAAAATGCTAAGCAAGCTGAACATGTTAGATGTCTATGCTCAGCTTGAGGGGGAGTGTAAAGAAGGCAAGGGGTAGTTTAGTCAGTTTAGTCATCTTTCTGGTTGGTTATTTGGTTTGTTATTCTTGGTCCATGAGGTGTGCGCCCTGGGTTGTTACTAGCCAGGGGCATTTCTGTCATGGTTTGTAAGGTGGCTGTTGCCCTAAAACCTAACTTATATAAGTGGGCTGCGGCTGGAGGAAAGGTTAGTAGCTTTCCAAAAAAACCAGCGCAACCCTATTTTGGTTCTTTCGGTGCTTTCTCCTCTTTTTCCTCCCTTGTTCTTCTGCATCCTGGCTGTAACATATAGGAAACAAAATTACCAATGGGGTGTTGATAAATGCTCTTACAAGATCTCACACCTTTTCGAACAGCAATAGGAAGATCAAGATCTAAAACAGGTGGAGAAGATATCTCACCAGAAGGGGCAGGTTCCTCCGACGAGGCAGATGGTGGTGGGTTGTCATCACCTGGTTGTAGCGTGCGACGCATATAAACCTGTCCATACATGCGATCTGTAGTAGGTGGTGTGGAAGCCGAGGAATCCACTCAAGGAGAAGAAAACGAACTAAACTACGGACTATCAGGCGACTAAAAATTAAGAAGGATTATGAAACGTGCCAATATGAGGAAAGAGCATACGTAGGATGCTAAAGGGGTGTGATCGCCAGAGGGGTTACCTCAAAGAAACGAAATGATCGCGTGTACCTTGTGTTGAGCGCGGAGATTGTGAATCCCCGAGAGCGGGAAATGGCAGGTTGTTTCTTCCTCCCCCTTCGGCCGGCCGACGTAGAGGGCTTTCCTCAGGTACCCTTGCAAAACAACGACAAACAAGTAACGAGTGGATCAGAAAGACGAAGGTACAATATTCAAATTCTAATGACGCAAGTAACGAAATGATGGCAAGACACACACCTGGTTGGTGTTGTCTTTTAAACCCCTCTCGGACACGAGTAGGAGGAAAATGCTTATGATGAATGACAATTATTCCGACGTAGAAACGGAAAAAGACTCCCTCATAAAAAGGGGGGGGTAGAAGATATGATATGATGAATGCAAGATAACTAGGAAAGAAGAGGAGAGAATGGCTTATTGGATGGTCGATGGCGAGATCCGGCGGAGCTTCGGCACCGTAGGGACGACGAGGTAGCGCGGCGGGCGAAGGCGGCCTCTCTCCTGCGAGCACTGGCACCCGAGGATCCGACAGGACCTCCCCTACAAAACACCCACGGGTTAGGAATAGAATCCGGCAGCCTCTCGGCGCTCTTTTTTTCGACCCCTGAACTGAGGGGGGTAAGCCTCTGTTTATAGAGGTCGGGAGGATGGGGGCGTCCTCTGGACGCCTCCATAACTTGGATTTTCTTCAAACGACAGACTAAGCGACTGTCAGTCGATGGCCGGGGGTCGCCCGTGATCTGGTTGATGGAGGCGTCCAGGGGCCTGGACGCCTCCATAACTTGGATTTTATTCAAACGACATGCTGAGCAACGGTCAGTCGATGGTCGGGGGTCGCCCGTGAGCTGGTTGATGGAGGCGTCCATGGGCCTGGACGCCTCCATAACTTGGATTTTCTTCAAACGACAGACTGAGCAACGGTCAGTCAATGGCCGGGGGTCGCCCGTGAGCTGGTTGATGGAGGCGTCCAGGGGCCTGGACGCCTCCATAACTTGGATTTTATTCAAACGACATGCTGAGCAACGGTCAGTCGATGGCCCGGAGTCACCCGTGAGCTGGTTGATGGAGGCGTCCAGGGGCCTGGACGCTTTCATAACTTGGATTTTATTCAAACGACAGGCTGAGCAACGGTCAGTCGATGGCCCGGGGTCGCCCGTGAGCTGGTTGATGGAGGCGTCCATGGGCCTGGACGCCTCCATAACTTGGATTTTCTCAACGGTCAGTCGATGGCCGGGGTTCGCCCGTGAGCTGGTTGATGGAGGCGTCCAGGGGCCTGGACGCCTCCATAACTTGGATTTTATTCAAACGACAGGCTGAGCAACGGTCAGTCGATGGCCCGGGGTCACCCGTGAGCTGGTTGATGGAGGCGTCCATGGGCCTGGACGCCTCCATAACTTGGATTTTCTTCAAACGACAGACTGAGCAACGGTCAGTCGATGGCCGGGGGTCGCCCGTGAGTTGGTTGATGGAGGCGTCCAGGGGCCTGGACGCCTCCATGAAATTATATATGTTTTTTGTTCAATCTTATATATATATTTTTTGTCATTATTTTGTATTGATGGAGGCGTCCAGGGGCCTGGACGCCTCCATGATGACCCCCGGATTCCCCCGAAAAGGGCGTCGGCAGTCGTCCGTTAGGCATTTTCCTGGTCCCGGCAACTTCTGATGCATGCGATTGATGTTGATGCCGTTCGAATGCCGCATGATTTCCACAACGAGGCGGTTTCCGGATGCCGAAGGAGCGTTACGCTACTCGCCGAGAAGACGAGAGAAGACTCAAAGATAGGAAACACTCAAGTGATTCAAAATGCGAAAGCCGCTGCGGGGCGTCGCGTGGTAATATGAGATTTTCTCAAGGGACGTCAGGAATAACGTGTCTACAGCTGCCCCGCCTTGGCGTCTGCTTTGCAAGGGAGTGACACGTAATGGAATGGTATCGAAGTGGAGTGAAATGGAGTGGGAATGGACTGATAAGTTGATGCCAAGGTGTGATGAGACACGTTTTTGACATGACTGTTTGGAATCTTTCCTGTAGTTTCGATGAGGCGACCTTGAAGAAGGTCTTTCAAATTTGACGATTGTTTGGACGGAAATCAAATAAGGGAGGGTGAGATGTGCGCTCAGGCACGAAAATAAAGGAGACCAACTTCTCGGTGTGGAAGTACCTGGGTCATAAACCTGCAGGTTTCACCTTTGGGGAGCGGTTACCAGCCAATGTGGAAGTGCTGCGGCCAAGGTGGGTCAAACAAGGTAAAAAGCAAAGGAATATCTGAGGGTCTGTCCAAACAAGGGTCTCGTTTGGAAGGGCAGCGTAGGGCCGTTTCAAGGAAACTCAGTATTTCATCAAGAATGGAATATCTCATATTTGTAAGAATTGAAGCACAACGGCTTTCGTAATCGAATCACTTGAATGATCTTCCGCAATAGACTCAAAGTCCTATATGAATGCATGCTGGGTTTAAAGAAAAATTTAAAACAAACTAGAATAGAAAATAGCCAAGGATAATATTGTCAACTCATTAAGAATGGGTCAGGATACCGATCCAGTGAGCTGATACTGAGCTGGGGCCCGTTTATCCGCGCACCGACTCACTGAATGGAACCGTCGTTCCCACGCTATCACCAGTTAACGGCATATCCGTACAACCCAAATTCTTCTGGAATCATCACTGTTTTTGTTGAAGGGGAACTCAAATCCCAGATTCGTTCGGGTCGCAAGGTCCTTGACGCGTTCTAATAGCGTAAATATCATATAGTATGATGCATGACACGGGGGACCGAACACTGAAGGATGGTATACAAGATAGGGCGAAAAACGTCCGTTGGTAAAACCTGTACAGACCATCATAGATTAAATACATCAGAAAGCAGCAGAAATATAACAGAATCGTGCCACAATACAAGGATAAAACACTGACGACTTGACCACTCATGTGACACGTCCCGTCCCGTAGGACCTCTCCTTTCCTATAAGTACCTCCCTTAGGCTAGTTTATTCAAATGTACCAAGGGGAGTTTTGAAAGTTCAGGAGGAGGAGAAGGGGAGGGTCTAGGGATTTCAGGATGGAAGGAGAGTCTTCCTGCGTTATGAAGAGGGACAGACCTAGCAGTGAGATCAGGCGACTTTCCGACCTCGAGGGTCATCTGAGTGGGACGATCCAGTCGCATATGGTAAGTTGATTTATTTCAAATTTATTGCATGAACTCTCTTCTCACTCTCCTTCCTTTCTCTTCTTCTTTCCAGCCGTATCCACTCTTTCCGGGCCCGAGGAAGTTTCCAAACTGCCATGGCTTTCAGAGCTAACTTCCAACATCTCCATTGGCATGAGGGCTATACTCTCGAAGTGGCATCTTCAGGGGCTCCTTATTCATGCCAAACACTACGAGAGAATCCGCATGGACTGGGCGGCTATGGGCGCATTAGTAGAGATCTGGCATCCCCAGACCCACACTTTCATCTTCCCGACGTTCGAGGCGACCATTCTCCTCGAGGAGGTGGAGCTTCTTCTTGGACTGAAGAAATTCAAGAGTGACGGGAAGACGAAGCCTATGCGGATGTTGACAAGGACGACTTCCGAGAGCGTCCTTGGAAGCATCATGCCGTCCGACGCAGTCAGAAAAGTCCGCACTCAAAAGGGAATTGACTTGCAAAGGCTCGCGGTATGGGTTATGGATGCCTTGAAAGGGTCCCCAGATGATGAACATTTGGAAGGAATTATGAAAGGGTTCACCATCTGTCTGGCGGGTGCTCTCTTGTTCCCTCATACCAACAACATAGTGGAAGAAACCCAACTGAGTGCTATCTGCGGGATCTGGAGTGGAAAGAGGGTGGGACCTGCCGTCATTGCCTACCTTTACAGCGGTCTTACCGCCTCGAGCATGGGTAGGCCTCCTTTTGGTTGCGCACTTGTTCTGAGTTGCTGGGCCGATTTGCACTTAAAATTCGACCACCGTGAGGGGATGCCGACTGTTTCAAAGCTTTTCCAACAAAGCCCCCTTTATCACATAGCCGATGTGTTAGGCTTCGGTGGCACTGTGGCGAACCGTGTTCCGTGGCTGAAGAAACGGGAAGACTGGCGGTCTCACTTCCGAACCATGACACAAAGCTTCTTCACTTGCGCACCGGCATGTCTACTCTCACTTGAACTCCTCATGAGGTCTTCTCCTGAAGCTGAACTCCAACTGATCGGCGCGACGGAGTTTGTCCTTTATAACGTGCATCGGTGCTGCCTCCAGATCGGCATTCCACGCCACTCGTTCCCACTGCTGACCGGCATTGTCCCTTTGAAGAAGAGGGAGTTGGGCACGGAAGCGGACGCTAGGGAAGCGAAGGCCGTTAAAGCACCCTGGAAGACAAGTGTTGCGGGAAAGGCCTTAGCGCACGTGGGGGAAGAATGTGAGCTGTGGAGAGCTTATGTAACCGAACTGGGGAAGTTGAGGCCTAGAGTGCCTAAGCCCTTGATGTAGCCTGCTCTGCTTTCTGATGGAATAAAATCTGGCATTTGACATTTTGGACCATTGTTCCCTTAATTATTATTTTTTATGATTTTTATTTTTTCTTTTTCTTGTGTTTTCTCTCTCCCCCTTTTTGTGTTCTCGTTTATATATATATACATATACACTTTTTATTTTAATGGGGGCGTCTAGAGGCCTGGACGTTCCTATAATTTCTTTATTATTATTTTTTTTTGTTGAATTTTTTTTTGTTTTGGGGGCGTCCACGGGCCTGGACGCCCCTATAATTTCTTTTTTTATTTTTTTGAATTTTTTGTTTTGGGGGCGTCTAGGGGCCTGGACGCCCCTATAATTTCTTTTTTATTTTTTTGAATTTTTTTTTTTGGGGGGCGTCCAGAGGCCTGGACGCCCCTGTAATTTTTTTTTATTTTTTTTGAATTTTTTGTTTTGGGGGCGTCCAGGCGCCTGGACGCCCCTAGTTTTTTTTTTTTTGAATTTTTGAAAAAAAGAATAAAAAAGGTGGGGGCGTCCAGGCGCCTGGACGCCCCAAACAGGGTGATTTTCTTATATAAAGGGGGCCTCACCGCCCTTCCACTTTTACTGTTCATTCTGACGACTCATTCACTCTAAACGACCCATTCTCAGTCCCCAATGGAGCAAGGAGGCCCGAGCCAGGGTGGAGAGAAGCGGAAACGACGGGCTCGTCGTCCGAGGAGGTCGAGAGATCATGCAGAGGAGGCTGTTGCGGGGGAGGAGATTGTCGCGGGAGAGGAGATTGCCGAGGAAGAGGAGGCGCCTCCTTTGGCCGTGGAGGGTCTTGCGGGCGCTGGCGACGCCGGAGAGGATGAGCACGACCCGGTAAGCCCCTCAGAACTCCAATTTGTTGGTTTAATAGGCTAAACATGCGGGCGAGTGATGGTGTGGAGAAGGCCGAGGAGTGAGGGAAGGAGGCGTCCAGGGGCCTGGACGCCTCCATCCTTTCTTTTTTTTATTTTGTCTTGTTTTTATATTTTTTTTGGGTTATTCGTAAATAAAATAAAATAAAATCGAAATTAAGGAGGCGTCCACTGAGTTGGACGCCTTAATTATAATATATATTTTTTATTTTTTATTTTTTATTTATTTTTTTTCTTTTTGTTAAAATGAAATAAAGGAAAATAAAAAGAAGGCGTCCAGGGGGGTGGACGCCTTTAAATATATATATATATATTTTTAAAATAAAAAAAAGTAAATATTATGTACAATGTTGTTGTTTATTATTATCTATGATGCTGATGTGTTCATTTTTGTTTGTTTTTGTGGTGTGCAGGGCGTGATGAAGAGCCGGATCAGTTGGTCCCTAGTGGTGGCAGCGTACCGTGGGCTGCCGGACTTTCAGAGGGCGCGGGTGGACGCCATGGGTTTTGGAGCTTTTCTCAGGATCGAGCCCTTCCGGCTTGACCTTCCTCTTATCCAGGCGTTGAGGGAGCGGTGGCACCCGCCGAGCCGGGTGTTTCTGATGCCCTGAGGACACATGGTGCCGACACTGGAGGACGTGGCTCGGATCACCTGGCTACGGGTTGACGGAGAGGCAGTCAGCGGGGTTACTTACCCCGATTACCGAGAGAGTGCCTTGGACCTGCTGTGGCTAGAGACGAGCGCGACTGACAGAGACAGCAGGGTAGTCGGCCGAGTGGAGATCATGGAGGCGCTCGGATTCGGTGACCCGTGCCAGCGGGTTAGCGAGACTGGAGCGGAGTTCCTGGCACGACTGGAGGGAGACGCTCGTGCGGCTTTCACCCAGGACCCGAGCGAGCGGGAGCTGGTGGATCTAGACCTCCGGAGGTTCCTCTTCTTCTTCCTGGGCCGCCTCCTGCTGGGGACGAAGGGTGACGGCATCCACTGCCGCTTCCTCGGGATCCTGGCGGATCTGGACAGAGTGGGGAACTATGCGTGGGGAGCGGCTCTGCTTGCCCATTTGATCGCCGATCTCTCCCAGACTTCAGAGAGGGAGACGACAGTCAGCGGCTTCGCACCTTTTCTCCAGGTAAACATTTTATTTATGGATTTTACCGTAGCTAAATATGCAATTAGTCGGGCTAATGATGTATGATGGATGCAGGTGTGGAGCTACTACTACTTCCCGATGGGAAGAGCCAGACAGGGGAACAGGAGAGCCGTGCCTCTGGCGCGACAGTGGAGGCCGGTCATGGTCGCGGCACCCCACGGCTACCAGCTGGCGTCGCTTCGTCGGGAGCTGAGTGAGTACCCCGAGGCTATGGTATGATGCATATGATTTTTTGGTGTTTTTACGCATGTGACTTAATTGAGCGAAATAGCAACTAACATGATGCATGTATGGTGATGCAGGTGGTGTGGAGGCCTTACCTGGGCATGGCCGATGCCGGCCAGCCTTGGGTTGTAGCGGGTCGTCCTCGTTTTGGGCGGGACGTGTGGGTCCATTGCCTGAACGAGATCGAGCCGCTCCGGCTTAGGCTGGTTATGAGGACGTTGGGATTAGCCCAGGAGTGGGTTGACGTAGACGAGCCGATCCGCGTCGGGCGGAAGACCAAGGGGAAGGCAAAGATCGTGGACTGGCGTACGCGCTTCCCTGCACAGTACCAGGACTGGCAGCAGGGCGGGGTCCCAGTGGTATCCCATGTACCGGACAGCACCGATTACATGAGACGGTATTGAGCCACGTACGGGGAGCGTCTCTTCCTTGGTGGTGCGGCAGGGGTAAGCGTGAAATGAAAAATGTTTCCCCTTTTTATATGTATATGCATGTGACACTAATTTATATGCAATGTAGGATGCTCGTGATAACATGATTGCCGACCTGCGGGCCCAGCTGGCAGACGCCAGGCGACAGTTGGTGGCCATCCGACAGGAGTTGGAGATCCTGGTGAGTCTATGCAATGCATTTTTTTGTGACCTGGATTTTGATGCTTAGCCTCTGACTGCCGTTTGCTTTGTGTTTCAGCGGGCCCACCAGGCAGCGACAATCGGGATGGCTGGTGGAGCGGGTTCCAGTTCGTGGGGCCCTCCTCCGGAGGTTTCTCCCCTTCAGGAGCAGTTGGCGTACGCGGTGGCCCGGGCTGAGGAGGCCGAGCGTGACCGCGCGGCTCGAGTGAGTCCTGCTTGACCTCGACTTCTTTCCAGTTGCTCTTCTTCTTTCACTGCTCTCTTACGGTGCATGTGGGTTTTGGCAGGTGGCCGAGATTCGAAAGGCCCTGGCCCGTGCTGTTCGTGCCGAGCAGGAGCGCGACGCCTGGGCGGCAGAGCGTGACGCCCGGATTGCAGAGCTGGAGGAGGAGCGGCGACAGGAGGCTGAGGAGCTCTCTCGCGACGTGCGGGATTTGCGTTTTGCCCTCGAGCTGTCGAGGAGAGAGGCGATGCGGGAGAGAGAGGAGAGGGAGAGAGAGGACAGAGAGAGAGAGAGGGAGGACAGGAGGGCGGAGCGACTGCGAGAACGGGACGAGAGGAGGGCTCTGGAGGCTCAGCTGACGGAGCTCCGATTGAGTCTAGGCACGGCAGAGGGGAGGCTTCGGGAGAGCGAGGAGCGGTATCAGAGGGCGAAGGAGCGCGGGGCGCGACTTCGTCAGTCTGGTTCTTTCTCCATGGGCAGCTTTCTGGTTTCTTCGGCCGAGGAGCGTCGCCGAGCCTTCGAGGCTGGCGTGCCACCACAGGGCGAGGCGAGCACCGCCTCTCAGAGTTCGCGGAGGCCCCCTAGGGATCCCCGTCAGAGGAGGGAGGAGAGAGATGATCAGGAGGGTGGTAGCGAGAGTTAGAGAGTTGCTTGTACACCCCATGGTGAGGACACGAGACGCTATCCTCGACGGAGCACCCGGCACACTTCCTCTTCCTTGTGGCTCGGCGATCACGGCATCTACTAGTGGACTTTTCTCACATTAGGCCATGTTGGGCCTTAGGTTGGTCCCTGCGTGGACTCGTTATCTAATTATTTTCTTTATTGTCAGACTATTTATTTAGGTGTTGTTGGGCTTTATTTTGTTGGGCTTAGTCTTGGCCCAAGGGTTAGGATTAGGGTTAGGGCTTGAGGAAGAGGGCGCCTCCATCATTTGGACAAGGGGCGCCACCTTCCTCCCTTGCCCCTTCCCTTTCCCACCTTTCCTATTTGGGCGCCCCCCATTTTCCCCCCCTTTCCACCTCCTCTTTCCCCTTGGGCGCACCCCTTTCCTCCTTTGATTGGAGAAGGGCTGGCCGCCCCCCCCCTCTCCCCTTCCTTGGTCGCCCTCCCCTTCCCCCCTTGGCTAGGGATGAAACCCTAGCTCTTTCCCCCGGCTATATAAGCCTTGTAATTTCTCTTAGCAAAGGAATTAATGAATGAATGAATATTGAAGATTGTGCTTGAAGGTGGCTGCGCCCCCCTCTCTCTTTCTCTCTTCTCCTGCGACGGGAGATCGGCGAGGTGCGACGCCTCAGCCCCCGGTGGACTCCGGGGTTCCCCTTTACCCTCTTCTTCTTCGTCTACGGTTCGTGTGCGGAAGATCAGATTTCTACACCGACTTGCAGCAGATCTCGCCCCCTCTCTTGGACGAGTTTGGCTCCCTCCTATTTTCTGGAGATACGTTGGCGGATCAGCTTCGCGTTGGCGCTGGTTTCGCGTCAATCGGAGGTCGGCACCGCCCGTACCGATTTTCTCCGTCGACCTGCGCCAGCACCCCCTTCTCTGCTCGCCCAGCAGGGAGGCCCTTCTTGCGAATTTTCCCCAGGCCTCCACGCTGCGCCTTTTACCCTGGTTTCTTCAGGGTTCGTAGATCTCCAGGTCCTCTGTCCGACGCCGCCGACGGCGTCACGTTTCGACGTCGTCACCGTCCGTGGCAGTCGTTCTAGTGGGCTTGCGCCGGCGGGCCTGCACAGTCCGGCCAGCGAATCAACACCAACTTCCAGCGGCTCCTGCGACTAGTACCGGCGTCATCTGCCCGCGCCGTTTGACCGAGGACGACTTCTACCAGTCAGCTTCCACCTCCAACCGGCCTGGACCTGTTCGGATACCAGAAGGCCGTTTTCCGGATTTTACCGTCGGCGTGCGCTGTTCTGCGACCCCAGAACCAGACCTGAGTTGCAGCAGCGCCCACGGCCACCACCGGCGGAACCAGCGCGTCCCCTCTGACCGGAGCGTACCTGCAGCAGTCAGTGACACGTCCTCCCTGACGGCACCTCATTCGGACGTCGCCTCAGTCCGTGGGACCCATCTTCGTCCAGGCGCGCGCGATACCGATTCTGCAGCATCGTGCCGTCACCGAGTGCGGCCCGTCAACCCGTGCCCGGCAACCCGAATGCTTTGTTTGTAGCCTGTTACCTCCCTGCGAGGAGTGGGCCGTTATTGGGTTGTATTTTATTGGTCTTCAGTGTATCGGGTTGTTGGTCCACGGCCGGGGTTCCTTTCCCACGCCTTGGCGTGGAGGTACGCGTTCCGACTCCTCTCCTGTTGCTTGCTCTTTTAGTATGCTTTTGACTATGCCGCGTGAGAGAGAGTAGGCGCCTAGCTATTTGTTATCATCACTGCGGATTGTGAGTGAGAGCATCCTTCCCTAGCACTAATCAAGCATCGAGTTAGGACTCGATTCCCCTAGTCTTTGGGGTTTGACTACACGCCTAGGCACGTGCGCCTCCCTCATTGGGACGGCCGCGGTCGGAGTGTCTGTTGAGAGACGTCCCTCCATCTGTGGGATATCACGGTGGTCAGCCATTTGGCGACCCTTGTGCGTACTATTGCTGGCCCAGTTAGAGTCTTTGTGACTCTTAGTCCGTGTCGGTCCCCGTTCCCCATCAAAGTGGTATCAGAGCTTAGGGAACCAGTTTGTTCTAACAAATTGGGGTCTTAGGTCATTTGCATCTTTAGGTTGTCTAGGGCACATTTGAGTCCATTCTGCCCTTCGCATTTCCACTTCAAAAGGGTCGTGTCTAATCCCCATAGTTGCCCCGCATGTCCATCCCATAGGAACCCCTCAAAGAGTCCCATGGATTCTCAATTGTTTAGCCCAGCTGATTTGTGGCATATCTCTCAGGGGCATGGGAACCACCCTATCCCATTCTTAAGGCCCACAGCCCCAACATTTGACGGCTCCCATGACCCGTGCGTATACCACACTTGGGAAGCCGCCATGGATAGATATTTTGATTGCTATCCCATGTCCGGAGCCATGCAAGTCTCTTTTGCTAAGGAGAGGCTTTTGCACAAAGCCACGGATAAGTGGAGACACATTGAGAGTTTGAGAGACATTAGGGGGCAAAATCCCATCGAGTCGTGGTGGGGTATGAAGAAAGAGCTTAGGAGGGTCTATGTTCCCCAATCGATCACCTCCAACCGACCCCACCCAATTACATACGAACAAGTGGGTCCTAGTCGGAGGCAACGAGCCCCACACATAGAAGAGCCTAGACCCAAGCCCAAACCAAATGACTACGGGAAAGTCCATCATGATCTTCCTACTCCAACCCACACCATTGCCCAGCTTGTGCAAATGATTTCGGATCGGTTGGATAGGAGGGATGCTTATCTTAACTCACTGTGGCCCTCTAGCCCACAGTCCGCTCCGCCTCCGAGCTCACGCCTACCACCACCCCCGGAGTCCACCCCTGTGACCCCCTATAGTGGGAATGCTCGGTTCTCTGACCGACGTCCTTCACATTCCCCTATCTTGGAGGACACACATTCGGAGGGGGCCCCACCTGGGTTTATTCCAGTGACTTATGAGGCAGGACAGGAGTTGGTTGAGGAGTACCTAGCTGACGTTGAGGAGTTAAGGAGTGAGCCTATGGAGCTTCTAGTCGTGCCTATACCTATGGAGGTTGGGGCTGACACTTTCAGCCTAGCACCCTTGATAGAGAGCCAAGGCCCCACCCACTTCATAGAGGACTCATTTTCCTCACTTGAGGACAATGCTTTTGCCCCTCATCTGGAGCCATCCTTGTCTCTCGAGGGTGAACTTGTCATTGGAGAGCCTCTAGATAGCTGGTTAAGGAAGAGTCCTCATCTGGATGTCTTGATTCCTTACTACCCACCCTTAGAGCCAGCCCTTCCTATTGTCCCCATTAACTCCTTTCACACAACTTTTCAGTCCTTCAGGTTTATAGAAGATGTGAGGGAGTTTCTTAGGAGCTTGGATTGCCAATGGGAGTTGACCTACATGTTGGCCTTAGGGTCAGACCAACCTTATAGTCATAGCTTTATATTCCCTGCCTTGGGCTCCATTACCTCGGTTTACACCATAGGTCATATCACCTCTGAGGTTCTTTTATTCTTTCCCGTCCTGGATGAACTCGATTGCGTCCCCTCTTATGGCAATACGATCTTGAGGAAGGAACAGTGCCTCCCTTACCTTTCATGTGAGCCCCTTGCCCCATCCATCCTTTTGCCTGAGGGTGGCTATCTGCACCAGGGTGAATGTCACACTTGGGCAAGTATTGTGAAGGGACCTGTCGGGAGGGGGTATCATTTCTTTGACCCTTTCGATCCCCTCCCTAGTGAGCCTCCCGATTCGTATTCTTCCCCCCCCCACCTTATCGAGGAGGTCCTTTATCACACCCCTTCCACCCATGCTCGCCAACGTCTCACCCAGCCTACATTCACACCTCAGAGCTTGGTAGGAAAGGATCATCGGTCTTCGTCTCATGCATCTTCAGGGTCATTTAGGGGTTGGTCTCATATAGGGGATGTCATGAGAGAGTTTGGGCAATCTAGTCCCCATGAGTCTACCACATTCTGTAGGGCACCCATGCACGATAGATACAACTTTGGTTGCCCAGGTCCTCCCTATGTTGCTCAGTCAAGTAGGTGTCATAGCCATGCTAGGTCTGTTTTTGGATGTCCAGGACCACCATTGCATTCATACAGGCATCGATCCACTCAGCTAGTTCGGAGTCTACATCATCATCACCATCTCGAGGCCAGCAACACTCGTTACAAGGAGTTAGCCGACGTGCACAGACGCACACGTGAGTTCCGCGAGGGAGAGTACGTCCTGGTCCGGGTTAGACCGGAGCGGTTTCCTTCGGGAGCCGTCAAGAAACTCCAGGATCGCGGTGCAGGACCATTCAGAGTGTTGAGGCGTATTGGGTCGAACGCGTATGAGATCGAGCTTCCAGACGACTACGGGATCAGTTCGACATTCAATGTCTCTGATCTGGTAGCTTATCAGGATCCCGCGGTGATACCCAGCGAGTTATTTGGGCCTGACCCTCCTGTTGTGAGTGATACACCTACTGAGAGTCCACCTCCTCCAGCCCCACTACAAAAACGCGAGCATATAGATTGCATACTGGATGAGCAGGTGACTACTACCAGGAGCGGAGCCTACCAACGCTTCCTAGTGCGTTGGAGAGGGCGCCCCGAGTCGGACAACACCTGGATTACACGCGGAGAGCTGGAGCGGATGGATCCGGACCTGCTGGAGCGGTACCTCAGCGATCGTGACCCTTACTCGACGGGGTCGAGTTCTTCCCACCCGGGGAGAATTGGTGAGGACACGAGACGCTATCCTCGACGGAGCACCCGGCACACTTCCTCTTCCTTGTGGCTCGGCGATCACGGCATCTACTAGTGGACTTTTCTCACATTAGGCCATGTTGGGCCTTAGGTTGGTCCCTGCGTGGACTCGTTATCTAATTATTTTCTTTATTGTCAGACTATTTATTTAGGTGTTGTTGGGCTTTATTTTGTTGGGCTTAGTCTTGGCCCAAGGGTTAGGATTAGGGTTAGGGCTTGAGGAAGAGGGCGCCTCCATCATTTGGACAAGGGGCGCCACCTTCCTCCCTTGCCCCTTCCCTTTCCCACCTTTCCTATTTGGGCGCCCCCCATTTTCCCCCCCTTTCCACCTCCTCTTTCCCCTTGGGCGCACCCCTTTCCTCCTTTGATTGGAGAAGGGCTGGCCGCCCCCCCCCCTCTCCCCTTCCTTGGTCGCCCTCCCCTTCCCCCCTTGGCTAGGGATGAAACCCTAGCTCTTTCCCCCGGCTATATAAGCCTTGTAATTTCTCTTAGCAAAGGAATTAATGAATGAATGAATATTGAAGATTGTGCTTGAAGGTGGCTGCGCCCCCCTCTCTCTTTCTCTCTTCTCCTGCGACGGGAGATCGGCGAGGTGCGACGCCTCAGCCCCCGGTGGACTCCGGGGTTCCCCTTTACCCTCTTCTTCTTCGTCTACGGTTCGTGTGCGGAAGATCAGATTTCTACACCGACTTGCAGCAGATCTCGCCCCCTCTCTTGGACGAGTTTGGCTCCCTCCTATTTTCTGGAGATACGTTGGCGGATCAGCTTCGCGTTGGCGCTGGTTTCGCGTCAATCGGAGGTCGGCACCGCCCGTACCGATTTTCTCCGTCGACCTGCGCCAGCACCCCCTTCTCTGCTCGCCCAGCAGGGAGGCCCTTCTTGCGAATTTTCCCCAGGCCTCCACGCTGCGCCTTTTACCCTGGTTTCTTCAGGGTTCGTAGATCTCCAGGTCCTCTGTCCGACGCCGCCGACGGCGTCACGTTTCGACGTCGTCACCGTCCGTGGCAGTCGTTCTAGTGGGCTTGCGCCGGCGGGCCTGCACAGTCCGGCCAGCGAATCAACACCAACTTCCAGCGGCTCCTGCGACTAGTACCGGCGTCATCTGCCCGCGCCGTTTGACCGAGGACGACTTCTACCAGTCAGCTTCCACCTCCAACCGGCCTGGACCTGTTCGGATACCAGAAGGCCGTTTTCCGGATTTTACCGTCGGCGTGCGCTGTTCTGCGACCCCAGAACCAGACCTGAGTTGCAGCAGCGCCCACGGCCACCACCGGCGGAACCAGCGCGTCCCCTCTGACCGGAGCGTACCTGCAGCAGTCAGTGACACGTCCTCCCTGACGGCACCTCATTCGGACGTCGCCTCAGTCCGTGGGACCCATCTTCGTCCAGGCGCGCGCGATACCGATTCTGCAGCATCGTGCCGTCACCGAGTGCGGCCCGTCAACCCGTGCCCGGCAACCCGAATGCTTTGTTTGTAGCCTGTTACCTCCCTGCGAGGAGTGGGCCGTTATTGGGTTGTATTTTATTGGTCTTCAGTGTATCGGGTTGTTGGTCCACGGCCGGGGTTCCTTTCCCACGCCTTGGCGTGGAGGTACGCGTTCCGACTCCTCTCCTGTTGCTTGCTCTTTTAGTATGCTTTTGACTATGCCGCGTGAGAGAGAGTAGGCGCCTAGCTATTTGTTATCATCACTGCGGATTGTGAGTGAGAGCATCCTTCCCTAGCACTAATCAAGCATCGAGTTAGGACTCGATTCCCCTAGTCTTTGGGGTTTGACTACACGCCTAGGCACGTGCGCCTCCCTCATTGGGACGGCCGCGGTCGGAGTGTCTGTTGAGAGACGTCCCTCCATCTGTGGGATATCACGGTGGTCAGCCATTTGGCGACCCTTGTGCGTACTATTGCTGGCCCAGTTAGAGTCTTTGTGACTCTTAGTCCGTGTCGGTCCCCGTTCCCCATCACCCCACCTTCCTCACTTTATGATGTATGACTGACTATTTGCTTATGTGCAGTGAAATGGTTCCTTTTATCGTATGCACTTTCCCTTTTCCACGCTTCTTTTGCACCGAGTTGTTTCGAGGCACGCTTCACAAGACCTTGCCCTGAAAGGCGAGGAATTACATTCTGCCCTAAGGGATCCTGTTTCTTTTCTTCCCCTTTTGGGCGCGTCCAGGCGCGAGGACGCGTCGTAACTTTTGAATCCAAATTTAAAGCACGAGGCGGCCTTTCTCCTTCCGTGCCTTGCCCGCAAACGAACCTGCCTCTTGCCGAGATTCGCTCGTCTTCGTCTTCTTCCCTCGATGGAGTTCGGTGGGCTAGATCGTGGCGAGGGGAGAGAGGGGCGAGGGACTCCTCGCCCGAGGAGGGATGCGCCCGAGCATGGAGAGGCGTCGACGGAAGTGGAAGGGCCTTTTAGAGCACTCGTGGGACCCGAGGGGCCCGATGGCGCGGAAGGAGGCGAACGCGGCTGGGTGAGTGCTTCGGTTCCCACCTCTATGACTTGTTTTGAGTTTGGAGCGAGTGGTGTGGGAGTGGAAGGGGTTTGGCGAGGGCGGCACTCACATGATGGGCGCGTCCTCGACAGGGGACGCGTTCTCGTTAACTGACGGGGGACCTCCTTCTTTGATGCAGGGTACGGTGAGAATCCCGGGCTTGGCCGACGAGTGGGCGAGCGCGGATGAGCCGAGCCGTGTCAGGAAGGAGAGTCGCGGCAAGGCGAAGCTCGAGGACCGGCGCGTACATTCCCCTGGACAAGAAGGGAGCGCACCGGTGCAGGGCAGTGGCGGCCTCCTGCAGCAGCGGAGGGGGGACCGAGCGAGGGCTCCTCAGCTTGGGAGACGGACAGAGGTGACAATAGGGCCTCAAAAAAAATTATTTTTGCCATGAAATTCCAGAATTTAACCAACGGCCGTTGTCTATCTATTTTTTATGTACCCAACAGGAAACGATGGTAGGGATGGCTGGCGGATCGTCCTCCAATCCTCAGGCTCTTTTTCTGGAGATCGCCTCCCTCCAGGAGCAACTTGCCAGTGCGGTGGCCCGCGCGGTTCGTGCTGAAGAGGAGCGTGATGCCTGGGCCGCAGTTGTGGCAGAGCTGCAGCGTCGAGGTGAGGGGAGGCCCTCTCCAGACATTCTGGAGTTAAGGGTCCTTCTCCAGGTGACGAGGAGGGAGGCAGAGAGAGAGAGAGAGAGGAGAGAAGGGCCGAGCGACAGCGAGACCAGGCCGAGAAGAAGGCCTTGGGGGCCCAAGTGAGGGAGCTCCAGCTAGGCCTTCAGGTTATGGCGCAGAGGTTAGGAGCGATGGAGACGCGCTACGAGAGAGCGCGAGAGTTAGGGGCGCTACTTCGCCGGTCCGGACGCTTTTCTGCTGGTGGCTTCCTCGCCACGCCAGAGGAGGAGTAGCGAGCCACTGCTGTGGAGCAGGCACCACGAGGCGAGGCGAGCGCTGCACAGGGGTCTAGGAGGCTTCCGAGGGATCCTCACCTCGGGGGAGAGGAGAGGGACGCCTAGAGGGATGAGCATGAAGATGATGTCGAGAGTTGGCGAGTCAGTGGACCCGCCTCCTCTCTATGATTGTAATGTTTGTGACAGCTTATGTAGACTTATGAGTGATTTGATTTTCTGTTGTTTGTTTGTTTTCTTGCGCGTCCCTTCTTCCCTACGCTTCTTTGTACTGTTCTCATGTGATGTGTCTGCCGACATCCTGCCCTAGACGGAGGATGGCATCTTGCTGCGACTATTCTTTCACGGGAATCTGTCGTCAAGGTCAATAATGACAGCTTAGGCCTCTTCTCCCGGATGATTTTTCAAACTTTGCGGATGGCCTCCACGTTATGACAGGGCGCCACAGGGAGCAGGTCATCATATTACACCGTCCGATCCATCACCTTGTGCGGGTGGTGAAGTGACTCATGGGACCGCAGGGGAGGCGCCCTATTGTGAGGGCTATCGTTGGAGGCAATCTTGGCCCACACTTCTCCCATTTCTATATATACCTTCCTCTTTTGTTCTTTCAGGGGCATCGAGGGCCAACTTGAAGGGTACTAGGAGGAACTCAGAATTCCGGATGGAGGGCGAATCTTCCCACTCCTCGAAGAGAAGCAGATCCAGCGGTAGCAGTTCCAGGAAACTCTCGGATCTCGAAGGGCAGTTCAGCGAGAGGACCCAGTCGCAACTCGTAAGCTGAGCTTTCTTGCCCTTTTCTCATTCTTTCTTCCTTCCTCTTGACAACACCCTTCTCCATTTCTTATGCACGCACAGAGTGTGATGAAATCACACATTTCATGGGAGTTAGCAGTGGCCGCATACAGGGGTCTCCCAGATTTTCAGAAGGCCAAGCTAGACGTGATGAGATTTGGTGCCTTTCTTCGGATCGAGCCGATCCAACTCGACCTGGCCCTTATCCAAGCCTTGTGCGAAAGATGGGACCCAGTAAGTCGGGCATTCCTGATGCCATGGGGGCACATGGTGCCCAGTCTAGAAGATGTGGTCCGAATCACGAGCCTCAAAGTGGATGGTGAGGCAGTGACCGGCGTCACCTATGCGGATTACCGAGAAGGTGCCCAGAAGCTACTGGGGTTGGACTTAGACAGTCGGAAGCACAGATCAGTAGTTAGGGCGTCTATCATGGGGGCATTAGGGCTCACTGATACTCGTCGACGGGACGACGAGTCCTCGGAAGAATTTATGGAGAGGATGGAAAGGGGATGTCGTGCTGTGTTTTGCACAGATTTTGACAATTGGGAGAGATCTAATATGGATTTGAGGAGATTTCTCCTCTTTTTCCTGGGGAGATTGATACTGAGCTCGAAAGGAGACGGCATCCTTTGTCGTTTCCTAGGGCTGCTATCTAACCTCGAAAGAGTAGGACAGTACGCCTGGGGAGCTGCCATGCTAGCGCACTTGTTTATGGGCCTGTCCCAAGAGGCAGATCGTGAGATGACTGTGAGTGGGTTCACACCACTTATCCAGGTATTTTTTTTTATTTTATTTATATATTTTTGTGTTTATTTGTAATAGTCCACTTGAGGCATTGACGGCATATGATGATGTAGCTGTGGAGCTATTATTACCTCCCAATGGGGAGAGCTCGGCATTGGCGACCAGCGATGGTGCCGTTAGCCAGGCGGTGGCAACCGATCATGGGTGCAGCGCCTGTAACCTACCATCTGATGGTGCTAAGGCGCGAGCTACAGGAATTCCCTGCAGCGATGGTGGGATTTTTTTATTTTATTTTATTATTATTATTATTATTATTATTATTTTGTATATATATATATTTTTTCTAACCAGTTAAACGGGTATGTACAACCTCACCTAGGTAAACTGGAGACCCTACTCAGGCATGGTCGATGCCGATCAACCATGGGTTTTAACAAGTCACGCCCGGTTCGGACGGGAATTGTGGATACACTGTCTAAATGAAATCGAGCCGCTTCGGCTACGATTGGTTATGAGGACCCTAGGGCTGGCCCAGGAATGGGTGGATACGACTGCGCCACCTCGCGTTGGAAGAAAGACACGGGGACCGGCAACTTGCGTTGATTGGCGTGTGCGATTCCCGGAACAGTATGAAGACTGGCAACGAGGTGGCACAATCGTGGAATCACATGCGCAGGATAGTGAAGAATATCTGCGTCTGTATAAGACAATGTACGCAGAGCGGCTCCAACCCCGGGGACTTGTGGAGGTGGGTCTCCTTTTTCCTCTTTTCTTCTTTCCTCCTCTCCTCTCTGTGGATGCTGACTCCTATGGCTGCAGGATGTCCGTGATACCATGATAGCGGACTTGCGATCACGCCTGGCAGAAACGGAGCAACAATTGGGCGACACCCGTGGAGCCTTGAGCGCTTCGGTAGGTGTATGGACAATGCGCACTCCTAATTAAGACTCTAGATTGATGGCGTTCGGCCGCTAATTTTCATCCCATGTGGTTTATAGCGCGCTCAGATCGACGCGGCTTCGTCAGCGATGGGAGGAGGCGGCGTCTCTTCCAGCTTATGGATCCCCGCCTCAGAACTTGATTTGCTTCACGAGCAACTTGCTCAGACTACGCAGCGTGCCGCGGAGGCAGAAGGAATGCTCTCTATACATGTAAGAGTTTCAGTGTTGAGTTCTCCTTGTTTATACCTTGCCACATATCTGAGATAGTATATCTGGCAGGAAAAGGAGACGCGAGAGGTACTTGCCCATGCTGCACAGAGAGAGGCTAGGATAGCAGAGCTGGAGGAGGAATTGCGGCGTCGTCCTGATGACGATTCTTCCAGGGATACCATGGAGCTGAGAATCACCCTTCAATTGGAGAGGGAAGACCGTGAGAGAGAACGGGCAGAGAAAGAGAGGGACAGAGAAAGAGAGAGAGCCGACAGATTGGCTGAAAGGGAGGAGCGAAGGGTCATGGAGGCCCAGTTGTTCGACCTCCGAACCAGCCTTGGCCTCGCTGAATAATGGCTGAGAGATGGTGAGGAGCGCTACCGAAGAGCACGAGAGCGTGGCTTTCGTGTCAGTAGCTCCTTTGCTGCTCCCACGGATCAGCACCGGGGTGTGGGAATGGGAAGAGGTGTACAGAGCCGTAGAAGTACCGCTTTTCGTAGTTGGGTAGCACCCTTGAGGGCGTTTTGCCCGGAGGGTGGCGGGACAAGTAATGTAGAGAGAGAAGGTGGAACTTAATGTACAATTCCTTATTTAGGAATGGAATAAAAGGTATGATTTTGTTTGATTTTCATCTCGCTCTTGCTATCTTGAATCCCTGCACGCATCATTGAAACAAACAGGTCAGTATCTCTGTTCTGACTTGGCCCCTTGCTCAATAAGCAGGTGTTCACTTCAACTGTCCTTGATAATGGGTCAAGGGGCCAAGCCTTTATTAACGAAGGCAAGGGAAAGATGCGATAATGATGAATGTGACAGACAAGCACACTAATGCAAGCGGAATTTAAAAGTGAAATGCTGCATACAAATGCAATCATGCGAAATAATTTTTTATTATTATTATTATTTTTCTGGCATTTTTTTTTGTTGTCTTTGTTATCATTCTAATTTTTTTTGTTTTCCAAATATCTACGTTTTCTCTTTTTTTTATCATTTTTTTTTCGCTAACGCCTGATGAGCACCCATACGGCACCTTACCTTCATGAGAACAGGGGTTTCTTACTAACCTCCCAGGTATCCTAAGTGCACATCTAGGTTGATTTGGGCCTCTAGACCCCTCGAATGATAATCCCGTCGGCTAAGACTTACCCTGATGACAATACCGCCATGCCATGCTTAGGCTCCCAGTTGCTTCCGACCACAGGGATTCGCCCAAAAGGTGTTCGAGGTAAATGATTTGCCCGACCCGGGTCTGTTTCCTCACAACTCTAGATGGTATATGATGGAACACCCTGGAACCCTAACGACCAACCGCGCGACGCTGACCCGGAATCAGACGCCGTCGCACCCAGAGGTGACGCGCTTGCATTGGCCTAAGCCCAAGGTTAAACAAGAAGGCACCCGGATGGTAAACAGGGGTCTTGACCAGCCAAAATACAGAGACTCCTTCGCAGCGATAGCTTCTGCTTTTCAAAGTAGGCAACCACATGTTTGTATTAAAATAAGGTCGCAAACCTTGGCGGGTTTCACCCTTCAGATATTTCGTCGAGCTTTCACTTTTAAAGGAAGAAGGAAGAGCGTAGGGGATAAACCTCCTGAGAGGATCGGCAAAATCGTTAACCCGGCGAGCCAATAATGGCCCATTTAACTCTTTCCTTTCGGACAACTTTGGACCAAATCCCGAGCATTTATATTCTATGGCCCCTTTTGTGGATTCAGACTTTTGCTTTGAGGGGTTTCATATATCGCATTAGGCACGGTCACGACCAGGCTTTTCTCTTGATTTTGATTTTGTGTTTCTTTTCGCGAGGAAGATATAGTCGTTTGACGTCTGTGAGCTCCCTTTCGTATGCCTGCGGGGACACTGCCATCTTCTCGTGCTCTGATCGATGCTCGAGGAAATGGATCCTACTCTTGCCCTTGGGGGTTTGAGTTTTGGTTTCTCATGCTCAGCGTTTTAAGGGCGCCGACTGTCTCATTTGGCCGAAGAGAAAAGAATAAAGATTACAGCTTCCGGAGATCTTCTGGGTGAAGCCCCACTGTCGGTGATGCTACCAACTTTTTTTTTTTTGGATAAAATACGTAAGTGAGTACATGTTGGCTTCCTTTGAGCGTGCATAGGCCGATGTGGCCGGACAGTGATCTCCACGGTTCTGACCAACCAAGGCCCGGTGCCTACCAAGCCTTGATGGGCCCTATCCTAACATGAAGGTTGGATGCAGGGACTTAACTACATGGTGACCACCAGGCATCGGCATTTTGAATTTTCCATATTTTTAGCGATTTTCAATATTTTTTGTTGTTTTTGTTGTTTTCTGTCTTTTCATCATTTGTTTGTTTTTGACGTTTTGGCACTACGCTAGGGGTAGTACTTTTTAAGATAAAGTCCATTCCAAGGGTGGGATAACTCAGTCCCCTCGGCGTTGATTAGCTTGTAGGCGTTGCCGGGGTACACGGCTTGAATTACAAATGGTCTTTCCCAATTGGGTTGGAGCTTAGAACGCGGCCCTCTAGGTTTGACAAAATTTCGTTTTACGACCATCTCACCGATTTTGAATTTTCTCTCAACGACTTTTTTTTGGTGAAAGCGAGCGAGTCTATTTTGATACACACGCGCATGCTCGGCAGCGGCCAGCCGCTTCTCATCCAAGAGTTCCAACTGGGCGAGGAGTGAATTACGACGGTCGTCGAGGGAAAATTCATCGTCCAATTGTACCATGAGAGAAGGGATCAGAGTCTCGTACGGGACTACCGCTTCCATACCGTAAGCAAGGGCAAACGGAGTCTGCCCGGTGGGGGTACGTATTGAAGTACGATAGGCCCATAGAGCATCGATAAGCTTTTCTGGCCAGTCTGAAAACTTACTGGACTCGCATGTTTTCTTGATGATTTTGATCAATGTTTTATTGGTGGCCTCCGCTTGGCCATTACCTTGTGGGTAATAAGGCGATGAATGATGCAATGCAATTGCGTACCTTTTGCAGAGGTCCTGAAGGTCCTGAGAAATGAACTGTGGCACATTGTCAGTGACGATTGTGCTTGGGACGCCGAACCTGGCGAGGATGTTCTTCATGATGAACTTGCAGACTGTTGACGCCTTGATTTCCACGTAAGCTTCGGCTTCGGCCTATTTGGTGAAGTATTACGTCGCAGTAAGGATGAAAGATTTTTGTTTGGTGAGGGAATTGGGATCACCTAGGGGACCGATGATGTCTAATGCCCACATGGAGAAAGGCCATGGGGAGGATATTGGATGAAGTGAGGAAGATGGTGAATGGATTTTATCGGCGTGAAGTTGACACTTGACACACCTACGGACATAGACGGCACAATCCTCTTCCATAGTGGGCCAGTAAAAGCCTTGCCTAATGATCTTCTTGGCGAGCATCTGGCTATTCACGTGGCCACCGCACACACCCGAGTGTGCTTCTTCTACGCATTTCCAAACCTCATTGTCGTCAAGACACCTTAACAGAACGCCAGTAAGGCTCCTCCTATAGAGTAGACCTCCAACCAATGTGTATTTCTGAGCCACCCTTCTTATGGCTTTCTTATCTTCTGTGGTGACTCCTTCAGGATAAGACTGATCTTTACAATATTTGACAATTTCATAGAACTATGGTTTCTCATCGTCAGCCAGCTCTTCTTCGACTTCTGCCAGCATGATCTCCCTCTTCTCAAGAATTTCTCCCTTCTGGATCTTCTGTAGGACTCGTTCCTTGATCTTTAAGAGGTAAGGGTCCTGAACGGCAGGGACAAGACGCCTGTAGAGAATGATGGATCTAAACCATGCACCTAAAGGAAATTTGAAGGATGATGCCAAGGAGGCGAGGGCATCGGCCAGAATGTTCTGTTCGCGAGGAACATGGACAAAGATCAGCTTGGTGAACAATTTGGCATAGGCGGAGACCAGCTCCTGATAGGGTTTGAGCTTGGGATCGAGGGTGCGATATTTGGTAAGCACCTGGCGGAGAACGAGTTGACTATCACCCACGACTCGCAACTCAGTGATATAGAAAGAACGGGCTAGTTCCAGGCCAGCTAGAAGAGCCTCGTATTCAGCGATGTTGTTGGTGACTGGGAACGCGAGCTGAAATACCTCTGGGATGGTAACGCCTTCAGGCGTTAGAAGGACAATGCCAATACCCTTCCCTTGGGAATTTAGAGCTCCATCAAAATATAATGTCCACATTGGCTTGTCGGATTGGGCGATGGACATTAGTTCCTCATCTGGAAACTCTGATTGGACAGGGTCAAACTTGGGGAGAGGATGGTGGGCGAGATGCTCGGCTCTGGCATAGCCTTTAATTGCCTTTTGCTGGATGTAGGTGATGTCGAATTGGGAAAGAAAACTTTTCCAGTGTGCTAGTCTATCAGTAAGGACGGATTTCTCCAGAAGAAACTTGATAGAGTTCATGCGAGCAATCAAGTGGACCTCATGAGCCAAGAAGTAGTGCTTCAATTTCTGCACCACCCAAACGAGGGCAGCGCAGGTTTTCTCCATGACTGTGTACTTCTGTTCACAGGGATTGAGAAGTTTGGACAAGTAATAGGTTGTCCGTTCCTAGCCTTCTTCATCAACTTGTGCGAGGACAGCTCCCACGGAGTCGTCCAAGACGGAGATGTAGAGGATCAGAGGTTTTTCTGGTTTGGGTGGAATGAGAACAGGTGGACTAGCCAGATATTCCTTTAACCCTTCAAAAGCTTTTTGGCATTTAGAATCCCAGTGGAATTCTACTCCTGGCTTGGTCAACTCATAGAAAGGTCTACACCTTTGTGAGTGCTGAGACACAAATCGACGAATAAACTGCAACCTCCCGATTAAACCTCGGACTTCCCTCAAATTCTTGGGAGGTGGCATATCTCTGATGGCCTTAGCTTTGTCGGGATCTATCTCGATCCCTCTTTTACTCACAATGAAGCCCAGTAATTTGCCCGATGATACGCCAAACACACACTTCTTCGGGTTCATTTTCAATTGGAACTCCCTTGATCTCTGCAAGACCTTAGCCAAAACCCTTGGATGTTCCATCCTGGTCCTTGATTTCACCAATAGATCATCCACATACACCTCCAGATATATGTGCATCATGTCGTGAAATATGGCCATCATAGCTCTTTGGTAAGTAGCTCCAGCATTCTTTAACCCAAACGGCATGACCACGTAACAATATGTTCCCCAAGGTGTAGTGAATGATGTCTTCTCTTGATCCTCTTCTGCCAAACGAATTTGATTATATCCTGAAAATCTATCCATGAATGAGAGGGTCTCATACCCCGCTGTGTTGTCGATCAACACATCAATGTGAGGCAAGGGAAAATCATCCTTTGGACACGCGCGGTTAAGGTCCCGGAAGTCGATGCAAATCCTGACTTTCCCATCTTTCTTCATGACCGGGACAATGTTTGCCACCCATTGAGGATAAAGGACGACTCTAATAAACCTGGCTTTATGGAGCTTGTCGACTTCTTCTTTCATTTTCAAAGCCATTTGAGGGTGGAAACGCCTTAACCTTTGTTTTACCGAGACGGACCCTGGTTTTAGGGTTAAACGGTGTTCGACCAGGGTTGAATCCAGACCCGGCATATCCTCGTAGCTCCATGCAAACGTGTCCTTATATTCCTTGAGAACTTCAATTAATGCCTCTTCTTCAGAGGGTGGTAGATTATCACTTATGAGGATGATCCTAGGGTCTTCCTCAGTTCCCAAGTTGACTTCTTTGGTGGACTCTTCTACGGCGGTTGACGGCTCGTCGAATCTCCTTATTCCACTAGCATACGCGCCAGCCGCATCCTCATATTCTTCACCCTCATCTTCAGTAGGGTATTCTTCATCTGTGATCTCGTAGACTCCATACCCCTCATTAATTGTGCAGTTGCCCTCACATTCTATTTCCGGTAGCTGGATGGGATTTTCTAGCAACTGAGGGACGGCAAGAAGGGCCTGACACCTGGCGGCTAAATCCAGAAGGAATCGACGAGGGATCTGCCTACCCTTGGATTTCTTCCTAGGTACTACCTTTGACTTATTATTCCTAGATTGACTGACATTATTTACAGAAGAAGAAAAAGATGAAGAGGATGGTGAAGAATGTACAGGGGAAGACCCCTCAGAGGAGGGGTAGAAAAGGTCGCTCATCGGACCTTGGACGGGTGGTCCGCAGGGCGGGGCGCACCCGTGGGAGATGTAGGAAGTTTCCTCAACGAAGATGTGTTGTTGAGGAGTTTGGAAATTGACGTTTTTTTTTTTCGTTTTCATTTTTGATGACAAAACAGTGGAAAGAGATCGGGGGAGCGGAAAAAGTGGTTATGGCTAGAGGATTGGGAGGCTCGTAGAGCAGATCATGATTGAAGACCTGGCGCGGGTTGAGAAACCCGCGCAGGTATGTAAGTAGAGAGGGGGATCTGGGAAGATCATCAGACAACCGTCTGGCCCAGGAAGATGACAGCAACAAAGGTTGCGACGAGTGAATGGAGAAGATGACGGCTAATGAGTCGTCGGTGGTGATGGTGATGGCGGATGAAGATCCGCTGGTGACAGGGTCCTTCGGGCGAGGACGAGGATAGTTTGGGACCTTGGCAACAGTAATGATATTTTCTGGCATTCCGGAGATCAATGGCGGTCCTTCAAGCTGGGGAGACGAGAACATCCTTTCCAGTGCAACGGAAACGTCCCGTATATCAAACCATTTGTCCCATTCGCATTCCGGGTCTTTGATCTTGCCTCTTTTGGTGACCCTCGGACATTTTTCGGCTGAATACACAACATGCGACCCCCCATGTGCTTCCTGCGGATAATCCCCCATCTGAATAACGGGCCCTTTATTGAAGTGGTTTGATAGGGTCCATGTGAGGGGCTTCCAATCCGCCTTGAATGGTCCTTTGAAGCCTAGGCCAAACCTGCGGTTCGGCCTAATCTCCTTTGGTGGTTTCAACCTACCTTGTAGCTGTGCACCCAGACCTTTGCCCTGTTGATAGCCGATGTTTCTCCTAATCTCCCAACCTTTGGAGTGAAAAGGGAGATATGGCGTTGTTGCCTTGATCGACTTCTTTGGTGCTAGCGGAATGTGAGATGAATCGCACATGTCCAGCAATGACAATATGGGCCGATGAGACAGCCAAACAGAGGGCAGAGAGGTGTTGATAGCATCCACCGTGTGAAGGACAGGTGTGCTGACTACTTTAATAATTCTTCCATTGTAAGGGAACTTCAAGCACTGATGGTTGGTGGAAGGCACAGCATCTATGGCTTCAATGTAAGGGCGACCCAGTATGGCCTTGAATGTGGGGTCCATGTCGAGGACATGGAATTCCGTGGGTACTGACATAGGACCTAGCTCTGTCCTTAGAATAATCATCCCTTGCGGCGGCCTTTTGCTATTGTCATAAGCCGTGACTGTGATTGAAGAAGGTCTTATCTGTTCCTGTTCGACCCCATACAACTGAAGGGTGCTCATGGAGATCACATTTATGGACGCACCCGTGTCTACAAGGCATGGGTTTATGGATACCCCATTAATTTTTATTGAAACACACAATGCATATTTCCGAGCTTCCTTGGGAGCGAGCTCGTAGTTGTGGAACATGATGGCCGGTTGTGTGTCCGTTGGGGTCAGGACGGCAGAAATCTTTTCTACAGGGAGGTCCTCATTCACCATGACCTTTTGAAGATACTCCATTAAGGCTGCCTGATGGGATGTGGATCTCTGAAGCAGCTCCAGGATGGAGATCCGAGCAGGCGTCTTGTCCAAGTGTTTCAACAAATCATACTGTGTTCCAGGGATAGATCTTTCCGGTTGTTCTCCATCGTCTCTCTCTGGCCGAGACTGCTCGGGATTCTGACTGTTCTGGGGGAAAACTCTGTGGAAAATCCTTCCACTCCGGAGCACCATTGCCTGTGGCTTTTGTACCTCTATAGGGGTAGCAGTGGGTTTTAACAGAGGTTTGAGGGGTAGTGGTGGAGGGATGGTGGAGGTAGAGGGGATATCGCACGGGTTATGAAGGATAAGGGGTCTGGAAGGTGGAGGTGGAGGCAAAGTGGAAGTGGGTAAGGTTTGGAGCGGGTAATGGTGTTGAGATGGATGGTGGATGATGAGTGGTTTTGAGGGCATTGGCGGTGGTATGGTGGAGACAGGCGGGGTTACGTACGGTGGACGGGTGATAAGGGGCTTAGAAGGCATAGGGGCAAATGCAGTAGAGGTGGATGGTAAAGTGGGGGAGTGAGAGAAAATGAGAGGGTGTGAGGGTGTAATGAAGGGTGTTGGCTGATAGGTCATTGGGGTGCGAATGAGAGAGCGTGATGGCAGTGGGAATGGTGAAGGCGGTATTAACGCGGGTTGATGAGAGAGAGGTGCTACCCGGGCAAGGCGAGGGGGTTGCATGATGATAGGGTTGGCGGTAGAAAGAATAGAGGTACTCTCTGGATGCCACACCTGCTCTCTCCCGACTTCCGGGAAGGAGGAGATGGGGTTGACCTGATGATTGGGGTGTTGGTGCTCCGGTAATGGATTCTGGATTATGCCCATGTTGGGCTGTTGTGGTTGGGCCTGCTGAGGCTGTTGTTGTTGTTGTGGTTGTTGCTGTGGCTGCTGTTGTAACTGCTGTTGTTGTTGCTGGAACTGTGGCCTAGGAGGAGGTCTCCTAGCCTTGAGAGTTTTCGCCTCATTTCATCCCAGTCAATCCCGCCTTCATCATTCGTATCGTGGATGTAATCTTTAAACTGAAAGCAGTTGTCCACTGTGTGTCATGGCTGCCTGTGATAGACGCAGTATCTGGAGGTATCAACATTCGGGGGCCACACGGGCCTTTCCCTTGGTAGGATGAGTGTGTTTGAGGACATGAGGGCGTTGAAAATATCCGCCAGAGTTTCTGGCAATGGTGGGTAATAGGCTCTCTTGGGACCAATCGGCCTCCTTTGTTGCTGTGGGGGACCATAATTTCCTGGGGGTGGAACTTGGTTGTACTGAAGTGGTGGTTGTTGTTGCTGGGGTCGAGGTTGTTGCTGGGGTTGGAGTAGTTGAGGCATGTTGTTCTGAGGTGGATCGTTTTGGGGTGGAGGACGAGAGGGGAAGGGACCTGGTTGGAGGGGAAGTCGGGGCATTTGTGGAAGCCTTGGGTTGACTGCATAGTTGGCGTTGTTGACCGCACTTACTTGCTCATTTGTTACGACCCCTTCTGTTGCTCCGCCCGGGACACCAGCGCCTGTCTTTCTGACCACCTTGGGCTTCGGCGGCTCAAGCATGTTCATAATGGGGGAGTCTTTTAACTGGGTTTGGATGTACCGGGCTCTTTCATAGAGCTCTTCCATGGTGGTGAGCTTATTCATGGCCAAGACATGCCTGAACTGTGGGGTCGCATTGGATACGATCATCTTTACTTGTTCAGGTTCCGAGAGGGTATCTCCTATTCTTTCTGCCAGAGACCTCCATCTATCAGCATAGAGGACAAAATCCTCGTCGGACTTCATCTTTTCGGCCACTAGGTCGGTAATGGAGAGAGAGGGACCGACCCTATCCCGATACTTTTGCAAGAACCTTCTATGGACTGTTTCAAAATTCTCGGCCTCGCGGGGCTCCAAAGAATAGAACCACTCTAGCGCAGGACCGTCCAATAACCTCCGAAAGAGGTATGCCAGGGATCTCTGGTCGTTTTGCCAATAGGATGACTCATACATGAAATCCTTGAGGTGAATGAAGGGGTTGCCAGTGCCATTGTACCTGCGGTACGTGGGCATTTCGGAGGGAGGAAGATGGATGACGGGAAGGATTGGCAAAGCAACCTCCGGGGCGGATTTCACGTCCACCATTTTCTTCAAATTCTGAAACTGTTCGTCCATCCTATTGAACCTATTGAGGAGCGATTGGGCGGTGAGGGTGGCACTTGCCACTGGGGAGGAAAATGTCTCCCGGAGACTTGAGGGGGAAACCCTGAATGAGAGGGAGCTGTCGGGCCGCCGATAGTTGGCCCCGGCTGAACGGTATGTGGGGAACAACAGGGGTTTGAGATTGCGAAGGGAACTGGAACGAGGGTGGTTGTTGGCTCGCTTGCCCTTGAAGCGAGGGAGATTGGATGGCTTGTGCCAGCGAAGGAGATGGAATGGCCAGCACCAATTCTTGGAGAGGTGCGATGGCGGGAGTTGATTCCTGGGGAGCGGGGGAGACAAATTTCCCCTTCAGAATGGCCTGGAAGGCCCGGAGCTGCTCAGAGGTAAGCTCCGTGTTGGCGAGGACACCTAGCAAAGAGGAGATGTCCTGTGGCGGGGATGTGTCCCCTGTGGTAACCTGCACCTCACGTGAGGGCTCATGGGAAGGACCCGCGTCCATAGCATGGACTCGCGGCTCGACTGACTCACCACGACCAGGGTGGTTCTCCTCAAAAGACTCGTGAGCCATGCTCACAGTTTTCCCGGAACGCAAAAACATATACTAGCAAGCAAATAGCAGAGATTATCAAACAAGTGGATGCTTTTACGCCCCTTTTTTGTGTTTTGATTTTGATGATTTTTTTGCGTTTTTAACCAGATCCGAAGTTCACACAAAATAGGGACCCTAGTTCGTTTTTGTTTTCACCACCGTGTCAGCTAGGGGCTCTCGTCTCGCCACGAATGGGTCGACTAACTCCGGGGAACTTCAATGGTACAATCGGCCCAGTGAACGAAGAGGAGATTCTTTGATGTCGGGGACTTACGGAGGTCCCAGTGGAGGAGATTCTAGTCCGTCGAGAGGAATTCCCGAACGGAGAGTCCTTCCTTCACCGAGAGAGGGTGATGCTTAGAAAAGAGTAAAAAAAGGAAAGAAAAGGGGTAAATGCATGAAATGCGGTGCTGGATAAAAGATATGTAACACACAGATGGAGCAGAGATAAGCACACAAATATAACAGATGTATAGCAGTGATATAACAAGGATATAATAACAATAAACAGATAGAGGAAGATATAGCCGTTCTACTTTCCAAGACAACACAGACTTAAAAATGACAAAAGAGGGGACTAAGGGGCGTGTACGTGGTGCACGAAGGGGACGACACAGTGCATGCGGGCGCAATAAGAAGGGGGACACACGAGGGTGCCAAGTGGAGGGAGCACACGTGGGTGCCGAGTGGAGGGGCACACGTGGGTGCCGAGATAACGCAGACCTCGAAGTAATCACAAAGGACCGGGGGAGTGCACGTGGTGCACGAGGGAAATGATGTAGCGCACGTGGGCGCAATAGGGAGGGGCACACGCGGGTGCCGAAAGAAGGGAGGCACACGTGGGTGCCGAGGGTTCAAAGGTAACCCAAAAAAGCAAAAAGAAGGTCCCACCGTGATCGCCAATCTGTGGAAGCCGAGGAATCCACTCAAGGAGAAGAAAACAAACTAAACTACGGACTATCAGGCGACTAAAAATTAAGAAGGATTATGAAACGTGCCAATATGAGGAAAGAGCATACGTAGGATGCTAAAGGGGTGTGATCGCCAGAGGGGTTACCTCAAAGAAACGAAATGATCGCGTGTACCTTGTGTTGAGCGCGGAGATTGTGAATCCCCAAGAGCGGGAAATGGCAGGTTGCTTCTTCCTCCCCCTTCTGCCGGCCGACGGAGAGGGCTTTCCTCAGGTACCCTTGCAAAACGACGACAAACAAGTAACGAGTGGATCAGAAAGACGAAGGTGTAGTATTCAAATTCTAATGACGCAAGTAACGAAATGATGGCAAGACACACACCTGGTTGGTGTTGTCTTTTAAACCCCTCTCGGACACGAGTAGGAGGAAAATGCTTATGATGAATGGCAATTATTCCGACGTAGAAACGGAAAAAGACTCCCTCATAAAAAGGGGGGGTAGAAGATATGATATGATGAATGCAAGATAATTAGGAAAGAAGAGGAGAGAATGGCTTATTGGATGGTCGATGGCGAGATCCGGCGGAGCTTCGGCAGCGTAGGGACGACGAGGTAGCGCGGCGGGCGAAGGTGGCCTCTCTCCTGCGAGCACTGGCACCCGAGGATCCGGCAGGACCTCCCCTACAAAACACCCACGGGTTAGGAATAGAATCCGGCAGCCTCTCGGCGCTCTTTTTTTCGACCCCTGAACTGAGGGGGGTATGCCTCTATTTATAGAGGTCGGGAGGATGGGGGCGTCCAGAGGCCTGGACGCCTCCATAACTTGGATTTTCTTCAAACGACAGACTGAGCGACGGTCAGTCGATGGCCGGGGGTCGCCCGTGATCTGGTTGATGGAGGCGTCCAGGGGCCTGGACACCTCCATAACTTGGATTTTATTCAAACGACAGGCTGAGCAACGGTCAGTCGATGGTCGGGGGTCGCCCGTGAGCTGGTTGATGGAGGCGTCCATGGGCCTGGACGCCTCCATAACTTGGATTTTCTTCAAACGACAGACTGAGCAACGGTCAGTCGATGGCCGGGGGTCGCCCCTGAGCTGGTTGATGGAGGCGTCCAGGGGCCTGGACGCCTCCATAACTTGGATTTTATTCAAACGACAGGCTGAGCAACGGTCAGTCGATGGCCCGGGGTCGCCCGTGAGCTGGTTGATGGAGGCGTCCAGGGGCCTGGACGCTTTCATAACTTGGATTTTATTCAAACGACAGGCTGAGCAACGGTCAGTCGATGGCCCGAGGTCGCCCGTGAGCTAGTTGATGGAGGCGTCCATGGGCCTGGACGCCTCCATAACTTGGATTTTCTCAACGGTCAGTCGATGGTCGGGGGTCGCCCGTGAGCTGGTTGATGGAGGCGTCCATGGGCCTGGACGCCTCCATAACTTGGATTTTCTTCAAACGATAGACTGAGCAACGGTCAGTCGATGGCCGGGGGTCGCCCGTGAGTTGGTTGATGGAGGCGTCCAGGGGCCTGGACACCTCCATAACTTGGATTTTCTTCAAACGACAGACTGAGCAACGGTCAGTCGATGGCTGGGGGTCGCCCGTGAGTTGGTTGATGGAGGCGTCCAGGGGCCTGGACGCCTCCATAACTTGGATTTTATTCAAACGACAGGCTGAGCAACGGTCAGTCGATGGCCCGGGGTCGCCCGTGAGCTGGTTGATGGAGGCGTCCAGGGGCCTGGACGCTTTCATAACTTGGATTTTATTCAAACGACAGGCTGAGCAACGGTCAGTCGATGGCCCGGGGTCTCCCGTGAGCTGGTTGATGGAGGCGTCCATGGGCCTGGACGCCTCCATAACTTGGATTTTCTCAACGGTCAGTCGATGGCCGGGGGTCGCCCGTGAGCTGGTTGATGGAGGCGTGTGGACGCATTTATTTTATTTAGTTTATTTTATTTATTTATTGATTTATTTTATTATTTATTTATTGGCGTGTCAGTCACCGAAGTGACAATTTTATTGTGCGCTCGATCTGACATGGTCAGTCGATTGTGAAGTCCGAGTCAGGACCCGAAGTCCGTCATACCATGAACGCTATGACGTTAATTACGTCCTTCCAAGGAAGGACAACCCTTGATTAAACGCTAAAAGTAGGAGGCCTCGAGAGGCAAACGTATATTCATGTGCGGAAATGGAACTTCATACCGAAGCCAGGAAGGCGGGCAAGATAATGACACCAACCGTAGAAACAGATGATATCGCTAAGTCAGCGGTTCAAAGCCCGGGGTTAAGGGGGGAAGGAGGATCTCAATCACAGGTAGCCTGAGCCGCGACCGTGATGAGGTTTAAAACATCGATCAGTATTTCGACAGCATCTTCCCTTTATCTGGGTTATGCCCAGGGGGAAATAGGCTGTCACCCACGGAGTGCCGGGATGAAAGCCAAGAGAGAGAGAAGTGTTGAACTTCCCGAATCGCATATTTGTCATGGGGCAATGTTTGGTATTCCCTGTAGAAGCCGGGGGAACTCATGCAGTGGCAGAGCCCTCCCGAGCTAAAGGGGTTATTCATGAACCCGATGCGGGACGACGGAAAGTGAGCGAACGCTCAATGTTGCGCCCTTGCACGCGGATCGACCTGCCCGGTCAGGTCGCGGGGGTCAAGGGGGCAGCGCCCCTTGCGGGGGTTTCCGGGGGCGGAGCCCCCCGAACAAAATTCGGATTTAAGATTCAGTAACAACATTTGAGTAGGTTATCAATGCAGTTCAAGTGCGCAAAGGTTCCCGGGGGCAGCTTAATATTGGCTTTCATCATCCTGGGGGAATTTTGGCAGCACCTCCCCTAGACTTAGCATCTGCCAAGGGATGATATAGGCTGACATCGACGGAATGCCGGGATGAAAGCCGAAAAGCGGGGGAGCACTAAGGCTCAAGGAGACTGTACATGTCTCTATCATCAATCACTATTCCCCGTCTCGGAGGTCGACGAGACCCTTGTAAAGACAAGGTCCGCCGAACCCGCGGGGTTGCATGTGAATCCAGTTAGGGACCGCATAATATAGGGGAGGCCAGTTGGCCAGCAGAGCAGGCTCTCGGCACAGCAAAGTGGGAAGGGAGGCTCCCGGCACGAAGGCAAGGAGGCAAAGGGGTTCCCGGCGCGAGGTTCTCGGCGCAGAGGGAAGACAGCAGAAAGCTCCCGGCGCGAGGGGCTTCTCGGCGCGCTATTCCCTGGCCGAAGGGAGCTTCTCGGCGTGGGCTATAGTAGGGGCTTCTCGGCGCGCCAATGAAGTGGCCAGGAGAGGCTCTCGGCCTGGGCCTAAGTGGCAGAAAGGGGGGGGGGGCTCTCGGCGCGAGGCTTCCCGGCGCGCCCAGCGAGGCTTCCCGGCGCGCTCCTGGGCGCGCCGGGAGCCTGGCGCCGGGAGCTTGGTGCCGGGAGGCTCATGTGGAAGGGTTTGAAATAGGTTTTTTGTCGTTTAGCAGGAGAGGGAGGCCTCTCGGCTGAGGGGTTTTCGGCGGGCAAATGGCACGCCGGGAAGGCTGAATTGCTACGAGGTTTCAGGGTTTACAGAGCTCAAACGGTACTCTGTTTCTGGGATTTCTGGGTTTTATGGCTCAGACTGAGACCGAATCAGGGGTGCATGAGGAGGTTTCATGAATGCCTCTGCTAGAAGGACGCCAAGGGAGCTGAGAGGCCGAATCATCAGGGGGAGGAGAGACCATCGTCGGGGCCTGAGTAGCTTTTATCTGTCTACTGCCAGACGTCTGGGGGGGTCAAGAGATGGCTGTCTCTGATTCCCCAGACTAGCATAGTACCATCTGGGAAGCAAAACGGCGATGAAAGAACCCTCGGTGCTGGGACCCCAGGCCTTAGTCATCCAACGATTGGAATGAGGATCCAGGGTTGCATTCGTCTGCGGGTTCAAATGCATCTTTTATAGCCGGCAGTCCGGGGAACCAAGAGATTGATGTCTCTGGTTCCCGGACAGCACAAGAGGCTTGAGGGCAAGACTCAAACACATACGGAGGGCATACCATTGAAGCAGGAAGATAGAAGAGAATAGAACCCAGCAACCCACTAAACAAGGGTGGGGGTTCTACCTTCATCCCTGTTCGAAGAACAGACTCGACTCCGAAGCCTGAGTCATTTCGCCCATGGGGCATTCATACAAACAGTACGCATACATATGGAGACAGGGGAAGATCGTATTGCCTAATATCCATCACGGCAACTGCATTTACTTCATCTCACCATCATTTACATCGACTGCAGAACTGAAGCCGAGAAACATAAAGGGGAGGAACAGGGAGAGAATCGTATGAGTAATCTAAACATCAAGACTTCGACTACCACATACGGAGAATCAGTAAAAAGAAAAAAAAGAAACATCGAACATGGGGGGGGAGGGTGGAGCATTGACTCCTCTCCCTCCCCCTATCAGCCCACCTGGAGCCTTTCTTCCTTCTTTTCTTCTGCTTCTTCTTTCGGCGGAGACTCTCTCCCTCTCTTTTCCTATCTCTCTTTCTTTCTGGCTATCTGTTCACTCTTTTTTCTTCGTCTCTTTGTTTTCTTCTTTTCTGTCTGTCCGCCCTTCTCTGATGTCTTCGAAGGAATGGGTTTATATAGACTCCTCCTCTTCTTGCATCTCGGCAGATGGTAATCGGCGTGCCTCATTCGTTCGCAATAGCTCCCGGCGCGCCAAGTGGCCTCCTGTTGAGGTTCTCGGCGCCACACTCGGAAGCCCATTTGGCTGGCCCATTTAGGGCTTTTAAGCTTCGCACGTGCCTTGGCCTCTTTTAATCCCTTAAATTGATATTCATCAGAACCAGAGAAGGCCTTGTATTGGTGACATAACCTTGCTGAGATCATCTTAAGATTTCATCAGTCAGCAGGCTGGGATTTCATCAGTATTGCCATCTGAATGACGACAAAATCGGATATGGTTTCATCAGCATTGTCATCTGAATGATGTCAAGACCAGATGTCATCTTTAACCCGGGAAGGCTTCAGCAGGGCGCGCAGTACATGAAGACGGTTCTTCTTTTATTTTGACTTTGTAGAAGTCTTCACAGTCTTCATTTGCTGGCTTTGGCTTCATCTTTGTCTTTGCTCCCGCCTCATCTGTCAATAAGTCAACATCTGACCCATTCTGACATGTCATCTGTAGATTCTTGGATAGGGCAGCAATATAGCTCTTGTTAAAATATGGTAGGAGGTCTCATCAGTCAGGTGACTGCTATTTCATCGGTGCCGTCGTCTGCTAGACGACGACACTGGACATTAGCCTGGCCGGATGGGTGGTTGATGAGCTTCATCATTGATCTTTCACTGTTGGTCTGATCTTCTTTTCAATTTCTTGTCTTCGCCATTGCTCATTTTCCAGGCGTCAACAAGGCGTCCAGGGGCCTGGACGCCTCCATAACTTGGATTTTATTCAAACGACAGGCTGAGCAACGGTCAGTCGATGGCCCGGGGTCGCCCGTGAGCTGGTTGATGGAGGCGTCCATGGGCCTGGACGCCTCCATAACTTGGATTTTCTTCAAACGACAGACTGAGCAACGGTCAGTCGATGGCCGGGGGTCGCCCGTGAGCTGGTTGATGGAAGCATCCAGGGGCCTGGACGCCTCTATGAAATTATATATGTTTTTTGTTCAATCTTATATATATATTTTTTGTCATTATTTTGTATTGATGGAGGCGTCCAGGGGCCTGGACGCCTCCATGATGACCCCCGGATTCCCCCGAAAAGGGCGTCGGCAGTCGTCCGTTAGGCATTTTCCTGGTCCCGGCAACTTCTGATGCATGCGATTGATGTTGATGCCGTTCGAATGCCGCATGATTTCCACAACGAGGCGATTTTCGGATGCCGAAGGAGCGTTACGCTACTCGCCGAGAAGACGAGAGAAGACTCAAAGATAGGAAACACTCAAGTGATTCAAAATGCGAAAGCCGCTGCGGGGCGTCGCGTGATAATATGAGATTTTCTCAGGGGACGTCAGGAATAGCATGTCTACAGGTGGCTCAGAGACTTCATTATTAGTGGCAACCGTTGAGTCATAAGGAAATAAAAGAGATGAAATAGGAACATCAGGAGCAATAGAAGAAGTTTGTACATCGGGTTTGCCAAAAAAAAAGGTACAGACTCATAGAAAGTAACATCTGCAGAAACAAAAGTCTTCTTGGATCGAGGTTCAAAACAACGGTAACCCTTTTGTGTTCTTGAGTATCCAAGAAAAATGCAGGGAACCGACCTGGGAGAAAGTTTATCATGACCTGGCCCAAGAGAATGAACAAAATATTTGCACCCAAACACACGAGGAACCAAGGGAAAGGGGGTACCATCAGGATGCAGACATGAAAAGGGCGATTGCCCATTAAGGACCTTATTGGAAACACGATTTATAAGGTAACATGAAGTAAGAACTGCATCGCTCCAATACTGTTTGGGAACAATCATGTGGAACATCAAGGTACGAGCAACATCTAGAAGATGACGGTTCTTTCTTTCCGCCACACCGTTCTGTTGTGATGTATAAGAACACGAGGTTTGATGGATAATCCCCCGAGAAGAACAAAAATTGGCAAAAGATGTCTGAACATACTCCAATGCATTGTCAGTACGCACAACTTTGATAGAGGCAGAATATTGGGTTTTTATTTCAGTATAAAAGGTTTCAAAAATATGAAGTACATCCGACCTTGACTTGAGTAGAAACACCCAAGTCATACGAGAAAAGTCATCTATGAAGGTAACAAAATATCGAAAACCAAGTCTGGAGATAACTGGAGAAGGTCCCCAGATATCTGAGTGAACAAGATGAAAGGGAGCAGTGCTCCTTTTATTTTGACTCAAAGGAAAAGACACTCTATGATGTTTGCCTAATTCACAGGCATCACAATGAAACTTATTGATTGTAGATGGAACAGACACAACATCTCTAAGCTTCGAGATAGAAGGGTGACCCAATCTGCAATGCCACTGATAAGAAGTGTCACTAGCCGACAAAGCATGATGAGGCTGGAAAGGTCTATCTGCAGCAAAATAGTAGAGACCACCAGATTCATGCCCCCCACCAATCGTCTTTCTCGTTTGGAGGTCCTGAAATACACAATAAGAAGGATAGAAGGTCACTGAGTAATTCAAAGAATGAGTCAACATGTTGATAGAAAGAAGATTAACAGGAAATTTTGGAACATAGAGAACATCATTTAAAGTGAGATGAGACAATGAAACAATGCCTTTTCCTATAACAGACGATTTAGAGCCATCTGCTACAGCTACAGGTGCATGAGAAATAGTGGAGTCAAGTGAGGAGAATAGGGAACGATCACCTGTCATATGACAATAGGCTCCCGAGTCCACAATCCATGAGGAATTAGAAACTGCAAAGGCACTACCTGAGTGGGAGACAGCATGAAAAGAGGATGAAGATGTTGCAGAGCCTTTTATAATTCGTAGAATTGCCTCGTACTCCTCCCGAGATAAAGTTACTCCCCCTTCCTATCGTGAGGATGTAAGAGTAGAATCTGTCTGCGGCTGCTGTATACTTTGGGCAATCTCTATTGTGGAATCTGAAGTCACACCAAGATTAGCCACAGGATTCAGTTTGCTTCCTCCCCTTCCATACTTCTTCCAACAAAAATCTGAATGATGATTTGACCGCCCACAGTGCGAGCATGGTGGACGACCACGTCCACGTCCCCGACCACGGCCACCAGCAACAAGGGCAGAGGCACTCCCCAAGTCATTGTTTGCAATTGTTGGTCCAGTTGTAGAATGACCAATATTAGATAGAGATGTTGTATTGGCCCTTAAAACACGTGAAAAAGCATCGGCCAATTTCGGAATAGCTGTATCAGCCAACAGATTATCCCGAACATGTCGGAGACTATCATCAAGGCCAGAAAGAAATTTTGCAACAATGAATTCATCACGTTGTTGCTGTATTTTTGCTGCATCTGTGGTAGAAGGGTGATATAGTTGAAGTTCATTCCACAAGCTCTGCACTTCTGAGAAATATTGTGCAATGTGCCGCCCATCTTGTTTCATTGCAAATAGTCTGGAATATAGATTATAGATGTGTGAGACATTGGTTTCACCAGAGTAAGTTCGCTTCAAAGACTCCCACATTTCTTTTGCAGTATCTAAGAAAAGAACATTATTGAAGATGTGCGGCTCACAACTATTCCCAATCACCGAAATAACAGTTCCATCATCTGCTTGCCAAGCTTCATATGCCTTCAAATCTGATTTAGCTGGAGCATCTTCCTCAATATGACGTAACTTTTTCATAGACATTAATAAGAACCGAAGGGCTCTTGACCATTGATGATAGTTGGTACCATTCAACTTTACAGAAATTGTTAAAATGTGATTGGAGATAGAAGGATGTTTAGTGGACGAAGATGAAGAGTCCCCCATATCGGACAAGAAGCGGATGATGGAGTATAGAAATCTAGAACGTCACCTGTGAGCTGAGAGTTGTCAATGCATAAGGATATAGAAACCAGATGAGATCCTTCACACACTGACCATAGTTGGCTACAAGACGTTCTCCCCTAACGTGATGACGACCACATCAGGTTGTGGTGGTTGGCACCCAGTGCTGGGAGAAGAAAGGCCACTGCAGCGGTGACCCATAAGAGAACCTCCGGACAAGAGCCTCGCATCCGTTGAGCTGCTGGCGGGTGCTGTTCCTAGGCGCAGCGAGGGCCCCAAGGCGGAGAAGAAGCCTGCGGAGTTGTCGGTGGCGTGGGGTCGTCCGCGTCCGGGAGCCGTCAGGCGGGCGACGCCGTCAAGCGGGAGGAAGAGCGCAGGGGTCGTCCGGCGTGGCGGAGCTCGTCGGCGAGCTACGGCGGGGATGGCGCGGCGGAGCTCATCGGCGAACTGCGGCGGGGTTTGCGGACGGGGAAGACCAAGGGGGAGGACGCGGGTCTACCAGTGGAGGGTGGATCAACTCCAGTCGCTCGTCCGGCTCTAGTTCTGGCTCTCCGGTGGGATCAACGACGGTGACGAGAGGGAGAGAGAAGGGAAGCGCCGGCGGTAAGGCTCGATCCCTACTGCGGAGGACGAACGCGGCGGAGTCGGTGCTGCGCGAACACAAAGAGCGGGCGGCGCCGCAGTGTGAGCCCTAACCTTGCTCTGATACCATGTTAGATAATGAGAAAAGATTAATCTTCTATTGATTGAAAGAAGGGTATTTATACCCAGGGTACAAGATTGACTAATAACACATAAGCCCCTAAACTTATTTATCTTAACAATAGGGAAAGCTTTTGAAAGGTGCCATATCATACCCAGATCGGGATGCCATATCATACCTGTGGTGGTATCCCTTCCGATTTTCCAAAACATATAGCCTCCATCAAGACACCATCAAGCCTCCAAATTTTCCACTTTCTACCGCAGGTTTGTCCAATATTGTATTTGAAGATCATGCGCATCCTCTACACCCTCTATGCCTCCTAGTCTGCCTCTCTACCAAGATTGATATTGGAGGTTGAATGTCTGGCACTGTGCTATGGGTTCATATGCTGTCTGTTCAGTGCTCCCATGGGAAATGCCCAAGGAATAAAAAAAATGGAATATGATACGAGACCCGTGTTCACCAATTCTGGCTCTAGTTCCAGTTCTGATTGGAGACCAGTTGGTTCTGGCAATACACAGCCTGTTCAGGCAAATTCCATGTTCAGGAGGCCCAGAAGACGGAAGAAAAGGGATCCAAAACCAATTATGTTCTGTTTTAATTTAGCCATGCTTTCCATTTTAAAAATTAAATTCTTTTGGATCCAAAACCAATTGTAGCTAGAAAACGTGATGCTAAGGTATTCGAAGTAATAGATTCTAGTGTATTTCTGAGATTTTGAACATCTGCAGATATTTCTTGTCATCTAATGCATATTATCTATTTTCTGGGAACTGTGGGATATCAGAAAAGATATTGGTGTTTCAGTAGTATTTTTTCTTACTGTTGTTTCAGTAGTATTTTTTTCTTCTTCATCTACAGGGGAGTGTTGAAGAGCTGTTTGGAGTCACGTTGGGAACTTATGCCATTGCAGCTGTAGAGGACTGCAGTAGAAGCTTGGGTAGCTATATTAATATCAGTGTTCTAAATGCCATTCAGAGGACAGCTGCAAAAGCCTGGGTGTCTGAGAAGCCATATGATGAGGATACATGTACACCTGATCTCAATGTCCTTCTGATCGATGCAAAAAAGTTGGGCAAATATCTTATAGAAGCTTTTTTATGGTGGAATAAAGTTCTAGATAAACAAATATCCAGGTTAGAAAATTATTCTTCTCCAGAAACCGCATCCTTGCCACATCCCATCATCCCATGATTCTTTTGCCTCATAGTACCATTATGATGTTCATTTCATCTGTATACTACTGACTTACTTGCATTTCTTGTGATGCATGGCATGTTTACAGCGGTAATGGAACAAATCCATCAATTATAGTCACACTATATCAGAAGTATCTCAAACTTTCTACCACTTGGAAGTTTGTTTCAAAGGCACCTCAAGCAGATGATGGAATAAAAATCATTGGCTATGATGGAGAAATGAAGATCTGCTCAGGGATTGAGACTGAGAATAAGGTGCTTAGTTTTGGCAATGTCTGGCGGCATTATCTTTCTCCCAAGTCTGAGATCATCTTGGGACATTCAAACTAGATTCTCTTGTTGGATTTCCATATTGAATCACCACATTGCGGATATAATGTTGCAATTGATAGGCTGTATTGGCTTCTGCTCAAGGGATGATACATGAAGATTCAAAACAAACAACAAAAATACAAGTTTCACTCGAAAAGTGTTCGCTTATTTGTGTCGTGTCACTTCTAACCATTGTACACCTGGGAAACTGCACAATGAAAGGAACATGTAAAAGGCATACATGTAAAGAACAATTTCTGTAGGCCATGTATAAGGAAGGGTAAATCCTGTATTGTTATGCAGTAGGGATGCGTGTAATCTAACTCATGCTTTGACTAATTTGACATGAAGCTAAAAGATGATTCCAAGTGTATAAGTCCCTCTTTCTCTATATATCTCTTTGAGAAAGAATGCAGGAAAGCGGCTGAAAAAGAGATCCATGGGCAGGGATTTAAGTAGAAAGAGTTATTTTCCCGGTTGCCGCTCTAGTGAAGGACTCTCTGATTCAATGACCGGTTCTTGCAGGGTTACTCCCACCCACAATCATTTTGTTTCACAACTTTTACGCTAAACTGCACAAAAGTTGGACTACATTAGAAACTATGTTCAAAAGCCATCATCTTGTAGGACATTTCAGATGTAGGTAATATTCCATGTTGAGTTTAATAAGCTTTCTTTTTGTTTTTCCCATCACATCATCCTTTGATCCATTATCATTCAATCCTCCCCTCCGTCTACTAAGGTAGGAAGGTTCATCACTCACTCTTCGCTGTGTCATCTCTATTGCTATGTAGTCTTCTGTTCTTATTCAAGCCGACACAAATAGTCTAGTTGTTAGATGTTGAGCTCCCCGTGTGATTTTGATGATAACAAAACATCTAGCCAAAGTTCTCTAACGGATGTGTCAAGTGTTTGACAAACTACGTGATGAAGCTATAGACAATGTGCATTTAGTTGAGGATTTATTATGGTTTAAATGTGTGTTTTTTCCTGTTAACTATTGGGTGATGTTGTAGTGCTTGAGAAGACTTTTCATATGAGCCTAAGATCTATTAATCTGTTGATTCTACAAAAAGTTATGGTGTTCTGAGGTTTACCAGAAAACATTGTCAACTTTGGTGTCTGACGCCATGTACAACACCAATTTCTCGAGAACAGGGTGTTGGGTTTGGTGTCGACACCACGGGCGACACCAATGGCGATCTATTCTTATTCTTCGTAGCAGCTTCTATTCTTTGTCGTTTGTTTTCCCGTTTGAACCAACACCTCTGTGGGAAGGTGGACATCTATAAAAAAGGATTGTTTGGGTTGGAGCCACCTTACCTCAAAGCAAACCCGAAGAAACTAGCTGCTGACCTAAAATAGAAGGATATGCATCGCCCAAAGGAGTTCTCTTGCACTCCTCCAAGCAGTCCTTCCAAGCCTTATCATAATCATCGCATTGCTTCACAGCGCTATCCTGTCACTTCGCCATCTTCTTCTACTGTAGAAATAGGACTCTGCTGCTCGTCTCCGCCAAGATTTGCTTCAAGAAACCTTTATTTTCTTTAGTTTTATTGTAATAGACAGGTTTCTTACATGCTTGATTGGGAACTTCCTCTAAGATGAAGATTTTCATGTACAGTACACAACTTCTATTTTCAGTAGCAAGTTAGCACCTTTGTGTTTAACATTAGTTAACAGCCTTGTCTCTAACAGTGGATAGGTGAGCTTACACATTGATGTCAAGCATTGGATGATACGATTTAGCACCTTGATCTTTGCTGGTTGACAGTGGAACACCCAAGACATTCTTGGAGAGTGGACATTGGTTCAGTAAAAGAGTTTCACCAAACACCATAAAAATCACCGTCTCTTATTGTGTGATTATCTTCTTATCTCCTTCCTCTGTGTTTATGTGTTTGATGGCATGATTAAATTACTTGACCGGTTTTTAATTGACACTAATTATTTTCGATCCCTAATTCAACCCTCCTCTTGGCTTGGCCTAGCTGATCAAGATTTCCGACAGACGCCTTTTTGACCTTATCAGAACAATTCCTAAGTTTTCTTAAGTGAATTCGTTGATGGTACAATTTGTTGGGATTGTTTGTTTTTTTCCACCAATATATCTCTGAGAGGATTATGAGGTACTTTTCAAATATACTTTTTTATCAATTAATTCAAGTATACTTTTCTACTCTCTCGGTCTCATACATATATGGTTGCGTTGACGATGGTAGCAAACCTTTTCTGGCATTAGTTCAGCACTAACCATGCAAACCCATGCAAATATGACTCTATGCTCATTTAATGAGTTATTTGGTTTGATTTTTGATGTAAAATAACAATTTTGAAATGACCGCTCTTAAAATCAAGGAAAGTAAAATAACTAATTAATTTTAGAATCATTATCTCCAAAACCTTATTGTTTTTATCTCCTCTCTCCTCCTCCTCTCTCCATGTGTGCCAAAGGGGGAGCAGGGGAGTACCTTCCACCGCCGACGCCAACTAGAGGGGGGAAGCTCACATCTCTCTCTCTCTCTCTCCCTTCTCTCCGCTACAAAAGGGGGAGCAGGGGTCACCCTTCCACCATCGACACCTCTTCTTTCCCTCCGCATGCAAGAGGGGGAAGCTGTGATCCGCCCTCACCGCCAGTTCAACTAAGGGGGGAGATGCACTTCTCGTCATTCTCTCACCTCACTTTGGGTGTGCAAAGATAGGGGGGAGAACTAGGGATACGCCTCCTCCTCGATCTCTCCCTTCTCTCTGTGTGTGCACGAACAAGGGGGGAGCAAGGGGGTACCCTCCACCACTACTGCAATCGGCGGAGGGAGCCCCCTCTTGCCTTCCTTTGTGCACGTGTGAACGGGGAAGCAGGGAGGAGGCTCTTATTGATGTTTTGACTGGGTATATCAGGTCATACTTTGTCAGATATCTTGATAAAAGGAGGTCTCTTATTGAGTATGTTTTCTCAGTTGGTGAATATGTTGTTAGTTGAAAAGTTATTTTACAATCTATTGTTGCATTATCTACTACAGAAGTAGAGTATATGACAATTATAGATGTTGTGAAGGAAGTGATATGATTGAAAGGTTTGTTTAGCGAGATCAGTTCAGGTCAGACCGTGACTATTGTCCATTGTGATAGCCAAAGTGTCAATAATTTGACTAAAGAGTAGGTGTATCATGAAAGGACCACACACGTTGATGTTAAGTACCATTTCATTCAAGATATAATTGCTCAAAGTGAAACGGATGTGAATAAGATTGGTAGAGAAGATAATCCAGTTGATACGTTGACAAAGCCTCTTCCGATGACTAAGTTCAAACGATGTTTGAATTTAATTAGAGTTTTCAACACTCGGTGATACCCTTCAAGATTTTGGAGAAGATGAATGAGTTTTTCCACTTTTCCACTAGTTGTGTTTGCGAGGATTTTGTTCAAAGTAAGGTCGTGAAAGATATCTGTGTTAAGCAAGCCATAGGTGGAGATTTGTTATGTTGACTTGGTCTTCCGAGAGCAACCTGGACATGTGCATGCGAGACTCTCGCGCGGGAAGGCCTGCGGGAAAGCATAGGGGCCTCACGAACGCGACGTGTGAGAGGAAGAATTCCAACGAGATTAAAATTGGCATGCGAAGGTGGTAAGGACGTAGAAGACACCTACTCAGACTGGCTAGGCCTCCTCCTACCCTAACCGTGTGGCCTCATCCTCAACCTATATATAAATAGGACCCTTCACCTCTTTTTCTCTCTCATGTGCTTTTGAACATCTCGCGAAGATCCCGCAGAAACGCACGGAACTTGTGTGGTTGTTCGTTTATTTTCTCCCCTTTTCTCTCTTGCTTCGCGAGGAATTATTATGATACAAATTAAGGGGTGTAAAAAGATCCCTTTAGATGGAGTGCTTCTCTCTAAATCTTGTATTTTGATACTAATTTGCAAAGTAAAATTTTGTTCATCTTTGTCCGTGGACGTAGGGGGTTCACTCTGAACCACGTAAATCTTATGTGTTCTACTTTTTTCTCTATTTCTTGTCAATTATTTTCTTTGTGAAGTGTGGTGGCTTATGCTTGTTTCCACTATGATTAGGGATGTCAATGGATTGGACTGACCAACAAATTCGTAGGTTTGACCCGATTTCGTGTCGGACCATAATACCTCTTTCGACCCGCCAACTCTTAATCGGGCCTAAAATTCTAGCCCGACTAAACCCACGGACTTGGTTCGAGTTTTAAGTTCGGCCCGCAAACCGACCCAACCTATTCTCTTTTTTTCTCTCTTCAAATTTTAAAAAATACTTAGTTAAAATCATGTTATTTTATTTAATTAAAAAAATAAAAACTCTCTTTTCAAATAAATTAAATAATTAAAATTTTAATTAGTTTAATTTTATTATAAACTTTATATTATTAAATATATTATTATTTTTAATTTTTTATTTAAGTTTTCAAATTAGGTCATATCTTAGTTGGACTTTATATTTTTATAAAATTATTGAGCTCAATCTCACATAACTCGAGTACGAGTTAGATTCAAATTTTAATATTAATAAATTAAATCATACCGAGTCAACCAAAGTATATTCGAAACTCAACCTATTGACAGTCATAACTACGACGTGTCAGTGTTCTACCACAATCATCTTTAACAATGTGCAGTTATGCACGTCCAATCTGTGAATAATATCACACATGTTGGAGAGAGAGAGAGAGAGAGAGACCGCCTCCGCAACAAAAAAGGAAAACTATGACTTGTCTTGGCAACACATAAGAAAATACAGGTACAAATGTAATAAAATACACTGAAGAACGCAGCTCCACAGCGACGGTTCCAGCAAACCCAAGTAAAAGTCTCCCCGCTCCTTCCAAATTCCAATCCCACCTGCAACCAGGACAAAAACATCCAAACCCCATTCAGCAAATCACCATTCATTTCATCACACTTATGAACAAAAAACAGTGGATCATACAAGAAGGAAAAGAAGCGGAAGAACGCTCCAAAAAGAGTTTTTTTTCCTTTTTCTGAATCGGAAAATAAGAGCTAATTATAGAGACAAGAGCAGGTTCTTGCTCCACACATGATCTGCACCAAGAAAAGATCCCAACTTTTTCAGAGCTCACCCACCTGCAACCCCCACCGGCATCACCAGATGGTCATCACACGTCCTTGGCGATGAGCTCCCCGGTGACGAGCGCTCTGTAGGCGGCAACGGGCCATATGAAGCCCCTGAAGAGCAGACTGGAGGCCAGCGGCACGTCGATGATGATCTCCTTCTGGGTGGGCTTCTTGTCGTCGCGGATGGCGATGAGGTAGCTGCGGCCAACCCACCCGATCCACCCGGCGATGTAGAGGAAGAGCAGGCCCGGGGTGACGAACTCGCCCCAGTGGCGCTGGTCGCCGCTCACGATCAGGTGCGGCAGTCCGTCGTCGCCGCACAGCAGCCCGAACTTGCCATAGTTCTCGAACCGGCGCTTGGTCTTCTCCATGGTGGCCTTGATGGCCAGGGCCGGGGCGGAGTCCGGGTCGTACTTCTTCAGCGACGCCTCCAGCTTCCGCAGGGACTGCTTCTCCCGCTTGGCGAAGGCCTTGGACTCCTTGCAGGGGGTGAGCCCGGCGATGTCGGCGACGGCGGGGAGCGGCGCGGACAGCAGGATGGAGGACAGGGCGAGCGCAGCGGAGAAGACCTTGAGGGAGGAGGACGGCTGCTGCTGCTGCTGCGGCTCCTCCTGTGGGGCGGCGGCGGAGCAGGACACGGTAGCGGCCCGGAGCTTGGGCTGGAGCTGGTGGGGGGAGAAGAGCCTGGGCTTGTTGAGGGGCTTGGAGAGGGTGGTGGTGGGGATGGTGGTGAAGCTAGACATGGTGGCTGGCTTCCTGGGTCTTTCCCCCTGTCTCGCTACTCCCTCTGCACTGTTTCCTCTTGTGGGGTTGCCGAGAGGAGACTGCAATGGAGGTGGGGGATGATCAGGGAAGTGGGGAGGAGAGTCGTGGGTGGAGGTATTGAGAGAGGAAAGGAGGAGTGGAAGCAGATGGAGGGGGAGGAGATAAGGAGGGGATAAGGTGGGGGGGAGGGGAGGGTGAGTTGGGGAGTGGTGATTGGGCATGGGGGTTTGCTTTGGTAGGGACACCTTAGATTCTCCTTTTCCTATCACAAGGCTGTGGTGGAGAGTAAAGATTTTCTTGTGCCACCTGAGCTATTGATCTATGTTCTGTTGCCATTTTCCTCTTTTTTTTTTCAGACATTTGATCCCCTCTGCACCTGTGGGGCCCTTTGGATTGGATGGTGAAGATGCTATTGTGATTATGAACTACCTCAGAATTATCAGATGTCTCTCAAAAAGCATTCACAGTGTGAGGTTACAATGAGCGATAGATGTAACGTAATTACAAGTTATTTCATGGTCTCTTTGACCGTCCGGATAAATCATCTCAAATAGTAAATCGATGTGAGAAAAAATTATGGATCTTATAATTTCTCCTCACACTCATCTCTCCTAATCGTGGTGAGGTGACTTATTTGAGGGTGTGAATAAGTCACCTCATCTTGTTATCAAACAGTTCCTCGGGGGTTGTCATATCCCATGGTTAAAAGTACAAGGGTCCTTTGATAACCGAGCACGGTTAACGATTTTGTGTGTGAGGGAGAGGCGGGACCCACTGCGCCTTTCTTTCTCGTCGGTTAGTGTAATTGCCCGATAACTCCGATGTCAAAGCGGCCCTAAGAGATTTTGAAACTTACTCACAAGATACACGTACACATTGTGCCGCGGGAGGATGAGCATGAGAACTTTGGCATAAAAAGTAGACATAGGCTTGCATCTTATTTGGTAGTTGAAAGATAAATGACTAAGTAGAGGTGATGAACCTTAGACACGTAAAGATCTAAAATGATAGCTAAAAAAAATGATAATCCATTCTTTTTTGGAGCTAATGTTAGGGGGGGGGGAGGGGGAGGGGGGGAGAGAAAAAAGATTTTCATATAAAAGTATTACATTTCCTCTTTTATTTAGGGAAAGAAAATTCACACTAACTTGTATCCGATCAACTATGTTACGTGCTTGGTATCATTATATGACTTGCAACAAATGATGGATGTTGTATGTTTATGATTCTAAAATCGGTAACTTTAAAACCCATACATCATGACACTTTTAATTTGACAAATTAATGACTCCTTAATAGGGACAAGAACACCATTCCCTGGCCTCGATTAGGAGCAAAAACAGATTAGTCATCTTCATGATAGACGAGACTATGTGTGACTATATGTGTACGTAAGCAGGGACAAAAGATAAGATATGCAACCCGTAACGTAGCCCGGTTTTTTACAATGTGGATAGGAGAAAAAAAAGCCTATTTTCTTGAGGAACTTGATGCACACGAGGAGGTCACAACTGGTTGTGATTGGTTCACGCATAGTTTCAGTTCCCTCGCGAGTCATTTTATCCCACGTGAACTAATGACAATCGGGGTGTGGCCAATTGACACGCAGTTAAGTGTACAACAAGTACCGATTAGAGAGGCAGTACTTGTCAAGGAAAGTGTCACCAGAGATTGAAGAACATGGGAAGAAATGGAGAAACGAGAGAAAGCCCGGCAAGATTTGATGTGTGTCATCCAGGTGTTGTTTACTCTCTCCTATTTTTTTTTTCTAGGCCATGTTCTTCTCTACTCACCAACAATGCCATCGTGTTTTTCCGAACCCCCATCCTTGGTATATCTCTCTTCCCAAGTGCCCAACAAAAACGTTATTCAAACAAAAAAGAAAAAAACAATAGTCTAGAAGGTTGGTTGAGTGAAAGAGAGAAGAGAGAGCATTTGGGTGCTTTAAGAGGATCAACCAAAGGAGGACCATATGTAAGGGCATTAAGGTGGCTAGGGTTGGATGGCAGCAGGTCATGGCATATAAATGAAAGAGAATGAGAAGAGAGAGACATAGGGCTGGGGGATCCCAAATAACGGCTATTTGCCCCCATGGTCTCTCCTAATCTACAATACCTAGGTCATTTAACTCATTTTAATGGTTAGAGCTAGGAGTGTCAACAGATCGGATCTAGGTCGGATCATACGAGATCCGAATTCGGAATCATAAGATCCAGATTCGACCCAAATTTAAAATCAATAACAGTTTTGAACTCAAATTTAGATCTTAACCCGAAATTATATTTCAGATTCAGATCTTAGATTTATGATCCACAAGTTAGACTCCTAGGTTGGATCTGAACTTGGGTTTCGTATCCGAATCTGAACTTCAGTTTCGGATCCGGATCTGAACTTGGGTTTCGGATCCGGATCTGAACTTGGAATTCGGATTCAAGTCTTTGGGTAGGATCTAAATTTGGGTTTCGAATCCGAATTTGAACTTGGATTTCGGATATGAATCTGAACTTCAGTTTCGGATCATTGTCTGAGCTTGGGTTGCAAATTCGGATGTGAACTTGGGTTTGAAATTCAAGTCTCTAAAAATAGAGTAGCTCATTTGCGCCAAAGAAAGCAGTCTACCTAGCTAGAAGAAGAGCCCACCTTTTCAGTCATAAAATAACAGACCATTAAAAAGTTATTTAAGTTATCAATCATTTTATGCTTGTTACATTTCCAAATTTAGTCATGTGGTGGACCAAAACTTCAAAAGTACGAAATCCAATCCACTTGATTTTATTTGAAATATTTATCAAACCCAAACGATAAAAACAATATTTCTGTTCTAGACCCTTTTGAGTAGCAGCCCATGGGTACTTGTTAGAACAAGCCCATAAGTTACACCACAAGATCCAACCTTCAAATCTTGACTTGAGGGGGAGAAGGTCCTTAAAGGCACAAATCGGACGATCCACTCCATGCCTTTACCTACCTGATGCCTCCCTCCTCATATGTTTTAGGCCATACTTGCCACAAGTTTTAATAGAAAGAAACTTTAGGGTTTCATAAATTCGGAGCACTTATGATGAGGGAAGAATGGTAGGTCTTGAAAGTTACTTTTGCAAGTTTGGGGTTATTCTTAGTTTCCATCTGAAAGTTCAAATTATAAGTTCTTAGATGGAGATAAAACTATATTTGTTAAGAAATATTTAGATTTTATAAATATCTAAAATCTATTTATAGTCATTTACTCATTCTCAATTCTATATTTTCATAAAAAAATAAAATAAAAATAGTTTCCATCTAAAAACTTCGCCAAACATATCCTTTCATGTAAAATTGAACTAGAGAGGAGCCCGAAGGGGGATGCCTATCAGAAGACCTAACGTTGCCCCAAAATCGAACACATGTTGGGCTTCAGCCTACTACATGCGCTCGTAGACCTGTGCTAGGTTCTAGTCCATCGTGCGACAATGTTGATATAAAGAGAAACATAAATATAAACATGGACTCAGTGCACATAGCATGGTGATTCACCTCTCCCCTCGTCGTGATCGTGAGAAAAGTTGTGGGTTCAAATCTATATAGCTCGAATGGGAGCTGAAGAGGTAAGATCTCGCGTCAAGTCCGGAGCCATCCGATCTAGGGCGATCATTAGTTGCAACCGCTCTCACACTGGACACTACAAAGAGAGAAGAAGACAATCAAGAGGCACAGGGTTGTAACTCCGGGGAAAACCCTCCGATACTTAGGTCAACGAGCGGTAGAAGCAATGTGCAAAGGGCGCAGGAGATAAGAGGGGCACGAGATCTCTCTTCACCAGTTGAAGTGGCTCGTAGTGGCTTGCCTTTTCGGAGGAGTTCCTGGGATATATATATATAGTGGCTGGCCTCCTCAAAATTGTAGCGGGAGCAAGGGATCAAAAGGATGCTATGTCCGTTAGAAGGACTCTTCTCAGCTGAGGACTCTCACCTTCTCCTTATCTCCTGGATCCCCGCTCCCAGATAACAGCGCAACCTTCGTCGGGATAAGTGATAGTAGCGAGGATTTGGCCCTAGTCCGCTAAGGAGTCGTGATGCCGAGCTAATTCTTGGAGGATAAGAAGGGTCTCCGCAGTCTTGCCGGGAGTGTCGACCTAACCCTGGGACCGCTCGGGATAGTTGGTAGAATTTTCCTCGAGTGTGAGGGCGACCCGACATCGAGTCAAGACTCAACGGGGATGGAGCAGGCCTTGGTTAAACGGGACCTTAAAATAAGTGGGCCCGATAGGACCATCACTCGTTTAGTCGGGTGGGCCTTGAGGGGTCATTTAGGCCACGTGCATAGTAGGCCACGAATTTCCCTCTCTCCAGGAGCTATAGACTTTTCCACGTTCCGTTTTTCCACATTTTAGGGAAAGCACAAGGGAGACATTGAGAGACTTTTTCCGGAGCACCGGTATGAACTCTCGTCCCAATTTTCCAAAGCACTAGTATGAACTCGTCTTTTGTTCCCCTCTACGTTATTCTCGTGACCAAAAGGCATGAATATAAATATACATATTGTTAAGAATCGCCGTGAAAGAGATTTTTGCATACACATTATTGTTAGAATGAAACTTATATATATATATATATATATATATATATATATCAACTTGTCAAGGGAAGGAGGACTGAAGATTGGCTGGCAATGTAGGCAAAGAAAGCGAAATTTTCTGTAGTCCTCTGATTATTTTGGATTTCCCTTGGCCTGTTGGTGTCTTTGTAGCTCTCCGTATGATTTGTCCCAATTATCAAAAGAAAAAAAATAAGTGTTTTTTTGTATAAAAATCATTGTTAAAAGTGAATTTACAAAAAAATTATTTTTAAAAATATATTAGTAGATATATCACTGAGTTAATTCAAATAGTGCATAAATATCATTTAAACGTGATTTTCTTACAAGTTGTCAGTAAAAAGAAGTGATATACATGCAAATAAATATGACATTTTTGCACAATTCAGATTACACAGTGATATATCTACTAATATATTTTTAGGAATGATTTTTTTACAAATTCACTTTTAACAATAATTTCTAATAGTATCACTGTATACCTTCTAAGATTGCAAGGATCCACGATGGTACACAGAGACAAACTCATCTAGACTAAGTGTGCTGAAAAGTAACATAAAATATTAGTTTTAAATTATCAACTATAAAAATTATGAAAATGAAATTAACAGTTTTAAAATCTCTCATTTTACCTTCCCACAGTTTTGAATTAAATCAAAACCGGTCAAAAAAGATGTCGCATGGGTCAATTAATTTTTGAAACTCAACAATTTATGATATTATAAATATCAAAGAGATATCATAAAATAATTTACCACATTCTAAATATGTACAAAATACTATTTTATAATATTTCTTACGACACATTAAACTACCATTTAATTTATTCATTCCAATTCTGATATGAAATGCGGACAGGTAGATAGTATTGTCAAATGGTGGGACTAAACACAATGCTTGACTTGGATCCGTTAATCACGTGCCCATAACACTTTCCATGATACATTTTCATAACATTGATCAGCACCCCTTCCTCAGCTCTAGACATCTCTGCACACTAAGTCGGATAATTATTTGTTTAAAATTTAAATTTAATTCGAATTTATATTTATTTAATCAAATAATTATCTGAATAAAATATCTTACGAATAATTTAATCGGATATCGAATATCCGATTATTAATCGGATACGAATTCGGATATTGTGATATCCGTGTTAGATATTATCCGATCGAATATAAACCCTTAGATAAAAATATATAGATACGTATATTCTGTATATAATTAACTTAAATCTTATTATACTGTTTGATTATTCTTTTTTATCCTTTCTTGTCTCAAAAGATAATTTAAAAATAAGAAATCTATCTATACACATTCGATAAGTTATCTCCTATTTTTTAGGATGAAGTCTAATCTTTTGATAACATCTCTTAAAATAAAAATAACTTCCACTCTTTCTTTTTTTTGATAAAATATCGTACGACGCTCTAACACGGCTCACACGACTCACCTCTAAGTAGATATAATAATTATCTGTTTAAAATTTAAACCGAATTCGAATTCGTATTAATCTGATAATTATCTGAATAAAATATTTGACAGATAATTCGATCACTAATCGGATACGAATTCAGATATCACACTATCCGCTTCATATCCGACCTATTTACAAGTCTAACAACGCACACAAACTTAAGAATCCGTTTACTTGAAATCATGGTTTCCACCCATACAAGTTGGCTATTAGACCGTTAACTGATACGATATACATAAGCTGCTGCCAGAGGCCCAGAAGCCACGCCCAGCCCATCCCAAAATCTTTAACACGTGGTCAAAATCAACTGCATCATCGATTAGTCGGAGGATGGTTATCCCCCTCGTCCTCGTCCTCGTCATTATCCATTTGAATGGAAATGTATCCAACCTAGCGGAAAAGAAGAGTGTTATATTGCTAGTTTTTCCATATTTTTATTATCTAATATAAATTTAGATATTTTTAAATTGGATAAAAATTAATAATTATCTCATCTCGATCACTTGATTCTAAGTTACGCCGGCTATAACAGAAAGATATAATTACATTTATACCTTCTAAATTAGATAAAATATATTTTTATAAATTTTCGTTTAACAATAATTTTTATAAAAAAATTCTTAAAAATATTTATGTAACTATCTCAAATAATAGATCACCAAATCACCGCAAATGGATATATTTAAGTACGTGGTGATTCACACCGCCTCTGGGAGTCTCACTTTACGACACGCTCGTCCCAAATCTTCCCCGTCGAAGAAAACGACAAAAAGACGCCGCACCGTATGACCATTCATCACATGTGACGACAAACGAAAACCACATGACTTCTCCTCCTAGCAGTACCTGTTTCCCCCGCAACCGCAACCCCCATCCCATGTATCCACGTGTCGCCACCTGGCGGCCTCACCCTTCCCCCACCCCCCTTCCCTAACTCGTCTTCGCCAGCCCACCGGGGCGGCCTGCTGCTGCTCTTCTCACTGGCATGCTCCTCCTCTACCCTCTACTTCGCCTCCCTGCTCCCACCCTCGCCCCCTCCCGCCTCCGCTGCCGTGCCCGAGCTCGGCATCCGTCGGCATCCATGGGCGCTGCCGAGGACGGAGATCCCCACCAGGCGAAGCGGCAGCCTCCGCCGTCGTTGGATGCCGTCAATGGCGGAGCCAGCAAGGAGAGCGAGTTCAGGCTGGTGGGCTACTCCAAGTTCGTCCGCACCAACCCCCGCAGCGATCGCTTCTCCGTTAGGGGCTTCCACCACGTCGAGTTCTGGTGCGCCGATGCCACCAACACCTCCCGCCGCTTCTCCTTCGGCCTCGGCATGCCCCTCGCCGCCCGCTCCGACCTTTCCACCGGCAACCCCGTCCACGCCTCCTACCTCCTCCAGTCCGGGGATCTCCGCTTCCTCTTCTCAGCCCCCTACTCCTCCTCCCCTGCTGCCGTGGCGACGGTGCTCCCCGATGGGAAGGGCCTCGAGACCGCCGCCAGTATACCCTCCTTCGACGCCGCCGCTTGCCGTCGCTTCTCCAACGTCCACGGGCTTGGCGTCCGCGCCGTCGCCGTCCTGGTCGACGACGCGGCTTCCGCCTTTCAGGTCAGCGTAGCCAACGGCGCCCGCCCGGCCTCCCCCCCAGCCACCCTCGGCGGCGGAGGCGGCGGCGGGGCCGTCCTCTCCGAGGTGGAGCTCTACGGCGACGTCGTCCTCCGCTACGTCAGCCTCGGGGGCGGGGCGCCCCGGCCGTGGCCGTTCCTGCCGGGGTTCGAGGACGTGGAGCCACCGTTGCCGCCGCTGGACTACGGCATCCGGCGACTGGACCACGCGGTGGGGAACGTGCCGGAGCTGGCGCCGGTGCTGGATTACATCCGGCGGTTCACGGGGTTCCACGAGTTCGCTGAGTTCACGGCGGAGGACGTGGGCACGGCCGAGAGCGGGCTCAACTCGGCCGTGCTCGCCAACAACGACGAGAGCGTGCTGATCCCGGTGAACGAGCCCGTCCACGGGACTAAGCGACGCAGCCAGATCCAGACCTACCTCGACCACAACGAGGGCCCAGGCCTGCAGCACCTGGCGCTCGCCAGCGGCGACGTCCTGGCGACGCTGCGGAGGATGCGAGCCGCCGGTCCCTGGGGAGGGTTCGAGTTCATGCCGTCGCCGCCGCCCACCTACTACCGGAACCTCCGGCGGCGAGTGGCCGATGTGCTCACGGAGGAGCAGATGGAGGAATGCGAGAGGCTCGGCGTGCTCGTCGACCGGGACGACCAGGGAGTCCTGCTTCAGATCTTCACCAAGCCCATCGGAGATCGGTATGTTCACAAAAGAGTAGGGAAATCTCTGAAAAAAATGGTCCCTTTTGGTGTGCAAAAGAAACAAGTGACCGGTTTGTTCTTGACAGGCCGACCATATTCCTGGAGATCATACAGAGGATAGGGTGCATGGTGAAGGACGAAGGAGGGAGGGAGTACCAAATGGGGGGCTGTGGCGGGTTCGGAAAGGGCAATTTCTCCGAGCTGTTCAAGTCGATTGAGGAGTATGAGAAGTCTCTGGAGGCGAAGCATGTTCCAACATCTTCACCACCACCACCACCAGCAGCAGGGGCCTTTGCTTGAGGGTATGGCATTCCATCCCTGTGTTGGCATACATTTGCTTTCAGATGTTACTGGGTGATTATTTTTATGGAAACAGTCTTAGAGCAATGCTTCTGATACAGTAGTCCGACTGAACTGTAGTAGCAGAGGGAGAGAAGGGCAGGGAGGAAGATGGGTCCATGAATATTATTGTGGTTGTATACTTGTATGCCTTATTCTGATACATATTATTGTCTTGCAAAGATTCAAGCATGTTAAGCATGTAGTTGCTTTGGAGATAATGGTGTGGGAATCTTCCATTTCTGTGAAATGATGCACACACACACCTGTGCACTCAATGCCATGAGAAGTTAATGTTTAATAGAATATGTAACATGAAACATGTGTAAGTTGTCCTATTTCTTAGAGGACCAATCTTTTACGTGATAGTGTATGCTCTAGTAACATTTGTGTTTTTGAAACTTTTGTATATTCTGTTCATGTGGTTCAGCTTTAACAAGAACAATGCAGCTTGAGGCTGAATTACAATTTGTTATCCATTTCCTTACTAAAGTTGTGTTGGGGATGGTTGTTATACAACACTGACGTCGCACTGGAAACAAACACAAGCAACCACAATCCACAAAGAAAATAATTGAGAAGAAACAAAGGGAAAAATAGAAGACACAAGTTTTACATGGTTCAGAGGTTCAGAGTGAACCCCCTACATCCACGGGCCCACGGGCGAAGACAAGAAAAATTCCACTATGCAAACGAGAACAAAAGTACAAGATTTGAAGAGAATCACTCAAACCCCCCCCCCCCAAAAAAAAAAAAAAAATCCTTTACACCCTTAATTTCTCTCACAAAATTGGCCCTCAAAGAATAAGAGATAAAGAGGAAGAACAAACAAACAAAACACACTTTGTCTTTGTGTGCGCCTCAGGGTCTCCTCGAGATGCCTTCAAAGAACATAAAGAGACAAAGGAGAGGAGCTTTCCTATTTATAGGCATGGGAGGAGGCAACCTGTCCCGGACCGGGTAGGGGTCTTCCGCACATGTCGTGTGCGAGTGGGAGTCTTCATGTTCCCACGTTCGCGTTGTTCGCGAAGTTCCGTCGGCCGTTGGCTTTCCCGCGCGAGAGTCCCGCGTGCATGCTGCCACTTCACGTATCCGCTGCATGCTGGAGTCGGACTTCCTCTTGCATGATGACCAAGTCAACACAACAAATCCGCACCTTTGACTTGGTCAACACAAACACCTATCTCGACCTTGCTTCGAATAAGAACTCGCAAATGCAACTAGTGAAAAAAAAATCATCATCATCCTCTCAAAACCCTACCCTGAAGGGCATCATCAAGTGTTGAAAACTCCAACCAAGTTCAGGCAGTGCTTGAACTTAGCCACTAGAAGAGGTTTTGTCAACATGCCAGCTAGATTATCTTCTGTACCAATTTTATTCACAACAATTTCACCCTGAGCAATTATATCTCGAATGAAATGGTACCTAACATCAATGCACCTGGTCCTTTCATGATACATCTGATTTTTAGCCAAGTGAATAGCGCTCTGACTATCACAATGAACAATAGTCACCATCTGACCTGAACTGACCTCACTGAACAAACCTCTTAACCATATTGCTTCCTTCACAGCCTCTATAATTGCCATATACTCTGCTTCTGCAGTAGACAATGCAACAGTAGACTGTAAAGTAGCTTTCCAACTAACAGCACTGTTGAAATCCACAAAACCACGGTGTTAAGATACACAGGCCCAGGGTCATAAGCACATGAACCACAACTCATTTAACCAATACGGGATTGTTGCCCAGGGACTATGCCCAAATTCCAACACTCTCCCTCACGGCCAAGATGGGCCGTGGACATTAATTGGGTGGAGGTGGCAAGGTAAGAAATATATGAAGTTGGGCCAAGACCATGCTCTGATACTATGTTGAAATCCACAAAACCACGGTGTTGAGATACACAGGCCCAGGGTCATAAGCACATGAACCACAACTCATTTAACCAATACGGGACTATTGCCCAGGGACTATGCCCAAATTCCAACAAACACATCGACCAACCGAGAAAACATACCCAATAAGAGATCTTTTATCAAGATCTCTTGCAAAGTCTAAATCAACATACCCAATCAAAATATCACTATTCTTGCCAAACTACAGACGAGTACCAACTGTACCTCGTAGATACCTAAAAATCCACTTTACGACATGTCAGTGTGCTTTACCTAGATTAGCCATGTATCTGCTAAAAATATTGACTGCCTGTGAAATATCAGGCCTCGTGCAGACCATAGAATACATCATACTGCCAACTGCGTTGGAGTATGGAACATGTGACATATATTCTTCTTCTTATAGAGACTGTGGTGACAAAGAAATTGAAAGTGTAAAATGAGCAGCAAGTGGTGTAGCAACCGGTTTGGCATCCCACATGCCAAAGCGTTTAAGTACCTTCTCAATGTACTTAGCCTGAGTCAAATATAACCTGTCTGTACCCCTATTTCTTTGGATCTCCATACTAAGAATTTTCTTTGCTGCTCCTAAATCTTTCATCCCAAATTCACTGCTAAGTAATACTTTCAATTTGTTGATCTCAGTCAAATCTTTTGCTGTTGAGGAGGGGGAAATCCGCTAGGCCCAGCAAGACGCATTAACGCTAGGCCCAGTACGGTCCGATGTCGCCAGGCCAGTAGCGGCCATCGCCAATCGATCCACAGTCTAGAAACGAGGCCCACTTAGGACAGGCTGGCCCACACGCATGATCACTGCACACGTGCGTCCCAGACGCCGTAAAATCCGCCAACGGGTGACCGTTGAGGTTTCGGTTACGGGGCTTACTCAGACAAATGCAGGATCACGTCCACGCTGTCGAGATGTCGGCCACGATGTCCTTCCACAGAGAACGGCAAGTAAGCAACGGATGATCTCCACGATCGAGCAAGGCATCGCTCCACTAACCACGTCCTCTCTAAGTCAGGAAAGATACGACGCCACTATGACCGGTATAAATAGGTCCTAGACGGATCTAGATGGACACACACGGTGTGATACACACACAGTGAGAGCTACACGCATGCATACAGAGACTCACAAACCCCTCAACACTCTCGCCTTCTTCCCCCAGAGAGAGACATAGAGATCTCCATCCTCTCTAGGTCTTGGCCACATCTCCAAGCGCTCAAGACTCTATCAAGCACTCGCTCGTTCTCCATAACTCACTTTTCCCTCTCTCCTTGCTCTCTCTCATTTGCTATTACGCTCGTCTCTAACTTAAGCATCGAAGGGTTGTCCCATGAGATCTCATCCAAGGCTCATTTTGACGAGTTGTTCAGTGTTTGCAGATTTCCTCGAGGTGGGCAGCCGCTCTTTCTCTCCAAACAAATATCAAAGGTGTAGTATGAGGCCAAGGTAACACTTTTTAGCTTCTACAGTTGCAATTAACATGCCATTAAACATATAACATCAATTAGATGAAAGAGTCATCTGACAATTTTCTAAAATAATCAAATGTACTTCTGAAGTAACCATGTTGCACCATAAATGTATCAAATCTCTTATATCATTGTTTAGGAGATTGCTTCAAACCATACAAAGATTTCGTAAGCAGACAAACATGGTTCTCCTTTCCTTCGACAACAGAACCTTCAGGTTGTTGCATATAAATTTTCTCTTCAAGTTCACCATGCAGAAAGGATTTTTTCACATCCATCTGCTCTAACTCCAAGTTCTGAGAAACAACTAATGCTAGTAGAACATGAATAGAGCTATGTTCCACAACAAGTGAGAAAACATCATTATAATCAATACCTTCTACCTGACTATAGCCCGTTGCAACCAAGCGTGCCTTATATCTAGCATCTTCAACACCAGAGTACCATCCTTTTTCTTGAAGACCCACTTGCAGTCAATCACTTTCTTACCCTTAGAAGCCTCCAAAAACTCTCAAGTCTGATTTATGTGAAGAGACTCAATCTCTTCTTCCATAGCAACTAGCCATTTATCTGCAGCCTCATGAGATATAGCCTCCGAAAATTTGGAAGGCTCATTAGCATCATATGTTTCTTCTGCAACAGACGATGCATAAGCAACCATGTCTACATAGCCATATCTCATAGGTGGTCTAGACTCTCTTCTTTGCCTATCTCGGGCAAGAGAATATCGCTGAATTTGTGGAGTTTCCTCCACCTTACTGTGTGTCAAACACCTGAGCAATCTGGTGTTGTTGCTGGGAAGATTTCTGATGTGAACTTGCAGTCTCAAACTCTTTATGCTCTGTATTACTTTCTGGAGAATCTGCATCCTGTGGAATAAAAATTTTCTTCTTTGGATGTAACAATGTAGACTCATCAAACGTGATATTCCTCTCAATCATAAATTTAGATGATTTGGGATCAGGGCACCAGAACTTGTATCCCTTCATCTCTAACGCATAACTAAGAAAAATGCACTTCTTTGCCCTCGGGTCCAGTTTTCCATCCTTGACATAAACATAAGTAGGGCAACCAAAAACTCTCAAATCATAATATTCTGGTAGATTACCTAACCACATTTCTTCTGGAGTTTTAAAATTACTGACGGTGACTGGAGATAAATTCACCAAATGACAAGTTGTAGACATTGCTTCTGCCCAAAAGTCCTTACTCAGACCTGCATTTAACAACATACAACAAACTCTCTAAAAAAGTTATATTCATTCTCTCTACAACTCCATTATGCTGCGGAGTGTATCTCACTGTACGGTGCCTGACGATACCTTCATTTTTGCAGAACTCATCAAATTCTTTGAAGCAAAACTTTAACCCGTTATCTATTCTTAGCCTCTTAATCTTCTTCTCAGTTTACTTTTCAATCAAAGCCTTCCACTGCTTAAAATGCTTAAACACCTCGTCCTTGTGCTTATGCATAAACACCCAAACTTTCCTTGAATAATCATCAATGACAGTCAAGAATATCGTGCACCAACTTTTGAGGAAACACGAGAGGGGCCCTAAAGATCTGAGTGGATGTAATCCAAAGTAGCCTTAGTTCTATGTATTGCAATTTGAAAACTTATTTTCTTCTGCTTCCCAAGAATGCAATATTCACAGAACTCTACCTTCCCAGTACTTTGTCCACAAAGCAAGCATCTATTACTCAACAAAGTCAGTCCCTTCTAGCTCATATGTCCCAACCTTATATATCATAATTTGGTCACATCTTCTTCTGACATAGAGATAGATGCAGTAGCCGCTGCACCTGTAACAGTAGTGCATAGTAGGGTGTATAAACTACCAGATCTTCTACCTTTCATCACAACAAGAGATCCTTTATTGATCTTCATAACTCTACATCCAGCTATAAACTTGCACCCATTATCATCTAGGGTGTCCAAAGAAATGAGATTCTTCTTCAAATCAGGGACATGCTTGACCTCTGACAATGTTCTCACAATGCCGTCAAACATTTTTATCTGGACTCTACCAATCCCAACCGTCTTGCATGAGCATTATTTCCCATCAAGACAACCACACCGTAAATTAGTTCATAAGTGGAGAATAACACTCTATTACGAGTCATATGATATGAATAACCTGAGTCCAAGATTTAATCATCTTTGGATCGAGTGGCATCATCATACAAAACATAATCTTCTTTTTCTTCTTTTTTAACACTAGCTTCTGCAGAGTTCTCATTTTTGTTCGACTCCTTCTTGATATCCTTTTGTTTATTTTTAAGCTTCCAACAATTAGCTTTAATATGTCCCTTGTTGTGACAGTAATTGTAAAGTTTATTTTTAGTCTTCGGTTTAGATCTAGATTCACCACGGCTTCCTCCATATGGGTTTTTCTGTAAGGGTCGTCCTCTAGCAACAAGACCCTCAGGTTGTTGTCCTTTAGAATTATCACCAGTCATATTCCTATCCATCAGTTCTTTTAAAAATAAAGATGATTTCACATCTTCGATAGAAATAGAACCTATGCCATGTAATAGAGTCTCTCTGAAATGCTTATAAGACGATAGTAATGAACAAAGCAACAGTATGGCTTGGTCTTCATCTTCTATTTTCACATCAATATTTTTCAAATCCAACAATATGGAGTTAAATTCATCAAGATGTGATTTAATAGAAGTGTCTTCTGTTATCTTCAACATGAAGAGACTTTGCTTCAGGTGTAACTTGTCAGGGATTTTGTTATGTACAACTACTCAAGTTTAAGCCATAATCTAGTTGTTGTCTTCTCATGAATGACCTCTTGTAGAACTTCATTTGACAAACACAACTGAATTGTAGCCAAACCTTTCTCATCCAAATATTGTTTCTCCTCTAATGACATCGTAGCCGACATCTTCTCTTTCCCAAGTAGTGCCTTTTGTAATCCCTGATGAGTCAAGAAAGCTTTCATCTTGACCTGTCATATACCGAAGTTGATATTCCGATCGAACTTCTCAATATCAAACTTTGTAGACATCTTATGTTCTTCACAAAATATCAGTGTTTGAATACGACCAACTTTGACTTAGCTCTGATACTAGTTTGTTGGGGATAGTCGTCGTAAAACAATGACATCGTAGCGGAAACAAATATAAGCAACCACAATCCACAAAGAAAATAATTGAGAAGAAACAGAGGGGAAAAATAGAAGACACAAGTTTTATGTGGTTCAGAGGTTCAGAGTGAACCCCATACATTCACTGGCGAAGATGAGCAAAATTCCACTATGCAAACGAGAACCAAAGTACAAGATTTGAAGAGAAGCAATCAACCCAAAAAAAACCCCTTTACACCCTTAATTTCTCTCACAAAATTCCTCACGGAATAAGAGAGAAAGAGGAAGAACAAACAAACAAAACACACTTTGTCTTTGTGTGCACCTCAGGGTCTCCACGAGATGCCTTCAAAGAACATAAAGAGACAAAGGAGAGGAGCTCTCCTATTTATAGGCATGGCAGGAGGCAACCTGGTCTGGGTAGGAGGGACCTACCCGGACCGGGTAGGGGTCTTCCGCGCATGCCATGTGCGAGTGGGAATCTCCATGTTCCCACGTCTTCCCACGTTCGTGCTGTTCGCGAAGTTCCGCTGGCTGTTGGCTTTCCCACTCCAGAGTCCCGCATGCATCCTGCCACTTCACATATCCGCTGCATGCTGGAGTCGGACTCTTTCTTGCGTGATGACCAAGTCAGCACAAGAAGTTGCATAACCTGATCTTGAAACGGCCCTTTCAAATACTTCCCATTGAACTCCATCGGAAGGCATCCTTGTATTGGCTTTCATGATAATGAACGGTTCTTCATGAGGGGGCTTAGTGGAGAGTGCATAATTTTCTGCACAACTATGAAAATTTCAACAACAGTTGGGGAAAAAAGCTGGTTGAATTTTTTATATAATTCTATACAGCATTACTTTATTATAGGGACTCTTCAAGAAAACTCTATTCCTAGTGGTACACAAACGGACTGGCCGAAATCCTGAACCTTGAACATATGTCTTATGAAACAAAATGCTTTGTCGGTTCCCTAGTACACAATCCTAAGCACACACAGTCCTGCTTTCTTTCTTAGAAGATGCCATGGCAATACTCACTTCTTCATTCTTTTTGTCCATAACCTGGGGAACATAATAGAACCCAGTCCGGGTAAATATTTGACAATGAAAGTCATTCACTTGCTTATCCGAATATAGTTCTTCAAAGCGTGGTACGTGCATCTTCTGTTTTCCCTCCAATAGAGTGCTGTAGATATCCAAATTAGTCCATGATCCCTTTATCTCAGATGTTTTCTGCTTGCAAAATTTAACCAATAAAAGGGTTAAGAATTCTTGTCAAACATTTTTTATCCATTTTTCTTGGATTTTTATGTGTCTCAAATGCATGATATTTACTCCCACTGGTCGAGAAACAATTAGCCTAGTCTTTCAAAAGAGAGGGAAGCCTTTTTTTGATTCTTTGTACTGTAACTCCTGTAATACCTCAAAGTCATTTCTCTTAGTATTAAATTGTTTTTTCTTTATACAAAAAAGTCACTTGCCAGTTTTAATAAGCAATATTAGTAAGGGATTTTTGCATATAAACCATTGTGAATTTGTTTAGTATCCTTTCACCTATCTTAAGTCCATTTAAGTTTCTCATTTTCCCTCATTGTCTGACCAGCTTTGTTCACAATGAAAATGTGTCTTTTTACCTCGCACAAGTTTTGATTCAAACCCAGTGAGGGAAGAATGTTGTCACTGTGCAGAACTTAGTCTATCCAATTGCAAGAATGAAAGCACGTTGAAATGGCTAGAATTTGCATGACTTAACAAATATGTACACTTTTTACCTAATATTGATTGCATTTTAGATGTGACCTAGGCCCCAAAACAAAATCCCAAGATATTCTTTTCTTCTACAGTAGCTTCAGAATATCTTGACTCCACTGAGTCTAAGACTGAAGAATATTAACCTCATCGCCAAGCATGCCAATGTCTATATACTTTGTATGCACAAGGCATGAGCCATCATAGACATCTAAATATGGCCTGGACATTGACTTCATCGTGGACAGTTCGTTAAAAATATAACGTTTATGATGTCGTCTAAAGGAAGACTTTTAAAAAGTAACAGCTCCCTTCGAAAGACCCCTAACAGCATTAGCGAGTTATTGAAATGTAGGATCAAACGCTTTTTGAGAAGCAGAACAATCCTGTGTACATCTGGATCTAGAAAGAAAATGCGATGGTTAATGTAATTAGCTTACAAATGAGGAGCGGTCATAAGATTTCTCTTTTTTCATTGTGGCGCTTGTTGTCCTGGCTAGCAACTTCATGCCTGTATGGCTGAGATTACTGTATACGGTCCAGGAAGTTGAGACTTTCTCATTCTTTGTGGACCGTGAGCCTTAGGGCGCGTTTGAGAACGCACTCGCCTTTTACATTCCCACAAAAATCCTCTGATCGTACAAAACTGTAACACAGGCAGGATTTGTAATGATTAAATTTTTTTAAAATTCTCTTTACACCGGCTTACAAGGATTCCCGTTGAAGCACGGTTTTGTATCTGTCTCTCTTTCCTCTGACTTTTGGTGAGCGCTCAAACACCGAGACGGTAAAAGGCCATTTGAGAAAAATTAAATGATGTCGGGGGATTCGGGCAGTACAATTGGGCGAGTGCATTCTCAAACGCGCCCTTAGTATCGTCGGCAGTACAATTATTAAATAACTATATCCACGCAAATGTTCTGCATCAAAGTAGCTTGATTGTTTTCTGCCTCATCAAGTGCATCATGTAGTTCCCTGGCGAAAGCTATCCATTTGATTGCTTTGTTGAGTGTTCCCGAGCTGACATGAAGACATCCATCACCCGTTGCAGTGCATCTCATCCTGGGGTTCATCCCTCCCTTGAGCGTTCATCTCATGCCATCAACACCAAATGCCCCCATCTATTGTGAATCTTCCGAATGTCCCTGATTTTTTTGAGTGTGGTTTTAGTTTTATTTCTGTGGGGTGTAACAACTGAGATCCCTAGTTCATTGTTTTCATCAACCGTGTGTTCTAATCTTCCATGACCTTTTCCTCCACAAGCTTCCGTGTGTGTTTTATTGGCTTCTTCACGACGCCTCAAGCTTCCTCCTCAGGCAGGTCTGTCCCGCTGGGCGATAGCGTGCGCTCCGGCGCTGGGGTTGGTGGAAGTGGGGTGCTTGCAGCCTCTGCGGCTGTCGCAGGGTGCAAGCCTGTCGGGCAGGAGGCTCCTGCTTCTGCTCTGCTTTTGGGCTACTAGTGGGGTGGCTAGGGAAAGGGTGCCTCGTGGAAAGAGGTGGTGCTCGGTAAGGGGGGGACAGAGTGCCTCGTGAGGAAGAGTTCTTCCCCATAGAGGATGCTGGTGGTCTGGGACCCAGAGGTTTCAGATTGCGATGTGAAACTCGCTGCGGATTAGTCATCAGTAAGTAGCAGGGGCTAAATGGGAGGACGCTGTGTTGGTGTGTCCACCGGGAACGCTGTGTTCGTGACCTGACTTGGCTTTTACATGTTTACGAGGACACTGGGATATCAAGTTTGTGAAGTTCATGTTGGCCAGAGTAGTTGGGCTCAGTTTGGGTTGTCTTCATATAACGTTTGTATACATGTATTGAGAGATGAAGAAGAATCGAGAAAACTTGTTGAACAACTTAAATAAATCTTTGGCGAATTTCCATCAATGCTGACAAGTATACATTTATAAATCAACACATGGTATCGATTTGACGAAGTAATGGTCCGCCGCCGTCGAAAGCGTGTTTCCCATAAGAGAGGAGTATGGATTACAGCCGCTTAAACATGCAGATAATTGTCAATGGCATTCTAGTGAAGTAAATTGCCTTATTCTCAACTTAAAGCCGTACGTTGTGAAGCGTGTAGCAAATTTCTGAACCTTTCTTTTATGGAGTACACAACATGGGATCGACAGGATTTGGAGGACAAAAAAAAAAGGCTCCAAGAAACATGGGTTCCACATCTTCTTGGGATTCTTTTAGCCTCTGACTCAGATCTCATCAGTTCCATGTCCGCCAGTGAAAGAAGAGTGTAGATTTGCCCCGATTAAGCATGTGGATACATAAATGTACGTTCAAAGTAAATAAGGTACATGCAAGTTGATGTGTCGTGCTTCCGTACCCTCGCAAAAAGAAAATTTTAAGTGAAAAAAAATCTATTGCTGGCAATTTGACTGAAGAGGAAGAACCCGTCCAGTTAACCTGTTAATTCAAAAACAAGTTAAGATGTATTTGGCGAAGTCACTAAGCCCTTCGTACTTTCACATCAAACATTAAAAGTGCTAATTAGATCCAACTAAATTTTGGCTGTCATGCTTAGGGATCCCATCATCCATTTCGCTATACCCAGCTCTAATGCTCGTTACATATCCAGTTGTGTTCCGCATTCATGTGTACAGTAAAATTGTTGTTTTTTAAATATAAATCTCGAGTTCATACGTGGTATGTGTTTTTTTTTTTCATTTTTTAAGTTGTTACATCATAATGACTTGTTAAGGAACGTACTTCAGGTGGATTTCAAAGTCTGAATATTTTTAAAACAATACAAAAGTAAAAAAAAAATCATTACACACCGTTCGGTGTGCAAATAATCTCAAAGTGTGCGTGAAGCGACCGGTGCTCATTTCTACAAACTCCTTTACCTTTTCCCGCTTGGCCTTCTTTGTGGGTGATCAATCAGAAGAGATGGTAAGCAGCTCTTCGCTTGGATTTAGACTCTTTTGATTACTCGCAGGTTACAACAGAGTGACAAGAAGAGAAAATATAAGACAAGGAGAATGGAACTCTGCCTCTTTGGTAACAGAATAGGGAAAATTGGGTTTACTGGACCCAGATAAATTATTCCTACTTTTTCACTTTTTCACTTTTTCACTTTGATATGTATCTTGAGTTAAGGTGGAATAACCATAACTATAATTAGTTATTCTATGAAAATCGAGGTTAAAGGTGGGAAAATATATCCACCTTATCAAATTGAATTTTTTCTTATTCTTGGAGTTAAGACCTCTTATTCCTCCCTTATTCATTTATCAAAAAGGCGACAAAGACCTTAGATCCACAAATGAAGCATACGTTTCTCCTATAAAATTGTTTATTTATTTAAGTTACATGAAATACGAGTTCTACAATGGACAACAAAGAGAGTATTAAACGTACCACATATATATATATATATATATGAACATTAGTGCAATTCTCTTGCGAAATCCCCTTGGTCTCTTCTTGGAAGGCAGAGTGATGGACTTTACAATCTCTCTGTGTCTCTCTTTTTTCTAAAAGAAAGAAATGATTCAATAAATATCATTTGGAAGCACTTCAAACAAAAAAGAAATCGCGGTGGCAATCCATACATATTAGTATGACAAGAAAGCGTTGGCGAAAGCCTGCTTGAACCACGCGATAACGGTCGCCACAATGACAGGGGCATTAGTAGTAATATCTAAGAATGAGAGGGCCAAGAGTTTAAAGCTCCCCAGTATTCCCGACCGTTGCAAATTTGAAACATCGCGTCGCCCCTGTTTTATAGAAAAACTCCCCACCCCCAACCCCCCCATCTCTCTCTCTCTCTCTCTCTTCTTATTCTTCTGGTGGTACCTGCAACGATGAGCGACTCGGGGAAGCAGCCGCGAGCGCACCCGCTCCAGCAGATTGCGCAGAGCCCCACCCACAAGCTCCTCCTTAAGCAGTGGCTCAAGGAGGAGGAGCTCATCGCCCGGCGGGCCTCTCTCCGGGAGGCCCGCCTGGACGGCGTCCGCGCCGAGATCGCCTTTCTCTGCTGCGCATTCTTCGTCCTCCACTCCGCCGCCCTCGTCGTCCTCTTCGGCGCCGCACGCCTCGCCGAGGACCCCGCCGCCGCCTGCCGCCGCTCGTGGGTCCCCTGCCTCCTCTCGCTGGCCTGCTCCATGGCCATGGTGTGGGCAATCCGGTACAAGCTCGACGTGGAGAGGCACGTGGAAGGGTTGCTGGAGAGGGAGGCGGAGGACGGGAGGCTCCTGGGCAAGTGCGTGGAGGAGCTGAAGAGGAAGGGACTGGAGTTCGACCTGCTCAAGGAGGTGGACGCCCTGAGAAGAGCGAAGAGCCTCCGGATCGAGGCCAGGGGAGTCAGGGGGGCCGCCGTGAGGAAGTGGTCGGCGAGGGACTTAGCCACTATGTTCTTCTTCGTGGCCTCCTGCGCGGCCTTGGGCCTCACCAGGTTCGTCCTCTGCCACTAGGGAAAAAAACTGGGAACCTGACGTCGTTTTGCGATTCGATCTTTCTCTGATCTTGAACAACTCCTTTTCACGCGAACCATCACTTATTAGGGAATGGACAAGTCTTGGTTTCCCCAAGAATTTGGCAATTTTTGAACTGCAGAAGAATCTGGTTCTGCAAAAAATGGGTCTTTCATGTACTTTGTCTACATTTTTTGGGCGACTTTTCTGAAAGAGTTACGAGTGTAGAACTATCTGTTCTGCTATTTGAGATGTTCATACCCAATTAACACGCCAAGAAATAATACTGGAATGGTGGAATTGTTGGATCTTCCTTTCGTTTTTTTCCATTTCGATCAGAATAATATCTCTGATATGCACAAATGGTGTTTGTTCCTGTTACTCTTCCAGGTACTTTAAAGGGAATCTTCCAATTCACTCTGCTCTGCAAGATGTTGAAGCCAGGATGCAAATATCTGATAGAATATGCCAGGCTTATTCTTTAGTGATCAAGAGATTCTATGTTGTTTTATTTCTCTTGAACTTCTTATGTTTTTCCCAGTTTCTCCAGTCTGACCACTTCAAAGATCTCATTGAAGTTTCCGTCACTCCCACATAGAACCTTCAGGTTGACTTATCATCTCCTCTTCCCTTTCATGCCCATTGTTTAGATCATGCTTATTAACTTGTTCAAACGTTCTGTCTCTACAAAAACACCCTGTAATTCATATGGAGCAGCGTAGTTTTATGCTAAAGATAGGCAGGAGAGAGTAACCATGGGGATCCTCTGCTAACAAGAGTGGTTTCAACATGTTGGAAGGGGGAATGCATGTTCTCGTTGATTAGCATGTGGAGGAACATATGTTGTAAACTTGCAGGTACTCCGACCTTCATAACTTCACAAGAATAGTTAAACTTCGCAGCAAAGGGTAGAGGACAAGATGCTGGCTTGGCACAGTCTATTCAGGATGCAAGAAATGCAAATTTTGATCTTGCTGAAGCATTAGAAAGTTTGTGCCCACTTCGGATAACATCGGAGTGCCACATGCACTAGGCATATATAAGCAGGGATGCAAGAAATGCAAATTTTGATCTTGCTGAAGCATTAGAAAGTTTGTGCCCACTTCGGATAACATCGGAGTGCCACATGCACTAGGCATATATAAGCAGGGATGCAAGAAATGCAAATTTTGATCTTGCTGAAGCATTAGAAAGTTTGTGCCCACTTCGGATAACATCGGAGTGCCACATACACTAGGCATATATAAGCAGGGATGCTCCACAAAGTATAGGTGCTAAATGCTAATAATGGCTTTGAGAGAGGCATCTGTTTCTTGCCCCCTATTATCCCCCCAGGTGTGTTGAAGAAGGATTACGTTTTCCTTGGTTTATATAATAAAAGGGAGCCTGAAGATACGTATGCATACCCAGAAATACATATACTAGATGACCAATGATCTTGGAACCGTCCACGGCATAGTTGAGTCTGTGCATTATCTCAGCCTGAACAGCCAGTCTCACTAAAATGTGAAGTCTTATATTCTATTGCAATGTTGCACTTTTGCAATTCTTGTCCACCACGTGTAGGGCTGTCAATGGGTTGGCCCGACACGTCCGCGGGTCTAGCTAGATTTCGGGTCGGGCCACAAGACATTTTTCGGCCCGTGGATCCTTAATCGGGCGCTTAAAAGTCCGGCCCGACTAGGCCCGCGGGCCGGACTCGAGCTTTGAGTTCGGCCCGTGGGCCAGCCCAGCCCGTTCTCTTTTTTTTTTCTCCCTTCAAAATTTAAAAACTACTTAGTTAAAATCATGTTATTTTACTTAATTAGAAATTTTAAAATTCTATTTTCACACAAATTATGTAATTAATATCAAATTTCTACTTAATTTAGTGAGATTATAAATATTGTATTATTAAATATATTAACTTTTATTTTTTATTTAAGTTGTCGTGCCGGGCCGGGTCTTAGTCTGATTTTACGATTTTTTTAAAGTGTTAGGCCCGACTCGTCCCGGCCCGACATAGTTCGGGCGCGGGCCGAGCTCGGACTTTAATATTGATAAGTCGGACTCGACCATAACCGACTTAAACCCGGCCCGGGCCGATCTAAACCCGGCTCAGATCCGACTCATTGGCAGTCCTAACCAGATGTTTTGAATAGCTTGATCTGAAAAGTCGTGCATCAATTACATAGCCTTCTTTCCATCATTATTATCCTCGTCCATACATGGTCATTTACTTTCACATACGAGGATGCATTTAGCCGGGACAAGAAAAACATAAACGTAGCATTTCTGTGCTTAATTAGGCGATGAAGATGTTGTGCAGAAAGAACCAAGAGTATCCTCAGTCTCATCCTGCCGTTAGATTGCAATGTAACTCCAATCTTTTTTTTTTTCATGTTGTCTCTCCGATCTATATACGGTAATACCTCCAATGCGGATGCCGACATTGGATAAGATATGTTAGAATGTGGAGCCCGAACTCGTCATCGTGCGGTCAGATCGTGCGGATCGACCCTGATTAATGACGCCCTAATCTCCTTGTATAACAGGGAGCGAACTCTCTCTTTGTACTTGATATGAGCGTGATTATTCTAGTGAAACTCTACTGCGGTCGTAGACGTAGGAAGGCACACATCACCTCCGAACCACGTAAAATATCTATGTTCCTGTGTGATTATCTTTTCTACTATTTTCTTTATTTCTCTGTTCCGATCTCGATTAGTGGGTCGTGAGATATAGAGAGAGGGTCACGTTTCCCAACAAAATCCACAATCATGGTAGCTAGGATGACTTCACTCTTGTAATTAGGTTTGTAAATGATTTATTTCAGATTTTTTGTGCATACTTAATCGTGCCCGTAGGCTTTGATTAAAGTGCTGATGTGCTAATACTGGATTTCCAGATCATGTAGAGTTAGGCTTGGATTAAAATTCTTCACATACTCAAAGGTTTGTGAGTTTGAAGGACACTGTAGAATGTTAAAATAAATTACAAGTTAGTCATTGTTAGAATAATAGTCTTGTATTAGAAACAAACTAACATATAATGTGCTTATATTATTGGAGTCATCTCCACTCAACACCTTAAGGTTTTGAGTTAGATGGTTTAATCCAATAAATTTTAATATGGTATCAAAGCACATGGTTATGATCTGAATCACACATCTCATGTTTGTCATGTTCCATATGAGACAAAGTCTAAATCGATCTGCACGTGAGAGAGTGTGTTAGAATAGTCTTGTATTAGAAACGAGTTAAAATATAATATGCTTATATTATTACAGTCATCTCTACTTGACACCTTAAATTTTTGAGTTAGATTGTTCAATCCAATAAAATATCCCAGTCATTTTATAAAAGTGTCACCATTGGAGGCATATTTTTGAAGAGGGCACCCCCACGGGGTGTGTGTTCTCTTAGACATGTCCTCCATGGGCACCTCTTTTCGTATGAAAATTGGAATCATCCTCGGGGACACCTGTTTAGGGTTATTTTAGTATTTAGCCCATAAAAATTTGATATTAGAAAAAGGTCCCCTTATCCACCTATTTAACTACAAACTCTCAAAATCATCTTTGTTACGTGAAAAAAATCCTTGTCACCCATTTTTATTCACAATATTTAACCTAACTACGATTAACCTTAACCCGATGTGAGGAAATGATAAAAAACTCTCTAACCCCCACCCAGAGAGAGAAGATATATAGATGGGGGAGGGGGGGAGAGAGAGAAAAGTGGCAACACATAGTTGTGTTAGCAATGGGGGGCAGTGTCCTAATGACCGCCAAGAGAAGAAGTCTAAAGTCCCACAAAACTACCACCAACTGTCGTCGGAGAAATCACCCTTCACCTTGGCTGACATCAAGAAGGCCATTCCCCCTCATTGCTTCAAGTGCTCCCTCACTCCTCCTATGCCGTCCACGACCTTCTCGTTGCTTCCGCCCTATTCTACCTCAACGCCATCTGTATCCCAATCCTTCTCGCTCTTCTCCACCTCCTCGCATGGCCACTCTACTGCAACCCAGAGTAGCATCCTCATCGATGTCTAGGTCCTTAGCTACGGGTGCAGCCACTAGACATTCTTCGACTATTGCCTCCTCAACGACATCATCGAGTTTGTCCTACACTCCTCCATCCTTGTCCCCTACATCTCATTTAAGCACAACCACCGTTGGCACCACACAAACACTGGTAGCTTGGAGACCCACAATCCTTCGGGTGGTGTTGCCATAGGAGAATGGGAAGGAGAGAGAGAGAGAGAGAGAGAGAGGGAGGGAGAGCGGGCGATGGGGGAGGGAGGGCACTAGTGGGAGTCTCCCCCTCATGTGTGTAAGCACCCCCACCCAAGGTTTAGGTGGGGGGTGTAGAGAGAGAGAGAGAGAGAGGAGATTAAAATGAGAAAGAAAAAGTTAATGAGAGGGGTGGGATGAAATACTCTAGAAAATGAGATGGTATTTTTATTTTTCGAACATTTTGTTAATTTGAGGACTTTTATTACGGGTTCGAAGATTTTTGAGATTTTTAGTTAAATAGGTGAATTAGGGGGGTTTTTTTAGGAGCTAAATTGTAGCGACCCGAGAATTCTATTATCGGGAAGGCCCGATAACCCGAGACTCGCACCGCTGCCCACGAGCCGGGAGGGCTCGGAAGGGCTAAAAGGAGTGTGGAGGCACAAAGAAATAGGAAATAAAACAGGACAATTCAACAATTAACAGAAATAAATAAACAACTGCAGCTATAACAGAGTCCAGTCTAACAGAAAGTACAGTCTAAAGCAGTAAAAACGTACACATGCTAAGTGAACACTCGGCCCGGTAAGCTGGCAATTGAGAACCTCCGCTCCGCACCCTCGAACCTCGAGGAAGAACCGCCACACCTGAGAAGTAGGGAATGAGTCTCCAAAATAGAGACTCAGCAGGGATCCCGCGGAACCCCAACCGAAAACAACGGCGGTACCGGAAAGGAAGGCTGCGAGAGCAACCGCAACAGCAGGAACAGTAAACCCGGTGGTCGATCGAAACACGGCACTACAACTACTCCTACTGTACCAGAAACACACCCTGACCTCGTGGTCGAGACTATCGAACTACACTAGTACCGCTTACCGAAGTAAAAACACACGGCAACCACGCCGTAGAGGCCTGTCTCATAAGACACGGCCGACCTGGACACGCTGTCCAAGGTGCAACCCCGACCACCTGGTCACGGGTACCGCACAACAAGACGCAACCTCGGTAAAGCCACTAGTACTAGTCTCACGGCGCGAGAACCGACACACGCGCCACGGTGAAACAACCGAACTCAACGGTCAACACGACCGAAAATCCGAAGGTCGAAGTCACGAAAACTGACAGTCTGTCACTCACGACTCGACAGGAGTATCTCCCACTAGAAGCACAGTCGGTAGCATCCCCTGACGTCTTACACCGCGCCGCAGGTGAACCGCCTGGCGTGGTAGCTCCTACCAAAGGCGCGAACACCGTACAAGTAAACTCACGACAAGTGACTAGCTGGGGTCACGCCTGTCGACGTGCGTCCACTGCCCCCAACCACGTGTGCACACACAGACCATGCGTCCTAGGTCTGGCCCTCTGACTGGTTTTCCCCTGGCACTAGACTCTGATTAGACGAGGGGCCCGACGGAAACCAGTCTAAAGCCGTCCTCAGGGTAAGCCCGTACACCACTCCCTGGTGCGAACATCACACGCGTACTGGTAGGCTACGACTAGTGGAGGGTCACTGAAGGAGTAGACTCTCAAGTCAACAGAAAACAACATCTGAATCTGACGACGTACAGGGACCATCCCACGTACCAGCACCGTCGCACGGCAACCACAGTCGGAGAAGAAATAGGACTCGCAGTCCACGGCCACGCACGCACCCTGTGCGAGAGTCGCGAAAACTCAAGTGGCGCTAAGCCACTGGGCTCTTGACAGTCCTCTAGACGCACTACACCCAACGGTCCTTGAGTCACAAGACTCGGGGTCAAGACCGTTGTACGCAACAGCACAAGGCCGTCAATCTAGTCCAATCTCTAGGTCTAAAACCACGGTAGCACGAGTACCGAGACAGCTCACGAGCCGCCAAGACCACTCCCTCGGGAAGAGAACGCAAGGGACTAAGGCCACCCACACAGGCCACACGGAAAACACAGAAGCACGATTCCCAGGGCAGCACACAAGCCACCTTGTCTATTTCCCATCCTAGGGTAAGCGGGAAACCTCCAGCCCCAGGCCGGATAACTGGACTCGCAGTCCAAGGCCAAACACGTGGCCCACATGGGAATCGCCTTCCAAAGAAACCCACGACATGCTGGGGAGACCCCACCGCACACACACCGATACACAGTGACTCTATCGAGCGTAACAAGAAAGCCCGGAACACGTGAGGTCACTCGGACCCACCACACCTACGGACATGCTAATCGAGGTAACACGGCGCCTCCCGACACCCCAGAAACACGGACACGGAACCCACGGGGTGCCCGGGACACTCACGAGGCCGAAGGTCGACCACTGGGTCACAACCGGGTCGACCGGAGGTCAAAACCACGCAGACGGGAACCGCAACATAGTCGCGGTCTCCTGAGGACTGCGACCACATAGAAGCGGTCGACCGGGGACCGCGACTAAGCAGCCACGGTCGGGTCACGACCACGACTAGCCAGACGCAGCCCAATGGTAGCGGTCGCCCTAGGACCGCGACCCCACAGTCACGGTCGGGTCACGACCGCGACTAGACAAAAATGGTCTATCGCACGTCCGCGATGCTTGCCGACGTTCTTAGGCAAACGCGGTTCTCCCAAGACCACGATCAATGAAAGCGGTTACTGGTAGACCGCGACCATTTCGAAAAATCGAGAACGGCGGGAAAACCCCCAAAAATCCGATCCACACCCCGATCACCCCCGGGTGATGGGGAAACAAAGGGGAATCCATCCCCAAGCCCCTAGGCATACATCTAAACCTCTGGATTGGCCAAAAATGCCGTAAAATGAGGGATCTGGCTCACTCCATCAAAATATGGATTTTCCCCAAATAGCTCAAATAAACCCGCTCGGCTCACCACGGCCTACGAAACTCGCGGGAAATGAAGCGCACGAGCTGGGGATCCATCTCCCTACCTCCACCGAAGATTTCACGCACCGTGGACGCCGATCCACGAAGAAACGCCTCCAAAACCCCGCCGGTGCCTCCACGCCGGGACCCGAGAAGAAGGATCCGAAAAAACCCGGGACATTACAGCCCTCCCCCCTTAAAGGAATTTCGTCCTCGAAATTCAGGACCTAGCACGAAGTCCCAGGGGAAGAACACTGAACCAACTGACACGCTGTCAGAGCCCTAGCGCAGAAAACCTCGATTCTCATGATAACATCGATCCTGAGGGACACAGCCAGACTTACAATCACAATCAACACCTCGCTCCTCGCGCCGAGCACACTGGCCAACAAAGCAGGCATATACCAGAAGATACAGTCCGGCATCACCTCAGACACCTCGAAGAACCAACATGGCACCGCTGCCACCATCTCGCCCACCGAGGAAATACACCCTCGACACGAGAAACAGCTATTGGTCCATCCAATGATCGGCAGACAAAACATACATCAACTTCACAACCAGGTGACAGGTCGCACACCCTCCTCAAGGGAGCAACCAAAATAGAGCCTCCACCAGCTCAAGCAGCCATCTCAACAGACCGCAACCAGCTCATCGGCTCAACACCAAGAAACACCCTACGCATGGCAAGCCGAAAGCCGGACATAACACTGTGCCAACTCTTGTCAGGAGACAGCCTTTGACAAAGCCCAGATCCCATCCGGAAAGGCACATCACAGAAACGACCACCAAAGGTCTCGCTGGTGTGGAAGCCGAAAAGGGATCCACTTCAAAGGGAGGAGAAAGCGAGCGACAGGCTACAAACTCGCTGTAACTAAAAGCTAATAAGGGAAGGGGTCATGCAGCATGCCAATAGAGAAAAGTGCATACGTAGGATGCTAAGGGGATGTGATCGCCATAGGGGTTACCTCAATGAAAAGAAATGATCGCGTGTACCTGGTATGAGGCACGGAAACTGTGAATCATCGAGAGTGGGAAATGGCGGGTTGCTTCTTCCTCCCCCTTCGGCCGGCCGACGGGGAGGGCTTTCCTTAAGTACCCTTGCAAAACAACGACAAACAAATAACAAGTGGATCAGAAAGACGAAGGTGTAGTAATCAATTCTAACGATGCAAGTAACAAAATGATGGCAGGACACCCACCTGGTTGGTGTTATCTTTTAAACCCCTCTCGGACACGAGTAGGAGGAAAATGCTTATGATGAATGGCGATTATGCTAACGTAAGAATGGGAAGAGACTCCCTCAAAAGGGGGTGGAAGATGCGATTTGATGAATGCAAGATAACTAAGAAAGAAGAGAGGAGAATGGCTTATTGGATGGCCGATGGCGAGATCCGGCGGAGCCTCGGTAGCGTAGGGATGACGCGGGAGCACGGTGGGCGAAGGCGGCCTTTCTCCTACGAGCACGGGCACCCAGGAATCCGGCAGAACCTCACCTACAAAACACCCACGGGTTAGGAATAGAATCCGACAGCCTCCCGGCCCTCTTTTTTTTTCGACCCCTGGACTGAGGGGGGTAGGCCTCTATTTATAGATCTCTGGAAAATGGAGGCGTCCAGGGGCCTGGACGCCTCCATGATTTGGATCTTTTTTAAACGACAATCTGACCGGCTGACGGACAGTCAGTGGCCAGGGGCACCCGTGACCTGGATGATGGAGGCGTCCAGGGGCCTGGACGCCTCCATTACATTGGATTCCTTTCGAACTACAAGCCAGCCAACGGATAGTAGGGGGTCAGGGGTGCCCGTGAGCTAAATGATGGAGGCGTCCAGGGGCCTGGACGCCTCCATGATTTGGATTCTTTTCAAACGACAGGCTGAGCAACGGTCGGGCAGTGGCCAGGGAAGCCCGTGAGCTTAATGATGGAGGCGTCCAGGGGCCTGGACGCCTCCATGATTTGGATTCTTTTCATACGATAGGCTGAGCAACGGTCGGGCAGTGGCCAGGGACGCCCGTGAGCTGAATGATGGAAGTGTCCAGGGGCCTGGACGCCTCCATGATTAGTATTCTTTTCAAACGACAGGCTGAGTAACGGTCGGGCAGTGGCCAGGGACGCCCGTGAGCTAAATGATGGAGGCGTCCAGTCTCCTGGACGCCTTTAAGAATATATATATATATATATATATTATTTATTTTATTATTTTTTTCATTTTTTTATCATTGATGAAGGCGTCCAGCCTCCTGGATGCCTCCATGATTTTTCTAATTTTTAATTATTTTTATTTATGGAGGCGTCCAGGCGCCTGGACGCCTCCATGATTTTTTGATTTTTTTATTATTTTCATTATTTTATATATATATGAATTTATGGAGGCGTCTAGTCTCCTGGACACCTCCAAGATTTTTCACGGAAAAATTCAGAAAAATGTTAAAAAAATTCAGAAAAATAGGAAATCACCAGAGTAATTGAAAATGTGAAGGCCGCCTTGGGGTATCATAGTGTAATATGAGATTTACTCACTGTAATGTCAAGAACGGCGGGTCTACAGCTGCCCCGCCTTGGCGTCTGCTTTGCAAGGGAGTGACACGTAGTGGAATGGCATTGAAGTGAAGTGGAATGGACTGAAAAGTAGATGCCAAGGTGTGATGAGACACGCTTCCAACATTACGATTTTTGAAATGTTTTCAGAGTTTTCAACGAGACGACCTGGGAGAAGGTCTTTTGAATTCAACAATTGTTTGGACGAAAATCAAATAAGGAAGGAGAAAATGTGTGCTCATGCACGAGTAGAAAAAAGGGACCAACTTCCCTATGTGGAAGTACCTAGGTCGTAAACCTGCAGGTTTCACCTTGGGGAGCGGTTACCAGCCAATGTGGAAGTGTTGCGGCCAAGATGGGTCAAATGGAGTAAAAGTAAAGGAATATTTGAGGATCAATCCAAACAAGGGTCTCCTTTGGAAGAACATCGTGAGGCCGTCTCAAGGAAACTCAGTACTTCATTCGGAATGGACTATCTCATATTATCAGAATTTAAGCACAGCGGCCTTCATAATCGAATTACTTTAGTGATCTTCCGCAATAGACTCAAAGTCCTATATGAATGCATGATGGGTTTAAAGAAAAATTTAAAACAAACTAGAATAGAAAGTAGCCAAGGATAATATTGTTGACTCGTTAAGAGTGGGTCAGGATACTTATTCGATGAGCTGATACTGGGCTGGGGCCCGTTTATCCACGCACCAACTCACTGAACGGAACCATCGTCCCCACGCTATCACCAGCTAACGGCCTATCCGTGCAACCCAAATTCTTCTGGAATCATCACTGTTTTTGTTGAAGGGGAACTCAAATCCCAGATTTGTTTGGGTCGCAAGGTCCTTGACGGGTTCTAATAGCGTAAATATCATATAGTATGATGCATGACACGGGGGACCAAACACTGAAGGATGGCGTACAAGATAGAGTGAAAAATGTCCGTTAGTAAAACCTGCACAGACCATCAAAGATTAAATACATCAGAAAGCAGCAGGAATATAACAGAATCGTACCACAGTACAAGGAGATCTAGATAAAATCCTGACAACTGTCATGTGATGTGACATGTTTCGTCCTGTAGCGCCCCTCCTTTCCTACACTTCTTTGCTTGCACCAAGTTGTTTCGAGGCACGCTTAACGAGACCTTGCCCTAAAAGTAGGGAACTACGCTTTGCACGGAAGGATTATGCTGTTTCTTTTCTTCGCCTTTTGGGCGCGTCCAGGCGCCAGGACGCGTCTTAACTTTTGAATCGAAATTTAAAGCGCGAGGGGGCCTTTCTTCTTCCGTGCGTCACCCGCAACCGAGCCCGCCCCCTCACCGAGATTCGTTTGCCTATCTTTGTCTTCTTCCCTCTTCGACCGATGGAGTTTAGTGGGCCAGGTGGCGGTGAAGGTAGAGAGGGTCGAGGGACTCCTCGCCCGAGGCGAGACGTGCCCGAGCACGGTGAGGCATCAATGGAAGTGGAGGGCCCTTTAGAGCACTCGCGGGACCCGCGGGGCCCGATGGCACGGAAGGAGGCGAAGGTGGCTCGGTGAGTGCCTCGATTTCCCCCTCTATGACTCGTTTTGAGCTTGGAGTGAGTGGTGTGGGAGTGGAAGGGGTTTGGCGCGGGCGGCACTCACAGGATGGGCGCGTCCTCGACAGGGGACGCGTTCTCGTTAACTGACGGGGAACCTCCCTCTTTGATGCAGGGCACGGCACGAATCCCGGGCTTGGCTGACGAGTGGGCGAGCGCGGATGAGCCAGGCCGTGTCAGGAAGGAGAGTCGCGGCAAGGGGAAACTCGAGGACCGACGCATCCCTGGACGACAAGGTGGCGCACCAGTGCAGGGCAGTGGCGGCCTCCTATCGCAGCGAAGGGGAGACCGTGTGGGGGTTCTTCAACCTGGGAGACAGACAGAGGTGACAGTGGGCCCCTAAAATTTTTATTTTTGCCGTGAAATTCTAGAATTTAACAGCTGTTATCTTTCTATTTTCATGTGCTCAGCAGGGAACGATGGTAGGGACGGCTGGGGGATCGTCTTCCAATCCTTAGGCTCTTTTTCTGGAGATCACTTCCCTCCAGGAGCAGCTTGCCAATGTGGTGGCCCGCGCGGTCCGTGCTGAAGAGGAGCGTGATGCTTGGGCCGCAGCCGTGGCAGAGTTGCAGTGCCGAGGTGAGGGGAGGCCCTCTCCGGACATTCTGGAGCTACGGGTCCTTCTCCAGGCGACGAGGAGGGAGGCAGAGAGAGAGAGAGAGGCAGGAAGGGCCGAGCGACAGCGAGACCAGGCCGAGAGGAAGGCCTTGGAGGCCCAAGTGAGGGAGCTCCAGCTAGGCCTTCAGGTCACGGCGCAAAGGTTAGGAGCGATGGAGGCACGCTACGAGAGGGCACGAGAGCTCGGGGCGCTACTTCGCCGATCCGGACGCTTTTCTGCTGGTGGCTTCCTTGCCACGCCAGAGGAGGAGCAGCGAGCCACTGTTGTGGAGCAGGCGCCACGAGGCGAGGCGAGCACTGCAGGGGGGGCCAGGAGGCTTCCGAGGGATCCTCGCCTCAGGGAAGAGTAGAGGGACTCCTAGAGGGATGAGCGTGAGGATGATATCGAGAGTTGGCGAGTTAGTGGACCCGCCTCCTCTCTATGATTGTGATGTTTGTGACAGCTCATGTAGACTTATGAATGATTTGATTTTCTATTGCTTGTTTGTTTTCTTGTGCGTTCCTTCTTCCCTACGCTTCCTTGTACTATTCTCCTGTGATGTGCCTGCCGCCATCCTGCCCTAGACGGAGGATGGCCTCTTGCTGTGACTATTCCTTCACGGGATTTTGTCGTCAAGGTCAATGATGACAGCCCATGCCTCTTCTCCTGGATGATTTTTTGGACCTTGCGGATGGCCTCCATGTTATGACAGGGCGCCACAAGGGGGAAGGTTGTCATGTTACACCGTCCGATCCATCGCCTTATGCGGGTGGTGAAACGACTCATGGGACCGTATGGGAGGCGCCCTATTGTGGGGGCTATCGTTGGAAGTGATCTTGACCCGCACTTCTCCTTTTGCTATAAATGCCTGCCCCTTTCGTCCTCCCAGGGACATCGAGGGCCAACTCGAAGAGTGCTAGGACGAACTCAAAATTCCTGATGGAGGGCGAATCTTCCCACTCCTCAAAGAGAAGCAGATCCAGTGGTAGCAGTTCCAGGAAATTCTCACACCCCGCAGGGCAGTTCAGCGGGAGGACCCAGTCGCAACCCGTAAGCTGAGATTTCCCCCCCCCCCCCTTTTTTCTAATTCTTCCTTTCTTTCTTTCCTTTGACAAAACTCTTCTCCATTCCCCGTGCATGCGCAGGGCGTGATGAAATCACATGTTCCATGGGAATTAGTAGTGGCAGCATACAGGGGTCTCCCGAATTTTCAGAAGGCCAGGCTAGATGTGATGGGATTCGACTCCTTTCTCCGGATTGAGCCGATCAAGCTCGACCCGGTCCTCATCCAAGCCTTGCGCGAAAGATGAGACCCGGTGAGTCGGGCATTCTTGATGCCCTGGGGGCACATGGTGCCCAGTCTAGAAGATGTGGTCCGAATCACAAGCCTCAAGGTGGATGGTGAGGCAGTGACCAGAGTCACATATGCAGACTACCGAGAAGGTGCCCAGAAGCTACTGGGGTTGGAGTTAGACGGTCGGAAGAACAGGTCGGTAGCCAGGGCGTTTATCATGGGGGCGTTAGGGCTCACTGATACCCGTCGACGGGATGACGAGTCCTCAGAAGAATTCTTGGAGAGGATGGAAAGGGGATGTCGTGCTGTGTATTGCACGGATTTTGGCGATTGGGAGAGATCCAACATGGATTTGAGGAGATTTCTCCTCTTTCTCCTGGGAAGAGTGATACTGGGCTCGAAGGGAGATGGCATCCATTGTCGTTTCCTGGAGCTGCTATCTGACCTTGAAAAGGTGGGACAGTATGCCTGGGGAGCTGCCATGTTGGCACACTTGTTTACGGGTCTGTCCCAAGAGGCAGACCGTGAGGTGACCGTGAGCGGGTTCACACCATTTATCCAGGTATTTTTATTATTTCCTTTTTTTATTAATGATTTTTTGATTTTTTTTCTTTTTATTTGTGATAATCCACTTGGGGCATTGATGGCATATGATGACTTAGTTGTGGAGTTATTATTACCTCCCGATGGGGAGAGCTCGGCATTGGCGACCAGCAGTGGTACCGTTAGCCAGGCGGTGGCAGCCTATCCTGAATGTAGCGCCTGTAACTTACCAGCTGATGGTGCTAAGGCACGAGCTACAGGAATTCCCTGCAGCGATGGTGGGATTTTTTGCTTTTATTTTGTTATATATATATATATTTTTGGTTCTAACCAGCTAAATGGGTATGTACAACCTCACCTAGGTAAATTGGAGACCCTACTCAGGCATGGGCGATGCCGACCAACCGTGGGTTTCAACAAGTCGTGTTCGATTCGGACGAGAATTGTGGATACACTGCCTAAATGAAATCGAACCGCTTCGGTTGCGCTTGGTTATGAGGACCCTAGGGTTGGCTCAGGAATGGGTGGATACGACTGCGCCGCCTCGCGTTGGAAGAAAGACACGGGGACTGGCAACTTGCATAGATTGGCGTGTGCTGTTCCCTGAACAGTACGAAGACTGGCAACGAGGTGGAACAATCGTGGAATCACATGCGCGGGATAGTGAAGACTATCTTCGTCTGTATAAGGCAACATACGCAGAGCGGCTCCAACCCTGAGGATTTGTGGAGGTGGGTCTCCATTTTCCTCTTTTCTTCTTTTCTCCTCTCCTCTTTGTGGAAATGTCGACTCCTACGGTTCGCAGGATGCCCGTGATACCATGATAGCGGACTTGCGATCGCGCTTGGCAGAGACGGAGCAATAATTGGGTGACATCCGCGGAGCCTTGAGCGCTTCGGTAGGCGTATGCATAATGCGCACTCCCAATTAAAACCCTAGATTGATGGTGCTTGGCCGCTAATTGTCATCCCATGTGGTTATAGCGCGCCCAGATCGATGTGGCTTCGTCATCGATGGGAGGAGGCAACGCCTCTTCCGGCTTATGGATTCTCACCTCAGAACTTGATTCGCTTCACGAGCAACTTGCTCGGGCTACGCAGCGTGCTGCGGAGGCAGAAGGAATGCTCTTTATACATGTAACGGTTTTAGCGTTGAGTTTTCCTTGTTTATGTCTTGCCACATATCCAACATGGCACATCCTGGCAGGAAAAGGAGATGCAAGAGGCACTTGCCCATGCTACGCAGCAGGAGGCTAGAATAGTAGATCTGGAGGAGGAACTGCGGCGTCGTCCTGACGACTCTTCCAGGGATGCGATGGAGCTGAGGATCACTCTCCAGTTGGAGAGAGAAGACCGTGAGAGAGAGAGGGCGGAGAAAGAGAGGGACAGAGAAAGAGAGAGAGCCGACAGATTGGCTGAACGGGAGGAACGAAGGGTCATGGAGGCCCAATTGTTCGAACTCCAAACCAGCCTCGGCCTTGCTGAGTAATGGCTCAGAGATGGTGAGGAACGCTACCGAAGAGCGCGAGAGCGTGGCTTTCGTGTCAATAGCTCCTTTGCTGCTCCCACGGATCAACGTCGGGGTGTGGGAATGGCAAGAGGTGTACAGAGCAGTAGGAGTACCGCTTTTCGTAGTTGGGTAGCACCCTTGAGGGCATTTTGCCCGGAGAGTGGTGGGACAAGTAATGTAGAGAGAGAAAGTGGAACTTAATGTGCAATTTCATCTTTTGGAATGGAATAAGAGGCGTGATTTCTTTTTGGTTCTCATCTCGTTCTCACTATCTTGAGTCCCTGCATACATCACTGAAACAAACAAGTCAGTAACTCTGTTCTGACTTGGCCCCTTGCTCAATAAACAGGTGTTTACTTCAACTGTCCTTGATAATGGGTCAAGGGGCCAAGCCTTTGTTAACGAAGGTAAGGAAAAGATGCGACGATGATGGATGTGACAAACAAGCATACGAATGCGAGCGATATTAAAAGATGAAATGCTGCATACAGATGCAATCATGCGAAATGATCGTTGGCATTTTTTGTTGTTTTGTCATATCCGCATTTTTTTGGTTTGCAAATATGTACAATTTTGTCATTTTTATCAATTCAATTTTTTTGTTGCTAATGCCTGACAATCACCCATATGGCACCTAACCTGCATGAGAACCAGGGTTTCTTACAAATCTCCCAGGTATCCTAAGTGCACATCTAGGTTGATTTGGGCCTCTAGACCCCTCGAATGATAATCCCGCCAGCTAAGACTTACCCTGATGACAATATCGTCATGCCATGCTTAGGCTCCTAGTCGCTTCCGACCACAGGGATTCACCCAAAAGGTTTTCGAGGTAAATGATTTGCCTGACCCGGGTCTGTTTCCTCACAACTCTAGATGGTATATGATGGAACATCCTGGAACCCTAACGACCAACCGCGCGACGCTGACCCGGAATCAGACGCCGTCGCACCCATAGGTGACGCGCTTGCGTTGGCCTAAGCCCGAGGTTAAACAAGAAGACATCCAATATGGTAACAGAGGTCTTGACCAGCCAGAAACACAGAGATGCCTTCGTAGCGATAGCTTTTACTTTTCAAAGTAGACAACCATATGTGTATACTAAAATAAGGTCACAGACTTTGGCGGGTTTCACCCTTCGGAAACTCCATTGAGCCTTTGTCTTTAAAGGGAGAAGGAAGTGTATGGGGGATAAACCTCCTGAGAGGACTGACAAAACCGTTAACCCAGCGAGCGAATAAAGGCCCATTAACTCTTCCCTTTTGGACAACTTCAGACCCAATCTCGAGCATTTACATTTCACGGGCCCCTTTTGTGGATTCAGACCTTTTGAGGGGTCCCCTTTTATCGCATCGGGCACGGTCACGACCAGACTTTTTTCTTTTTCTTTTCTCTTCTTCTTCTTCTTCCCCCTTTTTTTTGATTGATTTTGATTTTGTGCTTCTTGGGGGAGATATAGCCATTTACATGCGCCTGCGGGGACACTGCCCTCTTCTCGTGCTCTGATTGATGCTCGAGGAAATGGATCCTACTTTCTCCCTAAGGGGTTTAAGTTTTGGTTTCTCATGCTCAGCGTTTTAAGGGCGTCGGCTGTCTCATTTGGTCGAAGAGGAAAGAATAAAGATTACGACTTCCGGCGATCTTCCGGGTGCGACCCCACCATAGGTGATGCTACCATTTTTCTTGGATAAGATACGTAAGTATTGGCCTCCTTTGAGCGAGCGTTGACCAATGTGGCCGGACATGGATCTTCACGGTTCTGGCAGATCAAGACCTGGTGCCTACCAAACCTTAATGGTCCCTATCCTATCATGAAGGTTGGATGCAGTGACTTAACTACATGGTGATCATCAGGCGTCGGCATTTTGAATTTTTCATGTTTTTAGTAATTTTCAATATTTTTGTTGTTTTTGTTTTTATTATTCTTTTCTTTTCTTTTTTTTTATTTTTGATATGCTAAGGGTAGTACTTTTTAAGATAAAGCCCATTCCAAGGGTGGGATAACTCGGTCCCTTCAGCGTTGACCAGCTTGTAGGCATTGCCAGGGTACACGGCTTGAATTACAAATGGTCATTCCCAATTGGGTTGGAGCTTAGAACGCGGCCCTCCAGGTTTGACAAAAATTCTTTTGACAACCATCTCACCGAATTTGAATTTTCTCTCAACGATCTTCTTTTGATAAAAGCGAGCGAGTCTATTTTGATACACGCGCGCGTGCTCGGCAGCGGCCAGCCGCTTCTCATCCAAGAGTTCCAACTGGGCGAGGAGTGAATTACGACGTTCGTCGAGGGGAAGTTCCTTGTCCAATTGCACCCTGAGAGAGGGGATCAGAGTCTCGTATGGGACTACCGCTTCCATACCATAAGTAAGGGCAAACGGAGTCTGCCCGGTGGGGGTACGGATTGAAGTGCGATAGGCCCATAGAGCTTCGATAAGCTTTTCTGGCCAGTCCGAAAACTTGGTAGACTCGCAGATTTTCTTGAAGATTTTGAGCAATGTTTTATTGGTGGCCTCCGCTTGGCCATTACCTTGTGGATAGTAAGGTGATGAATGATGCAATGCAATTGCGTACCTTTTGCAGAGGTCCTGAAGGTCCTGGGAGACGAACTGTGGCCCATTGTCGGTGACGATTATGCTTGGGACGCCGAACCTGGCGAGGATGTTCTTCATGATGAACTTGCAGACTGTTGACGCCTTGACTTCCGTGTAAGCTTCGGCTTCGGCCCATTTGGTGAAGTATTCCGTCGCAGTAAGGATGAAGGATTTCTACTTGGTGAGGGAATTGGGATCACCTAGGGGACCGATGATGTCGAATGCCCACATGGAGAAAGGCCATGGGGAGGAGATTGGATGAAGTGAGGAAGATGGTGAATGGATTTTATCGGCGTGAAGTTGACACTTGACACACCTACGGACATAGACGGCACAATCCTCTTCTATAGTAGGCCAGTAAAAGCCTTGCCTAATGATTTTCTTGGCGAGCATCTGACTATTCACATGGCCCCCGCACACGCCCGAGTGTGTCTCCTCCACACATTTCCAGACCTCATCGTCATCAAGACATCTCAACAGAATGCCAGTAAGGCTCCTCCTATAGAGTAGACCCCCAACCAACGTGTATTTCTGAGCCACTCTCCTTATGGCCTTCTTATCTTCTGCGGTGGCTCCTTCAGGATAGGACTGATCCTTACAGTATTTGATGATTTCATAGAACCATGGTTTCTCCTCGTTGGCCAATTCTTCTTCGGCTTCCGCTAACATGATTTCCCTCTTCTCAAGGATATCTTCCTGTAGGATCTTTCTTGCTATCCTGTCCTTGGTATTCACGTAGGAAGCGTCATCAATTGCAGGGGCATGGCGTTTATGGATGGAAATGGACTCAAACCATCTCCCTAGGGGGAACCTTAGGGATGATGCCAACGAGGCGAGGGCGTCGGCCAGAATATTTTCATGACGAGGGACATGGACGAAGATCAGTTTGGTGAACAGTTTGGCAAAAGCAGCGGTAAGTTCTTGGTATGGCTTGAGCTTGAGATCGCGAGTGCGATATTTGGTGAGCACCTGGTGAAGAATGAGCTGACTATCACCCACAACTCGTAATTCGGTGACACGAAGAGAATGAGCGAGTTCCAGGCCAGCTAGAAGGGCTTCATACTCCGCTATATTATTGGTCACTGGGAATTTGAGCTGGTACGCCAGTGGGAATGTGAGGCCTTCAGGCGACAGGAGGGCGATGCCGATCCCTTTCCCCTGAGAATTCAGAGCTCCATCAAAATATAACGTTCACATTAGCTCCTCAGATTGAGTGACGGACATTAGTTCCTCATCTGGAAACTCTGAGTGGACAGGATCAAACTTGGGAAGAGGGTGATGAGCGAGATGTTCAGCTATAGCATAGCCTTTGATCGCCTTTTGCTGGATATAGGTGATGTCGAATTGGGATAGGAAACTCTGCCAGCGTGCTAGTCTATCAGTAAGGACAGGTTTCTCCAGAAGGAACTTGATGGGGTTCATGCGACCAATCAAATGGACTTCATGAGCCAGGAAATAATGTTTCAATTTCTGTACCACCCAAACGAGGGCAGCACAGGTTTTCTCCATGGCGGTGTACTTCTGCTCGCAGGAGTTGAGGAGTTTGGAGAGGTAGTAGGTTGCCCGTTCTTTTCCTTCTTCGTCAGCTTGTGTGAGGACGGCTCCCACGGAGTCGTCCAAGACTGAGATGTAGAGGATTAGAGGTCTCTCCGGCTTGGGTGGGATGAGAACGGGCGGACTAGCTAGATATTCCTTTAACACTTCAAAAGCTTTCTGACACTTAGAATCCCAATGGAATTCTACTCCCGACTTGGTCAACTCGTAGAAAGGTCTACACCTTTGTGAGTGCTGAGACACAAACCGACGGATGAACTACAGCCTCCCAATTAGGCCTCGAACTTCTCTTAAATTTCTGGGGGGGGGCATGTCCCTGATGGCTTTGGCTTTGTTGGAATCTATTTCAATTCCCCTTTTGCTCACAATAAAACCCAGTAATTTGCTTGACGACACACCAAACACACATTTTTTCGGGTTCATTTTCAGTTGGAACTCCCTTGATCTTTGCAACACCTTAGCTAAAACCCTTGGATGTTCTTCCCTGGTTCTTGATTTCACCAATAAATCATCCACGTACACCTCCAGATATATGTGCATCATGTCATGAAATATGGCCATCATGGCTCTTTGGTAAGTAGCTCCAGCATTCTTTAATCCAAATGGCATGACCACGTAACAGTATGTCCCCCATGGCGTAGTGAATGACGTTTTCTCCTGGTCATCTTCTACCAACCGAATTTGATTATATCCTGAAAATCCATCCATGAATGAGAGGGTCTCATAACCTGCGGTGTTATCAACTAACACATCAATGTGAGGCAAGGGGAAATCATCCTTTGGACACGCGCGATTAAGGTCCCGGAAGTCGATGCAAATCCTGACTTTGCCATCATTCTTCATGACCGGGACGATATTTGCCACCCATTGGAGATAGAGGACGACTCTAATGAACCTAGCTTTGTGGAGCTTGTCGACTTCTTCTTTCATTTTTAAAGCCATCTGAGGGTGAAAACGTCTTAACCTTTGTTTTACCGAGACGGCCCCTGGTTTTAGAGTTAAGCGGTGTTCGACCAGGGTGGGATCCAGGCCCGGCATGTCCTCATAGCTCCATGCAAACGTGTCCTTATACTCTTTAAGAACTTCGACCAATGCCTCCTCTTCCGAGGGTGGTAGATTACCACTTATGAGGATGATCCTAGGGTCTTCTTTAGTTCCCAAGTTGACTTCCTTGGCGGACTCTTCTACAGCGGCTGACGGCCCGTCGAATCTTCTCACACCACTAGCATATGCGGCGGCCGCATCCTCATATTCTTCACTCTCGTCTTCACTAGGGTATTCTTTATCTGTGATCTCATAAACTCCATACCCTTCATCAATTGCACAGTTATCCTCGCATTCCATTTCCGGTAGCTGGATGGGATCTTCTAGTAACTGAGGGATGGCAAGAAGGGCCTGACACCTAACGGCTAAATCCAGAAGGAACCGATGAGGGATCTGCCTACCTTTGGATTTCTTCCTGGGTACTACCCTTGCCCTAGACTGACTGACATTATTTACAGAAGGAGAACAGATTGAAGGGGATGGTGAAGAATGTACAGGGACATGCCCCTCGAAGGAGGGGCGAAAAAGGTCACTCATCGGACCTTGGACGGGTGGTTCGCGAAGCAAGACGCACCCATGGGAGATGTAGGAGGTCTCCTCAACAAAGATGTGTTGCTGGGGAGTTTGAAAATTGACGTTTTTTTTCGTTTTCATTCTCGATGACAAAACAGTGAAAAGAGATCGTAGGAGAGAGGAAAGTGGTTAGGGCTAGAGGGTTGGGAGGCTCATAGAGCAGATCATGATTGAAGACCTGACGTGGGTCGAGAAGTCCGCGCAGGTATGCGAGAAGAGAAGGGGATCTGGGGAGATCATCAGACAACCGTCTGGCCCAGGAATGAGACAGCAACAGTGGCTGTGATGAGTGAACGGAAAAGATGACGGCTGACAAGCCGTCGATGGTGATGGTGACAGCGGATGGAGATCCGCCGATGACAGGGCCCTTCTGGCGAGGACGAGGATAGCTTGGAGCCTTGGCGACAATGGTGGCATTTTCTGGCATTCCGGAGATCAATGACGGCCCCTCGAGCTGCGGTGGCATTTTCTGGCATTCCGGAGATCAATGACGGCCCCTCGAGCTGCGGAGGCGAGAACATCCTTCCTAGCGCAACAGAAACATCCGGTATATCGAACCATTTGTCCCATTCGCATTCTGGATCTTTAATCTTGCCTCTTTTGGGAATCCTCGGACATCTTTCAACTGAATATACAGCATGTAACCCCCCACGTGCTTCTTGCGGATAATCTCTCATCTGAATAACAGGCCCTTTGTTGAAGTGGTTTGATAAGGTCCATGTGAGGGGCTCCCAATCCGGCTTGAATGGTCCTTTGAAGCCTAGGCCAAACCTGTGGTTCGGCCTAATTTCTTTTGGTGGTTTCAGCCTACCTTGTAGCTGTGCTCCTAGGCCTTTGCCCTGTTGATAGCCAATGTTCTTCATAATCTCCCAACCTTTAGAGTGAAAAGGGAGATACGGCATGGTTGCCCCGACCGGCTCCTTTGATGCTAGCGGAATGCGAGATAAATCAGGCACGTCCAGCAGTGACAATATGGGTCGATGAGACGGCCAAACAGAGGGCAGAGAGGTGTTGACAGCATCCACTGTATGAAGGACCGGTGTGCTGACCACTTTAATGATCCTTCCGTTGTAGGGAAACTTCAGGCACTGATGGTTGGTGGAAGGTACGGCATCCGCGGCTTCAATATAGGGACGACCCAGTATGGCCTTGAATGTGGGGTCCATGTCGAGAATATGGAATTCCGTGGAGACGGTCATGGGGCCTAACTCTACCCTCAGAATAATCATCCCCTGTGGTGGCCTTTTACTGTTGTCATAGGCTGTGACCATGATCGGGGAAGGTCTTATCTGTTCCTCGTCGACCCCACACATCCGAAGGGTGCTCATGGAGATTACGTTTATGGATGCGCCCGTGTCTACAAGGCACGGGTTTACGGATACCCCATTAACTTTTATCGAGACACACAACGCATATTTCCGAGCTTCCGTGGGAGTGAGCTCGTAGTTGTGGAACATGATGGCTGGTTGTGTGTCTGTTGGGGTCAAAACGGCCGAAATCTTTTCTACAGGGAGGTCCTCGTTTACCATGACTCTTTGGAGATATTCCATCAAGGCCGCCTGCTGTGACGTGGATCTTTGGAGCAACTCGAGGATGGAGATCCGAGCGGGAGTCCTGTCCAAGTGTTTCAGCAAATCATACTGCATTCCAGGGATGGACTTTTCCAGCTGTTCTCCGTCCTTTTCTTGCTGAGACTGTTCGGAATTCTGATTGTCCCGGGGAAAAACCCTATGGAAAATCCTTCCACTTCGGAGCACCATTGCCTGCGGCTTTTGTGCCTCTACAGGGGTAGCCGTGGGTTGTAATAGTGGTGGAGGAATGGTTAATGGAGCAGGGGTGATGCTGGGAGCAGGGGATCTGATGAGGGGTTTGCTAGGCGGAGGTATGGCGGAGGTAGGGGGAATATCATATGGGTTACGACGGATGAGGGGTTTGGAAGGTGGAGGTGAAGTGGCGGTGGGTAAAGCTTGAGATGGGCGGCGTGTGATGAGTGGCTTTGAAGGCAGGGTTACGCGCGGTGGACGGGTGATAAGAGGCTTAGAAGGCATAGGGGCAAAGGCGGCAGAGGTGGGTGGTAAAGCGGTGGATTGAGGGGAGATGGGGGGGTGTGAAGGCATAGTGGGAGGTGTCGACCGATAAGTCATTGGGGTGTGAATAAGGGGGCATGATGGCAGTGGAAATGGTGAAGGCGAGGCATATGCGGGTTGATGAGAAAGAGGTGCTACCCGGGCGACACAAGGGAGTTGCATGATGATAGGGTTGGCGGTGGAAAGGATAGAGGCATTTTTCGGGTGCCACACCTGCTCTCTCCCGACTTCCGGGAAGAAGGAGATGGGGTTCACCTGATGATTGGGCTGCTGGTGCTCCGGTAGTGGATTCTGAAGGATGCCCATGTTGGGTTGCTGCTGTTGGGCTTGCTGAGGCTATTGCTGCTGCTGCGGTTGTTGATGTTGTTGTGGTTGCTGCTGTAACTGCTGCTGTTGCCTAGGGGGAGGCCTCCTAGCCTTGAGAGCAGCAATGTACCGTCTCATTTCATCCCAATCTATTTGATGTTCATCATTCATATCGTGGATGTAATCTTTGAACTGGAAACAGTAATCCACTGTGTGTCCTGGCTGCATGTGGTAGACACATTACCGGGAAGTGTCAACATTCGGGGGCCACACTGGCCTTTCCCTGGGTAGGGCGAGTGTGTTCGAAGCCATGAGGGCATTGAAGATATCTGCTAATGTCTCCGGCAATGGTGGATAGTAGGCTCTCTTAGGGCCAACCGGCCTCCTTTGTTGCTGTGGTGGTCCGTAATTCCCCGGGGGTGGAACGTGATTGTACTGAAGTGGTGGTTGTTGTTGCTGGTGTTGAGGTTGTTGCTGGGGCTGAAGTAGTTGGGGCATGTTATTGTGGGGTGGATCGTTTTGGAGTGGAAGACGAGGGGGGAAGGGACCTTGCTGGGGGAGAAGTCGGGGCATTTGTGGAGGCCTTGGGTTGGCTGCAAAGTCGGAATTGTTGATCGCATTCACTTGCTCGTTTGTCACGACCCCTTCTGTTGTTCCGCCTGGGACACTAGTGCCCGGCTTCTTAAACACCCTCGGCTTTGGTGGCTCGAACATGTGCATGAGAGGGGAATCCTTCAGTTGTGTCTGGACATACCGAGCCCTCTCGTACAGTTCTTCCATGGTGTTAAGCTTGTTCATTGCCAGGATATGCCTAAACTGGGGGGTAGCATTTGATATAATCATCTTCACCTGATCTGGCTCTGAGATGGAATCCTTTATCCTTTCTGCCAGGGATCTCCGTCTATCGGCATATTGGATGAAATTTTCGTCCGACTTCATTTTTTCGGCGACCAAATCGGTGATAGAAAGAGACGGGCCAACTCGGTCCTGGTACCTCTGTAGGAACTTCCTCTGAACCACGTCGAAGTCCTCAGCCTCGCTTGGCTCTAGGGTGTAGAACCATTCCAACGTAGGGCCATCTAATGATCTCCTAAAGAGGTATGCCAAAGATCTTTTATCATTCTGCCAGAACGAGGACTCATACATGAAATCCTTCAAATGGGTAGAGGGGTTGCCAGTGCCGTTGTACCTACGGTACGTGGGCATCTCAGAAGGGGGAAGGCGAAATATTGGTAGGACAGGCAGAGAAACCTCAGGGGTGGATTTTACATCCACCATTTTCTGTAAGTTTCGGAATTGCTCGTCCATCTTATTCAGTTTATTCAAGAGGGACTGGGTGAACGGGTTAATCGGTGAAGGTGGCGCTTGCCAGGCAGAAGCGGTAGGCCTCCCGGAGGCCTGAGAAGGAAACCTAGGACAGGAGGGATATTGGGGTCTACCAACGGGTAGGCCCGGTGGGATTTGTGTTTGGAGGGTGGCTGGCGCCGGAGATTGGGAGGGGAGTTGGAAGGAGGGAGGCTGGTGATTTGCCTACCCGAGAGGTGAGGAGGAGGGAATGGCCTGTACAGACTCTTGGATAGGGGTTGTAGTCGGACACAGCTCCGCAGGAGGGGGGGAAACTGATTTCCCTTTCAGAATGGCATGGAAGGCCTTAAGTTGCTTAGGGTTGAGTTGGGTGTTGGCGAGGACACCCAACAGAGCGGAGATGTCCTGGGGGGAAGATGTATCCCCTGCGACATTCGGCACCTCATGTGAGGACTCGTGGGATGGACCGACGTCCATAGCGTAGACATGAGGCCCGCCTTGGTAGCCGTGGTCCGGGCTGTATTCTACGTAAGAGCCATGACCCGAGTCATGCATTTGGGACTCATAGCCGAAGGCATTAGCCTCGAAAGCATCATAATCATACTCGGCCATCCTTAACACCTTTCCAGAACGTAATAACACACACCAGCACACAAGCAGCAGAGATTAACACACAACTGGATGCTTTACGTCTCTTTTTGTTTTTGTTTTAACTCTTTTTTTTTCTTTTTTAACGATTGTAAGAATTCACACAAAATGTGCAAAAATCCTAGTTACACCTTTGTTTTACCGCCGTGTGAACTAGGGACACTCGACTCACCACGAATGGGGTAACTAAGCTCCGGGGAACTTCAACGGTACAACCTGCCCAGTGAACGAAGGGGAATCTTCGCTGTCGGGGACTTATGGAGGTCCCAGTGAAAGAGATCCTAGTCCGTCGAGAGGAATTCCCGACGGAGAGTCCTTCTTTCACCAAGAGGGGGTGATCCTAAGAAAGAAATAGAAAGAAAAATAGAAAAGAGGGATGGACGTATGCGATGAAATACTGACAGATATATAGAGCATAACAGAATAACAAGACGATCAAGATATAACAACACACAAGAGATGATAAGGCAAACTACAAGAAGGTGCAAGAGTAACGCTCAATAGATGATAAAATGAATCACGAGAAGCTTGCAAGAGTAATTGTAAGAAAGCAACTGAGAGATGAAGGACACGTAAAAGACGATAAAGCAAATCAAGGGGCTGCAAGAGTAACTAAAAGAAAGCAACTGAGGTCCCACCGTGATCGCCAATCTGTGGAAGCCGAAAAGGGATCCACTTCAAAGGGAGGAGAAAGCGAGCGACAGGCTACAAACTCGCTGTAACTAAAAGCTAATAAGGGAAGGGGTCATGCAGCATGCCAATAGAGAAAAGAGCATACGTAGGATGCTAAGGGGATGTGATCGCCAGAGGGGTTACCTCAATGAAAAGAAATGATCACGTGTACCTGGTATGAGGCACGGAAACTGTGAATCATTGAGAGCGGGAAATGGCGGGTTGCTTCTTCCTCCCCCTTCGGCCGGCCGACGGGGAGGGCTTTCCTTGAGTACCCTTGCAAAATAACGACAAACAAATAACAAGTGGATCAGAAAGACGAAGGTGCAGTAATCAATTCTAACGATACAAGTAACGAAATGATGGCAGGACACCCACCTGGTTGGTGTTGTCTTTTAAACCCCTCTCGGACACGAGCAGGAGGAAAATGCTTATGATGAATGCCGATTATGCTAAAGTAAGAATTGGAAGAGACTCCCTCAAAAGGGGGTGGAAGATGCGATATGATGAATGCAAGATAACTAAGAAAGAAGAGAGGAGAATGGCTTATTGGATGGCCGATGGCGAGATCCGGCGGAGCCTCGGCAGCGTAGGGATGACGCGGGAGCACGGTGGGCGAAGGCGGCCTTTCTCCTGCGAGCACCGGCACCCAGGAATCCGGCAGAACCTCACCTACAAAACACCCACGGGTTAGGAATGGAATCCGACAGCCTCCCGGCCCTCTTTTTTTTTCGACCCCTGGACTGAGGGGGGTAGGCCTCTATTTATAGATCTCTGGAAAATGGAGGCGTCCAGGGGCCTGGACGCCTCCATGATTTGGATCTTTTTTAAACGACAATCTGACCGGCTGACGGACAGTCAGTGGCCAGGGGCACCCGTGACCTGGATGATGGAGGCGTCCAGGGGCCTGGACGCCTCCATTACATTGGATTCCTTTCGAACTACAAGCCAGCCAACGGATAGTAGGGGGTCAGGGGTGCCCGTGAGCTAAATGATGGAGGCGTCCAGGGGCCTGGTGATGGGGACATCGCTTACCCCTTCACATGGTCCTGCTGCTCGCCATTTTGTTCGCCATCATTTTCTGAGTATAGCCATGTAGTTCTCTCATTTTTCTTAAGTCTTATCTATGTAATTTTCCCTTTATTGAGTCTATTACCTAAGTTAGTTAGTCATTTACCTAAGTCCAAGTTTCATTAACTAGCTTAGTAGGTTATTGGGCCTGTTCATTGGGCCTGGCCCATGGGCGCCCCCTTCCCCAACCTTTGGTCTTCTGTCAGTTATCCACAATGTGAGGACTTTTTGTAAATTGTGGGTTTCCTATATAAGGACCCCAATCCCCCACTTGAAGAGGGTAATTTGATGAATGAATGAAAGCTTGAAATCCACTTGAATCCCCTTGAGTCTATCTCTCTCCCTCTCTCTCTATCTCTCTCTCTCTCTCTCTCTAAATTTCGAAATTCACTCTCTCTCCTCCCTATTCTCCCCTAATTAAAACCCCTCCCCCTTCCCCATACCTCCCATTTAATCCCCCTCCAACCCCTAGGTGGAAGCCCCTCTTCCAAGGCACCCCTTGGCATTCCCCATACACCCCCTCACTTCCCCAAGCACCCCCTTCACCCCTCCCAAGCTAAAATTCGAATTCTCCTCCCTTTGGGACTGCACCACATTCATTCCCAGCCCCCCTCACCTCCCTAGGTCGCAGCCCCCAACCCCCCTCCCCATTGTTCTTCCTTTGGCCACCCAAGCTCTTCCACCCCTCTCCCCCCCTTTGATCAGTCTGCAGGTGGCTGAAGAAGGCCCGTCTTGCAGAAGCTACCCCGAGTTCGTACGGCGACATCTGAGGGCGTATCTTACCTTTCTGGAAAGGTCGTCCAGTCCCCTACGCAGGCGAGAAGGAATCGTGCAATTCTGAGTTCGTGGCCGCCCGTGAGAGCTGTCCTACCCCGACTGTGCCAGACACCACCTGCAGAAAGCCTGAGCCCGATTGGAAGCTGCTTCACAACCAACGGCGAAGGAATCAGGCTGAAGTCTCTTCTTGAAATATCTTCCTCCACCAGTCCTCTGTCTGGATCAAGAAGCGGAAGTGCATTCAGCATCCGGAGGTCAGAGTTTTGGTCTTTCTTCCTCGACTGGTCGGGTCTGCCTCCAGCAGTCTGCAGCGACCAGTTCCCACTCGTCGGCGTCCCCCTGTCCACCCCGACCTCAGAAGGTGTTGCCGTCAGTTTTTCTGAGAAGAGGCTTTGTCTACGGTTCCAGCGACTTCGACGGTTCGTGATTCAGCATCCAGGAGCGGCCGGGACAACTTCTGCAATCCACTGTTTGCATCTGGTAGCCGCTGCGGCCAGAGTCTGCAACCCGGTTCGTCACTGCACCACGGCTAATCGTGGAGGATTCAGACCCACGGCCCTTCATCAAAGTTCTTCCTCCATCTGTCCCCAACCAGGAGCAAGAAACAGAACCTCATTCGGCATCCCGGGGCCAGAGTTCCGAATTTTCTCCCTCTGTCGTGCGGATCTGTCTCCAGCAGCCTACAGCGACCAGGGCCCACTCTCCTGGGCACACCGTCCACTCTCAGCATCGGATTGTAGCTCCGTCGACTCCTGCTGAGAGCCACCTCGACCACGGACGCTCCAGAGTTGATCCCGCCACATTTGAGTTCCGGGAGTGATCGTGGCAGCCAGTTCTTCAAGCCCCTGCTCCTGGAACCTGTGCAGACCAGAACACTTCGGTCCTGTTGCAGAGCTCCTACCGGCCAGCGATGACCACCAGAAGCCCGGCCAGAATTTACAGACCTCCAGGAGCCAATCACCATCAATTTGGCGCCAGTCCCACGCCATTCTGAGGTCGTCAACGAGCTCGGGAACTTCCACAGCACAGACGGGTCAGCAGATCAGGCAGCAAGCAGAACTCGGGAGGATCATTTCAGTTCTTTCCATAGTTTCCTCGCCCCTTTGCCTGGCCGGCTTACCGCCCCACCCTGCGTGGTGGTAGTGTTTGCTGTAATTAATCAATTCCCACTCCCGAGATCACCCTCCTGCGCGAGGTGTAGTAATTGTACTCTTGACAGGTTTTGAAGCTACACCGGCGCAGTGTGCGGGGACCACACTTCCCCGCTCGCCCTCGTCTCCGCCCGGGTTCGGCGTCTTCACGCCGATCAGGTGAGCTCTTGGCCACTCTTCTTTGCTGGTTATTACCATTGCTAGCTTAGTATTGCTTTTAGTTGTCCATCGGAGGTGAGAGGAGCGCCCGATCCTCAATTCAATCAATTATAGTGTTCGCCGCGGAGCGAGTTGAGAGAGTTCCATCGCATCCCACGCCCTCGGCGTGCCGGCTACCCGTGAAATCGGACATCCCTGGCCCATTGGGATCTATCCCTATCCGGCCGACCCTTGGAACCGCGAGGTCCAAACTCGGACCCTAACCCCCATCGCCGGTCCTCCTACGGATCCGAGCGTGCTTCCGCGAGCGAAACCGCATGTGTGACGTTGCCGACTCATAGTGCTGCTTGCTATCCTAGGTCCAAGGGAGTCGCGTCACATCAAATTAGTATCATTATCCTCCGTTGCATAGTGTGTCACATCAAATTGGTATCAGAGCAAGTTCTAGACTTGTCTCTACTAAGTCTTGTCCTAGGGCAATTGTATTCATCACCCGATCATCATGCATACCCCTCGTTGGCCAAATGGTCCGATTGACCCCCTCCACATGGACTACATTGTAGATGAGGACCTTCATTTTGATGGAAATCCTCATGCCTATCTTAGGTGGGAGAATACCATGGAAAGGGACTTTGAAAGTACTTGGGTATATGGATCCGAGAGAGTCCGCAGGGCCAAGGCACGACTTCGGGGTCTAGCTAAGAAAATGTGGGAACACAAAGAGAGATTCAGAAGGGTTTGGGGGCAAGAGCCCATTCACTCATGGGAAGAGATGAAGAGTGAGCTTAGGAAGATCTACGCCCCCCAACCGTCCCACTCCTACCGTGAGGACCATAGCCCGAGGAGCACCCCCACTCCCCCTTTTCCTCCCAGTCAACCCAAGGCCTCCACTAGGACCCAAACCCCACCACCCAAAAGACCCCAAGACTCATTAGAAGAACTAAGGATTGAGATTAAGAATATCTTCACCTCCCTTAGGGTCCAAACTCCACCACCCCAAATAATTCCAACTTGCACCACCCCATCACCAAAAGGCCTTCCCACTCCCCTGGAGAGCAAGACCCCCACACCACAGAGGAATGAGATTGAAGTTGAGGAATATGAGGCCTCCCCCGAATGGGAAGAGGAGTATGAATCACAATATCATGGGTTAGGCCAAGAAGTTCCCATCCCAAGTGGAGGAAGCATCATGGCCCACTCCACCCTCACCATTCCAACCCGTATGGACCCCATGTCCACTCCACCTAGGCCCATGATGACCACCACCACCCCACCCAAAACTCTCCCACCAACCCACACTCCACAAACTTCCTTGGTCCCCAAAACCACCCCTCCATCTTCCCCTAAAAGAGACACCCCCCCTGAAACCAATCAACCCAATCCTCCTCAACCCATCCATCTTCCACTACCAATCCCTACCCAACCCCAACCTAGGCCCCCACTTCTCCCCTTACCGATCCCAAACCAAGTTCCCCTTTACCTCCCACCCCGGGGGTACCACACACCTACCCTCACCACCCCACCCTCAAGGAACCATCTCACCTCCTTGATAGAGGAACCCATGATTCCCATACCCGACCCCATAGAGGTGAACACACCAACCCCCGCCATAGAGATCGCCCATGTCCAGGAAGAAGAAGGAACTTCACATGGTGGTCTTCACCTTACACCACCCTCCTTAATAGGGACCGAGCTTATCTTAGGAGAACCCCTTTCACGTTGGCTAAAGGAGAACCCATTTGGAAATCTCATGGTCCATGCTTACCCACCCATGGAGCGAAACCTTCCTATAGTACCCTTATCCACCTATCACACCACAATCCAATCATCCTATCAGGTGGAAACATTAGGGGATTTTCTTGAGGGTCTAACTTGGCAAATGAAGCTAACTGGTATGTTGACCACGGTAGCCGACCAACCTAGGAGTCTTAACCTCATACATCTATGTGTCGGGTCCATCTCTTCCATTTACACTGTGGGTTGCTACACCAGCGACCTTCTTTTATCCCTCCCCATACCCGAAGAGCCCGATGCTATCCGCGAATTGGAGTTACTTATTTCGGGTAGGATGCCAAACCCTCCAATCATGACCAACCAACCCTCCTCGAACTTCGGTTCAATTACTACATTTGAGGAGGAGGACTCACCATTTGGAGACCTTGAGGTGAAAGAATACCTCACCCTTGGTAACACATTCCATGACCCCTTTGATCCCACCCTATGGAAGACAATGAACCCATGGGACCTGACCGCCCTACCCACCACCCACTCCCTCCTACCCTCACCAACCATGCTAGAACCAACACACCTCGTCCTAGACCCAGTCCACACCAAGGGAACCATGACCATGGGCAGTATACACCTAGGGAACAAGGTAGTGCCCCACCCCATGATGCATACCTACTATGATCCCTTCGACCCTTACAAATGGGAGCTTAAAGGTCACCCCATACCCACACACATGGTCATCATCTCTAGGAGAAGAAAGCACCCATCTTGGCATGTCACATCATTCGACAAGGGTCATGAGTCCAGCCCTCCCATGCATGTCACGCACAGTTTAGGCTCAATGCATAACTGGCCTACATTTGGTTGTGCTGGCCCACCCACATTCTTCATAGCCCTTACACTTGAATGGAGCACACATGGATGTCCGGGTCCCCCGGTAATTCTCACAACCATACACGATAGATGCACCTATGGTTTCCCAGGCCCCCCTGAGTCCACAAGATGCCTCATCACATCCATGAATGATAGGTCTATGTACGGTTGCCCCGGTCCCCCTCTGCATACCACATACTTCCCACCCCCACCGCACCATCACTCAAAGCATTCTCATTCAAGCAAGCATCCAAATATGGGTAGTGACGATCATAATGAGCGGGCTATAACTCAAGGGTGGCACTTTGAAATCTAAGGAGGTAACCTCGCGATGGTGGCATTGGAACGACTCTATCTTAGGGCCACCTCTAAATCGAGGGCACGAGGACTTGGACCTTTCATGTTCCAAGTGGCTTTGGCCAACCTGGCTTATGGATTAGATTTACTAATGGGCCATGGGATATACCCCAATTCTCATGCGGCTGATCCGGCACCCCATATGGGCACCGCGGTGAATCCCAGTGAGTACTTTGAGCCTATAACTTCCTTTAAGAGGGACACCTCGGAGAGCTTCCACCAAATAGCCTTGAGAGACCGACGTGTACACAGAGGGGCAATACTATGCAAGCAGGGTTCCACCGCCAGCATGAGGGTGTGTCCGGGCCGCCTTGAGAGGATGAAGAGTCATCCCCTGGACGCAGGTGCAGGTTGGGTTTGGAGATTGCAGGTCGCCCTGAGCTGCTTCCCTGGTGGGCCCTTACTCGACGGAGTCGAGTTCTCCGCACCCCGGGAGTATGATGGGGACATCGCTTACCCCTTCACATGGTCCTGCTGCTCGCCATTTTGTTCACCATCATTTTCTGAGTATAGCCATGTAGTTCTCTCATTTTTCTTAAGTCTTATCTATGTAATTTTCCCTTTATTGAGTCTATTACCTAAGTTAGTTAGTCATTTACCTAAGTCCAAGTTTCATTAACTAGCTTAGTAGGTTATTGGGCCTGTTCATTGGGCCTGGCCCATGGGCGCCCCCTTCCCCAACCTTTGGTCTTCTGTCAGTTGTCCACAATGTGAGGACTTTTTGTAAATTGTGGGTTTCCTATATAAGGACCCCAATCCCCCACTTGAAGAGGGTAATTTGATGAATGAATGAAAGCTTGAAATCCACTTGAATCCCCTTGAGTCTATCTCTCTCCCTCTCTCTCTATCTCTCTCTAAATTGTGAAATTCACTCTCTCTCCTCCCTATTCTCCCCTAATTAAGACCCCTCCCCCTTCCCCATACCTCCCATTTAATCCCCCTCCAACCCCTAGGTGGAAGCCCCTCTTCCAAGGCACCCCTTGGCATTCCCCATACACCCCCTCACTTCCCCAAGCACCCCCTTCACCCCTCCCAAGCTAAAATTCGAATTCTCCTCCCTTTGGGACTGCACCACATTCATTCCCAGCCCCCCTCACCTCCCTAGGTCGCAGCCCCCAACCCCCCTCCCCATTGTTCTTCCTTTGGCCACCCAAGCTCTTCCCCCCCTCTCCCCCCCTTTGATCAGTCTGCAGGTGGCTGAAGAAGGCCCGTCTTGCAGAAGCTACCCCGAGTTCGTACGGCGACATCTGAGGACATATCTTACCTTTCTGGAAAGATCGTCCAGTCCCCCACGCAGGCGAGAAGGAATCGTGCAATTCCGAGTTCGTGGCCGCCCGTGAGAGCTGTCCTACCCCGACTGCGCCAGACACCACCTGCAGAAAGCCTGAGCCCGATTGGAAGCTGCTTCACGACCAACGGCGAAGGAATCAGGCTGAAGTCTCTTCTTCAAATATCTTCTTCCACCAGTCCTCTGTCTGGATCAAGAAGCGGAAGTGCATTCAGCATCCGGAGGTCAGAGTTTTGGTCTTTCTTCCTCGACTGGTCGGGTCTGCCTCCTGCAGTCTGCAGCGACCAGTTCCCACTCGTCGGCGTCCCCCTGTCCACCCCGACCTCAGAAGGTGTTTCCGTCAGTTTTTCTGAGAAGAGGCTTTGTCCACGGTTCCAGCGACTTCGACGGTTCGTGATTCGGCATCCAGGAGCGGCCGGGACAACTTCTGCAATCCACTGTTTGCATCTGGTAGCCGCTGCGGCCAGAGTCTGCAACCCGGTTCGTCACTGCACCACGGCTAATCGTGGAGGATTCAGACCCACGGCCCTTCATCAAAGTTCTTCCTCCATCTGTCCCCAACCAGGAGCAAGAAACAGAACCTCATTCGGCATCCCGGGGCCAGAGTTCCGAATTTTCTCCCTCTGTCGCGCGGATCTGTCTCCAGCAGCCTACAGCGACCAGGGCCCACTCTCCTGGGCACACCGTCCACTCTCAGCATCGTATTGCAGCTCCGTCGACTCCTGCTGAGAGCCACCTCGACCACGGACGCTCCAGAGTTGATCCCGCCACATTTGAGTTCCGAGAGTGATCGTGGCAGCCAGTTCTTCAAGCCCCTGCTCCTGGAACCTGTGCAGACCAGAACACTTCGGTCCTGTTGCAGAGCTCCTACCGGCCAGAGACGACCACCAGAAGCCCGGCCAGAATTTACAGACCTCCAGGAGCCAATCACCATCAATTTGGCGCCAGTCCCACGCCATTCTGAGGTCGTCAGCGAGCTCGGGAACTTCCACAGCACAGACGGGTCAGCAGATCGGGCAGCAAGCAGAACTCGGGAGGATCATTTCAGTTCTTTCCATAGTTTCCTCGCCCCTTTGCCTGGCCGGCTTACCGCCCCACCCTGCGTGGTGGTAGTGTTTGCTGTAATTAATCAATTCCCACTCCCGAGATCACCCTCCTGCGCGAGGTGTAGTAATTGTACTCTTGACAGGTTTTGAAGCTACACCGGCGCAGTGTGCGGGGACCACACTTCCCCGCTCGCCCTCGTCTCCGCCCGGGTTCGGCGTCTTCACGCCGATCAGGTGAGCTCTTGGCCACTCTTCTTTGCTGGTTATTACCATTGCTAGCTTAGTATTGCTTTTAGTTGTCCGTCGGAGGTGAGAGGAGCGCCCGATCCTCAATTCAATCAATTATAGTGTTCGCCGCGGAGCGAGTTGAGAGAGTTCCATCACATCCCACGCCCTCGGCGTGCCGGCTACCCGTGAAATCGAACATCCCTGGCCCATTGGGATCTATCCCTATCCGGCCGACCCTTGGAACCGCGAGGTCCAAACTCGGACCCTAACCCCCATCGCCGGTCCTCCTACGGATCCGAGCGTGCTTCCGCGAGCGAAACCGCATGTGTGACGTTGCCGACTCATAGTGCTGCTTGCTATCCTAGGTCCAAGGGAGTCGCGTCACATCAAATTAGTATCATTATCCTCCACTGCATAGTGTGTCACATCACCTGGACGCCTCCATGATTTGGATCTTTTCAAACGACAGGCTGAGCAACGGTCGGGCAGTGGCCAGGGAAGCCCGTGAGCTTAATGATGGAGGCGTCCAGGGGCCTGGACGCCTCCATGATTTGGATTCTTTTCACACGACAGGCTGAGCAACGGTCGGGCAGTGGCCAGGGACGCCCGTGAGCTGAATGATGGAAGCGTCCAGGGGACTGGACGCCTCCATGATTTGTATTCTTTTCAAACGACAGGCTGAGCAACGGTCGGGCAGTGGCCAGGGAGGCCCGTGAGCTGAATGATGGAGGCGTACAGTCTCCTGGACGCCTTCAAGAATATATATATTTTTTATTTTTTTTATTTTATTATTTTTTTCATTTTTTTTGTCATTGATGGAGGCGTCCAGCCTCCTGGACGCCTCCATGATTTTTCTAATTTTTAATTATTTTTATTTATGGGGAGGCGTCCAGGTGCCTGGACGCCTCCATGATTTTTTGATTTTTTTATTATTTTCATTATTTTATATATATATGAATTTATGGAGGCGTCCAGTCTCCTGGACACCTCCAAGATTTTTCACAGAAAAATTTAGAAAAATGTTAAAAAAATTCAGAAAAATAGGAAATCACCAGAGTAATTGAAAATGTGAAGGCCGCCTTGGGGTATCATAGTGTAATATGAGATTTACTCACTGTAATGTCAAGAACGGCGTGTCTACAACTGGCACACGGCTCTCGCCACTAGGGGTGAGCATTATTCGGGTTCAACCCGAAAATCAAACCGAACCGAATGATTTGGTTCGGTTTGGTTTGGGTTCAAACCGAACCGTATTAAAAAATTTGGTTTGGTTTAGTTTTGAAGTTCAAAAAACCGAACAAAATCAAACCGAACCGAATAACCCGAATTTAAGAATATTTTTGTCAAATTAATATAAATATATATGTAACTATAAATCCGAATTTAAAAAGTCCAATTCCCACCATTCAAATGGGGTTTCCGACTTTATGAAATAGGTTTCAAATCACCTTCTATTTTACTGTAATCGAAGTTCTTAATTTTTTATTGAAAATATTATGAAGCTTGTTCTTACCAGTTACAACTTTGTTTGTTATTTTTTTAATATTTACTTTATTTGGTAGAAATTCTTGTACCCTACCTTTCTCTAATGTTGTTCGAATCCAATCTAATTTATAAAATAGGAGATGAATATGGTTCAAACCGAACCAAACCGAACCAAACTGAATTAATTTGGTTTGGTTTGGTTTGGTTTGGTTCGGGTTGAAGCCTTAATTCGGTTCGGTTTGGTTTGAGAAAAATTCTCTTCAAATCAAACCAAACCAAACCGTGCTCACCCCTACTCGCCACGCTCGAGTTCCGACAACCAACACCTTCTGCCTGTGAAAAGACCATGCGCCGACGATCACCAATCGCTCGCCCAGGTTCTTCCTTCTTTCCTGGTCCTCGACCGGGTCCAAAGGAAACATTCCAAACCTCGACAAGCCATCCGTCGACTCTCACGTAGACCGAAGTCGCATCTCGAGCCGCACTCCTCTCGGACACCGCGCCCGATCTCGATCATCGCGCCAACTCGACCCCCTCGGGGAGCACGACGAAACCAAATGACAAAATCCTGGTGTCTTCAGTCATCACCTCACTCGACTCAGACTTACAGGGGAACCATCCCATGCTGGTCACCAAACCATGGATAACCATTGCGACACCAACGTCCTATCAAGGACCATCCTCCGATGCCCATCTCACAAAAGGCCTCCACCCATGTCTGGGGATTTGAGGATGATGCCGTCTCCGGCCCGTACCTGGGCACGCCCGGACGGGGTCGCTTCTGTTCTCGAGGCGCCGTCGAAGTATAGCTGCCAGATAGCTTGTTGGGCATGGTCTACCTCCAGTATTTCATCTTCAGGTAGTTCGGTGGCCAACGGGGAGTCTTCGGGCACGGGTGTGCTGCGAAGAAATCCGCGACGGCTTGTCCCTTAACGGCCTTTTGTGGCACGTAGGTGATGTCAAATTCCATGAGTAGCACGGCCCACTTGCCAAGGCACCCCTTTGGGACTGGCTGGAGAAGAATGTGCTTGATGGGGTCTGCCCTGGATATAAAGCTTACTTCATGGGACAGCATGTAGTGCCTCATCTTCTTGACTGCAAAGACCAAGGCAAGGCAGACCTTCTCAATCGGGGTATACTAGGCCTCTGCGCCCACCAATCTTCGGCTGAGATAGTAGAGAGCCTGCTCTTTTCCCTCATCATTGTTCTGGGTGAGCATTGCCCCCAGTGAGTATTCGGTAGCCGCTATATAGAGGATCAGCGGTCTGCCTTTGACCGGTGCCCCCAGGACGGGCGGGGTCTTCAGGTACTCCTTTAGCTGGTCGAATGCATGCTGGCATTCACGGCCCCAGCTGAAGGGTGCATTCTTCATCATTAGTCTGTGGAAGGGTTGGCAGAGCCCTGACAGGTTGGAGATGAACCTGCGGATGTAAGCTAGACGCCCCTGCAGGGATCTCAGCTCTCCCAGACTCTTCGGAGGGGGCAACTCCTGGATGGCCTTTATCTTCAAGGGGTCGATCTCGATCCCTCTGTGTCGGATAATAAAGCCGAGGAACTTCCCACTGGACATGCCAAAGGCGCACTTCATGGGGTTCATTTTTAGCCCGTATAGACGGAGCCTTTGGAAGACGACCCTGAGGTCGCTCAGGTGTTCACCCCTCTTCTTAGTCTTAACGACCAGATCGTCAATGTAGCATTCGACCTTACTGTACAGCAGCTCGTCGAAGATCTTGGTCATTGCCCGCTGATATGTGGCACCAGCATTCTTGAGGCCGAAGGGCATCCTCTTGTAGTGGAATATTCCCTTGGGCGATCTGAAGGCAGTGTGAATCCGATCGTGGTTGGCTATCCAGATTTGGTTATAGCCGGACGATCCATCCATAAAGGACAGGGCCTCGTGGCCAGTGGTTGCATCAATCATCACTTCGGTGATAGGCACCGGGAAGTCATCTTTTGGGCAGGCTTTATTCAGGTCGCGGAAGTCCACGCAAATCCTGATCTGTCCATTCTTCTTTTTCATTGGTACAATGTTGGCCAACCACGTGGTGTATTGGTTTTCTGCCATGAAGCCGACGTCTATGAGCTTGTCGACCTCCTTGCAGATCTGGCTGGTTAATTCCGGCCTCATGCGCCGGGGAGGTTGCTTCACTGGTTCCATCTTGGGGTCAATGGACAGGATGTGCTGAGTCACCTCGGGGCTGAGCCCAGGCATTTCTTTGTAGTTCCAGGTAAAACAATCCTGGAATTCCTGTAGCAGCTTTATGTATTGCTCCCTCTCATGTAGAGACATGAGAGCACTCAGAAAGGTCGGCCTGGGGTCACCTTCTGTGCCAAGGTCAATTTCAACCAATTCGTCGACCGTGGCCTGGTCGCCATTTTCAATTTCCGGCGGGGTCGACGACAAATCAACGAAATCTTGGTCTTCATTGTCCTCGGGCTCGAGGACGCCATCTTCCTCTCCTTGTTCCTCATAGTTGGGCATGGAGGCTGCATTCACCGCACACTCCTCCTGGACCGTAGCCACTGGGTCAGTGAGGTCCTCTGGTGCAGAAAGGCATAGGGCCACCTCGGGATCTTCTATGTACTCATCATAGACAGCTCCTGCGAGGGCCGGGGTAGCCGCATCTTCAGGCACCTGGTACTGGATGGATAGGGTATAGGCTCCTGCTCTGGGGCTGTCCGCCACATGGGGGCGTGGAGGGGCTATCACATAATCTCCCATTCTGAGCTCGTCCCTGTCAATGAGGTTTTGAGCAATGTCTTTGAAGACGTAGCAGTCTTCAATGGCGTGGCCCAGCATCTGGTGGTAGGGACAGAATAGCGGGTCCCCGCTCCTTCTGGTGTCTTGCGGCCTCTTGGACCGTGGGAGGGAGACTTTGCCGTAATGACAGGCCCAGTCGAAGATGCCTCGGGTCTTCTCTCTCGAGAAGGAGTAGGGCTTCTGCAGCTTCTCTTGGAGTGTCAGACCTTGCCTGGTCGGCCGCTCGGTCAACGAGCTTGCCGTGTCTCTCATTCCCCGTCTTGACCAGACGGGGGTGTCGGGACTGGTATCTCGGGGCCGAGGCAGACGGCTGCTCCACGGGTGGAGAGAACCCTGGATCAGGTCGGCGACTAGTGAGGTCAACTTGGCCAGCCGCATTTTTAGCATCTCGATCTCCCGTTGCTGCCTCTTGTACAAGGCGTACATGACGGGGTCGTATCGAGGGGAATTCGGAGCATGGCATGTGCTACTGCTCCTTACTTCGCCGATAGGCCGAGAAGGCGCCTCGACGGTGTGCCCTCTCGAGGTTGATCCTTCGGAGAGGGAGGGGGTCTTCTCCATGCAGCGGCGGCTGGGAGGTTTCCACAGGAACACTTCTTCATCTTGCAGCTCTTCAGCCGGGGGCCCGGGGTAGGCATTTTGGTGGGCTTCTCGCAAATCTGTACCTTCTGCGGGGTCGTCGCCGGACCTTGTCGAGACCGACATGACATTAGTCTCGTGATAATCCTCTAGTGAAAAGCCTAGACCGGGGTGCTTGGTAATTTTCAGCAACCGTCGATCCAGGTTTGGTGGGTTCCACATTCTTTCAAACATTTCCTTCCGGCTGGAGGGCTGGTAGGGAGGAATCTTTTGCTTTCTGACCATTCTGGCTGCTTGGTCAGTCATATGGGGGAGTCCCGCGATGGGGACGTGCGGGTCACGCAACTCGTCAGGGAATCGGCAATCATCGTCTTCCCTGACCGGCTTCTCCCCGGCAACATAGAAGATAGTGGGCGGCCCCTCAGGGTTAGGCACCTCGAAGGTTCTCAATTGCTCTGCGGCTTGACATTCTATTTCTATTACAGGCTTGACGATCCCTGGCGGGACCCTGACATCTTCTAGCAAGTCTTCGAGGCAGGGCGCTCCCGGTGTGGGGTAGATGGCGAGAGGGACTGCCTTGAATACCCCTTCTTCTTGTGCGATAAACGACACATGTGGGGGAGCAACATAGCCTAGGGGCGGCGGAGGAAACCAACCGCCTGGCTCCATTTTCTTCTTTCCCTTGTCCTAGGCAGCTTGAGGAGCTTGCTTCGCCTTTTTCAGATACAGGTTAGCATCTGACAAGTGACACTCGAACACCTCGAACGGGTGGAGTTCGGTGAAGATTCTGACTTCCTTCCCCTCGGAAGGGTATTTGATGCATTGGTGCAAGGTGGAAGGCACCACCCTGTTCTGGTGTAGCCAAGGCCGGCCAAGCAACGCCTTGTAGGAAGTGTTGGAGTTGATGACGTGGAACTGGACCTTGGTGGTGAAGTCATCAAAGGTCAAGTTGAACTCTGCAACCCCCATGGGCACCTCACACTTCTGGTTAAAGCCAGCAATCTTGACATTCTTAACCTCAACCAAGTGTACGTCAAAGTAGTGTTTCTGGTATACTCGGTAGGAGAGTATATTCACCGCTGCCCCTGGGTCGATCATGACCCTGTTGATAGGCTGGCCATTCAACTGCCCTTTCATGTAGAGGGGTCTGTTGTGACTACAGGTCGGCAGGAGCATGTCATCTTCTGTGAAGGCCACAGCCACTTCAGGTGCTATTTCTGCCAGACAGGCTTCAAGGTGTGCTGGGGTCTGGAGTGCGGCAATGATGGCTTGCCGTGTTTCTTCATCCAAGGACAACATCTCCCACACGGTGAACCGGGTCGGGATCTTCTTGAGGTGTCTGACTATCCGCTCGGCAGCCCGCACCTTGAGCAATTTCATCTCTTCGGGCTTGCCGCGCCTGCCCCCATCCTGGGGTTGGGGTGCCAGATCAGGGGATGCCGGCTTTGTGGATTCTGCTGCAACCTGTTGAGCCGGCGGGGCCTGCTGGGCTTCCTCTATTTCTCGCATGAATTCGGCGAGGTTTGGGACGCCGTTGGATTCTTCTTCTGGCTGAGTAGGGGTTGCGGCCGGTGGAGCTTGGAGACTGCTTGCTTTTCTGGTCGCAGAGGATCCCTGGGGGCGCGCCTGCCTTCCTGCCCGAGCTGACAGGAACTCGGCGAATGAAGGGGCGCCTTGACTCTTGGTGCCTCCGGGGTAGAGACCCGATGGGGGAGGGATCTCGGTACCTTGGACCTCGGGCTCGGGGACCCGATATGGTTGTTCTCCCCTGAGCATGATGTTGAGGTTGTCCTGAGGAGGGCGCCCCCACTTCTTCCCTGACCTGGTGGCGTGCTGGGAGGTGGACGCTTCCGCTTGATTCACCTCTGCTGGTTCATGGGGTGGGTCCCCTTCTTTCTCTTCCAGGGAGAGAGCGGTGTCGAACAGTGCCGAGAGGGTATTGCAGGCAACGACGACCTCCTTCTTCTTCTTGCCCCTGGGTCTTCTTTTCTTCTTCTTCTTTCCTGCTGTGGCCAGTGGCGGCTCTTGGGGGAGTTCACCCCACAGGGGAGACTCTTTGGCAGCTTCAGCTTCTATTCCTGGAGCCAGCTCGAGTGATTCGAACTCCTTCCAGGGGACATATTCTTTCAGCTCCACAGGCTGGATTTCGGGCTGTTCATAATCTTCGAGCCCGTCAATAATGGCCTGGAGTCTTTCAATCGCCGAGCTTGTTTTCTTATGCATCCGCAGCGGGACAGAGCTCTTCTTGTTGTGAGTGGGCCGTCTCATGACCAACCGGGGGGCCGTGTCATGGCAAACTGGGCTCGCTGGGGGCGGTGCAGGCAAGGGCGCCGCCTCTCTCAGATGAATTCCTGGAATAGGCCGAGGGGCACGCGCCTTTCTGTTCTTTCTGGATGTAGTCTGCCAACCTTCCTGGTCTTGAGCTGGGGCCATGATCCCACTCCTCAGGCAACTCCTGGTATAGTGAGACCATGTTAACAGAGGAGGTTATGCTAGGCAACTCGTGCGGCTGCGGGGGGTCTACTTTATGCTCCCCCATGTCCAGCTCCCCGTTCTTGATTAAGGACTCAATAATGTCCTTGAAGACGTAGCAGTCTTCAATAGTATGCCCGAGCACCCGGTGGTACATGCAGAAGCGCGGATCATCTTTCTTCTTCAAGTCGCCGGGCCTTTTCGGCTCTGGCAGTGTGATTTTATTGTAGGTGGTTGCCCATTCAAACAGGAGCTTGGACTTGTCTCGGGAGAAGGAATATAGCTTGTTTCTCATCTTCTCCCTTAGTGAGGGGCCCTCCCGCCGTTCTGTGGTTCTGGGCTGAGGAAGGTTGGCAGCCCCCTTGGCTTTCTCTTTCTGCTTTTCAAAAGCCTGGAAGTCTAATGTGTGCACCTCAGGGGGAGCCGGCTTCTTCTCGGCCTGCCTGGCTCTCTGGCTTGACATGGCTGGAGTGGAGGAGTATCGGGCCAAGAATGCCTCGATCTCTGCTACCACATTATTCAGGCGGTCAAATGTCTTGACCTCAGTGCCGATCATCCTTTCTAGAATTTCCTTTTTTAAATTTTGCTTGCAGATCTGCACCGCGTCCTCCAGATGCGGGGGGGGCGCTTGCACCTCATACTAAGGTTTCTCCATCTTTTAATGTAGTCGAGGGCCGACTCGTCATTCCTTTGCCTTGTGGCATAAAGTTCAGCCATAGTAACTTCTCTTTCGGCCACATAGAACCTTTTTTTAAACTTCTTCTGCATGTCGGGCCAATCAGCTACAGACCTGGGTGGCAAGCTGGAGTACCACTCGAAGGCCATCCTGGTAAGTGTCGAGCCAAAGAATTTCAGGAGGTAGGCCTCATCAGCAGCCAGGTCCCCCATGACGTTCACATAATAGGCAATGTGCTCCCTGGGAGACCCCTGCCCGTTGAACTTCTCAAATTTCGGCAGCTTGGTGACGCCAACCGGCAGCTTCCTTGCAGCATAGTGAGCCGGGTAGGGTACCCGGTAGACGTCGAACGACGCCTGATCCCCTTCGCCCCTCTCGGCCAATTTCATATCTATCATCTGTTCAAGCATCAACCGGCTGACTGCCGCCGGGTCGACCGGATTTGGGTAGAAATGAGCGGGCTGCGCGCTCGAGGTGGCCACCACGGTCGCCCGGGGAGCCATAGGGGACCCTTGTGAAGGCGGAGCCTGTGGCGGGGTCGCCGCTGTGCAATGTGTTTGCTGTGGGGGTGCGGCCCCGAGGGGGGTGAGGACTGCCGGGAGAGCTGCCTCTGAGGACTGCCCCCTGTCCCCGGGTGCTTCGGGTATACTCTCCGTTTGCCAGGACGTCGAGGGTGGTGTGTTCCACTCATTCAGCTGCTTTTTAAGCGACTCGATTTCCTGCTGGAATCGTTGCATCATGAGCAGTATTGTAGGGTCAGCTGTGGGAAGGCTGGGCATGCCCCCTGTCTCTTCGGCCGGGGCGTCCTCGGATGATGTTGACGGTCCGCCACTCGTGTCGCCGGTAGTGACCACGTTGGCCGTGAGGGCCGTCGGGGGTTCATCAAATAAGGTTCCTTCGGGGCCTGGCGGTGCCACACTGCCTGCCGCTCTCCCTCTTCTGGTGAGAGGTCCCGGTCTGGCGGCGATTCTGGCCACCTCTTCCGGATCGGTGGGCAAGGCCCCATACCGACCATGAACTCCTACCATGTTGCAGGTGAATGTCTGCCATCTCTTGCTTTTGTTTCTTTTTGTCGCCCTCCTGGACGATCTTCCTGGGATCACCAGCCTGTCGAAGACCGATCGTTGGGGCGGCGCTTCCTCCCGTACAGGGGACTGGCGCGGCTCCTCCGAGCGATTCCTCGATTCTACGCTGGGTGCGGGTCGGGCTCCCTCTTCTCAGAAAGCGGAGGCCACTGCCCCCAGGAGTCTCTGGCGGCTCGCGGGAGTGCTACCCGAGCCTCGGAGGTAATTCCTCATAGCCTGCTCGATCGCCTCCCATTCCTGGTCGGGGAGAGCAGCTTGTGGTTGCACGTCGAGGACGGCGGCAGGTGGAGAGTATGCCCTGAGAGCCGGACGGGTGGCGTTGTGTCGGCGCCCACGGCGACGGCGGTGGACCGTCTCGGGTGGCCCCACGATGACGGGTGCCGGTGGGAGAGTTGGGGTCATCACCTCGACCCTGTCATCTCGTGGGGCCCTCCTCGGGCGGAAAATGCTGGGCCCCGCCTGGGCGGGTGCAGTGGGCTGGGCCTCTTTGGGTACCCAGACTTGCTTTACTTTGGCCGGCCTGTGAGCCGGCGCAGTCCTTGGTGATGCGGCGACAACGACAGGTGTCGCCTTCTCTTTCAGCTTCCCGAGCTCCTGGAAGGGGTTTTGGACCGGAACGGTCGGGACGATGCGGTCCGGTGCCACAGGGGATCTTTCCCCGTCCAGACGGACTCGGTGGGTCCCCATGGTCATAGTCTTCCCAGAATTGGACATGCGGCACCCCGAGCCAGCGCTAGCGTCGTTTCTCCGGAGCCTCCTCCGGTGAGATGTCGACCCCTGGTGGGATGGGCCGGTAGTTTGGTGCACGTTGCAGCTGAGCGTCGTTGTCCGGACGCTGTTGTTGTTCTTGGCCACAGCTCGGCCGACAGCAGCTTCGATGGCCCCCGGGACGGGAGCGTCGGTCTGGGACTCCGTTGGTGACTCCACGTCGAGGATCTTGGCGAAGGCCACCCCCAAGAAGTTGGGGAAGCCCACAGTGGGAGGGAAGCTCCCAAAGTTAAGGGGGACCGCGAGGTACCCGCCTCGGACGTGGTTCTCCACGATCTGAGGGCCACAGACAACCGCCATTGTCGGTTCCATGATGCCGCTTTCTCTCTTCCTGCATTCAAGAAGGTAGCACAATTAGTATTACAAGAAGGGGGGCCGCGGGGCCCCTACTTTCGGCAAAGAGATGAAGGGTGGATCGGTCTCACCGGGCATGCCAGAGTTGTGGGCGCACTTTTTATTTAATGATTATTTTGTTCGTTCGTCGGTGTGTTAAGTGCATGGGCGTGCCAGTCACCGAAGTGACGATTTATTCGGGCTCCGAAGAGCCCATGGTGCGCTCGATCTGACTTCGTCAGACAATTGTGTGGTTCGTGTCGGGACCGAATCCCGTCGCGCCATAAAGGTCACGACGTCATTTGCATCCCCCATACGAGGGAATACCCTTGATTAATTGCCGAAATTAGGGGCCCTGCGGCCGAAAAGAATAATACCAATTGCGCGAGAGAAGGCACGAATAGTTCACGATAAGAGCTGCATTCGGGCCATAAGTCATCGGCCATGTCGGTCACTCGTGGACCTTTTCATGTCCGGACACGAGTCCGTGATAAAAAGTGCGGCGGGAAAACTGGGACGGATCCGTTCAAATGTCTGCCGAGTGCACGACAATTTTAATGATGATCGGGAAGGGCCCAAAGGACGAGAAACGAGTTCGGTCTAGTAGGAATGTCGGCCCGAGGCTAGGTCGGGACCGGACCATGTTGGGATGATTCCCAAGGTTCGAGCCTGGCTTGAGGGGGGGCAGCATTATTGTTCCTTTTGCCCCCGGGTCCCGGGAAGAGATGGGACTGCAGTGTGGGCCTTAGCATCTCTTATCTGGGATTTTCTTAGTTATACGTTCTGGTCTCTGCTCTGTCGTTTGTTACATCTTTATGTATTTGTCCTGGACGGTTTCTCTTCTTCTATGCATTATTATTATTATTATTACCATTATTATTTATTTTATTGTTTTCATTACCCCTCCCGCCTCTTTTATCATTATTGATTTTGCATATTCGGAGTCCTTTAATTGGCATAATTTCGTTGTTTTGTTTGCTATTATTAATACCATTATTATGCTATATACATGCATATGTGTAGTATGCCGGCGAAGAGAGTAGGGTGTATCGCTGGGAGACCTCAAAAGGAGTGTACCGGCGAAGGGAATAGGTGTACCGCTGAGAGTGCAAAAGGGGCGTGCCGCTGGGGGCTAAAGGGGGTGTACCACTGAGGGTTTAGGAGATGGTACTGGCCAAGTGTGCCGGCGAAGGGCTGTTGAAGGGTAAAGGTAGTGTGCGGGGGAAGAGGCTTTGAAGTGTGCCGCTGAAGGCTGGGAGGAGTGTGCCGGCGAAGGGATTGGATGAGCATGCCACTGAAAGATGACTAGAGTGCACCATTGAAGGGGCCAATCAGGGCGTGGTGGTGGAGGTTCGTTCTTTTATTATCTGTTTTAAGGCTTTTCTTTTCTTCTTGTCTTAATCTTCATGTAGTTTTATACAAACTTCTCCCCTTCTCTTTGCTTTGTTCTGTTTGGCCTCTTCTCGTAAATCAGACGTCTGGTCTGCCAGGTTGTCAATCAGTCCAGTTCTCGTCATGATGCCATCAGTAGCTTACTTAATTGAAAGGTTTCATTGATTATTCTATTCGTTTGTTGCTTCCTTTTGCCTTATTCAACATTTTATTATTTTCTCACAAAAATTTGGCAGCATCTCCCCTTGACCCGGGGCGTAAGGGCGATACAGGGAACGCGCCCACATGGAGTGGCGGGACCCGACAACTGGAGGTGTGCGCCCGAGGGTAGCAACACCTTTATAAAGCCTCGGAAAACACGAAGGCGATCAACGAGCTGGGGCATGGCCAGAAGGCATGCCACTGAGGGCCTAGAGGGTGTGCCGCTGAGGGCCAATGGGTGTGTGCCGCTGAGGGCCAATGGGTGTGCTGTTGAGGGCCAATGGGGTGTGCCGCTGAGGGCCAATGGGGGTGTGCCGCTGAGGGCCAATGTGGTGTGCCGGCCAAGAGCCGGAAAGGTGTATCGCTGGAGGATTAAAAGGTGTTAAGTGTGTAGGCTGGGAGGCTTGCAGATCATCCGAGAAAAGAAGGGGAGTTCGAGGCCAAGGGTGCGCCACTGGTAACTGGGTGTTCGGAGAGAGAACAAGGGTCTCCCTCTCTCCTTGAGCCGGTGGGCACAATAGATAGCCATGGAGGGGAGTGAAGAGCCCATAAGGCCAAAACTCACAGGGAAAGAATCACATTGCTACGGAGGTTCCAAAACGCCAGAGCAGGGGGATGGATGGAAAAAGAACAACACATCATACACCGTGAACACGGGAATAAACCAATGGAAATGGCAGGAGAGACCCAAGGAGGGTGATTTTTCATTCATGGGAAGCAAAGGGGCCGAAGCCCTACATATACATTAACGGACACACCCGAGCCAAGGCTGCGGCGAGAAAGAAAATCTGAAAGCAAAAGAAAGGGAAGAGGGAAGCAAGGAAAGCCAGGAAGAGGAAGGTGCCGGGACTGAAGTAGGGATGATCGTCCACCCTCCTTCTCCCACACCTCCCCCCCCTTAATACATCAAGCCCTTCTTCTCTCTTACTCTCTCTTTTCTCGGTGGCCGTCGGAGGAAGCTCACGCCGAAACGTCTCTTCTTCTCTTCTCTATCCTTCTTTGTGTGTCCTTTGTGTCCTCTGGCTTTTTCTCCATTCCCCTTTTCTTTGTCAAAGCTGGGGGTCTTTTATATTCCCAGCAGCGGGGAGCCTTCGAGCACGGCCGTCGAAGGTGGGAAGCGGCTTGCGATGATGCGTTTGACCTGCCCTCTGTCCTGACTGTCAGCTGAGTAGCCTGCGTGGCCCAACGACCGGCTGACACCTCGGACGACTCACTGCGCGCCAAGGATGCGTAGGGCATGGGCTTCACGTCGTCTTGCCGTTGAAAAGCTTCAATGCTGTGCCGCTGGCGAGTTGCAAAGGCGTGCCGCTGGAGAGCCAAAAAGGCGTGCCGTTGAAGACCTCCTAAGGGCGTGCCGCTGAACCCCACGGGGGTGTGCCGCTGAAGGCCCTGGGGGCCGTACCGCTGGAGCCCATGGGGGCTGTGCCGCTGAACCCCCCCTGGGGGGTGTGCCGCTGAACACCTTTTGGGGTGTGCCGCTGAACCCCATGGGGGCGGTGTGCCGCTGGACAGCCCAGTGGGTGTGCCGCTGGAGGCCTTGGGCCGTGCCGCTGAGCACCCCAGGGCATGCCGTTGAAGGCCAAATTGGGCATGTTTTTGAGCCCGCTCTGAGCCCGCTATGGACACGAGTCATGGCCTATTTGGCTTTCTTGGAAGCTCACGGATTGTGGGGGCTATTTGTGCTTGGTTTCTCTTCACTGTCGTGACTCCTGGCGATGGCTTCGCGATAGTTTCTCTCGGGGCCTATTCACTCGGGCCGCTGTTGATACTGGGCCGAGTAGGATGTCACGGGTGTGCAATTTTCGGTGTCCACAAATGCCCCCCACCCACAGGTAGCGCAGGCGAAGGGTGAGTTGGGCGGTGCCCGCGGGTGTCTTTGTCTCTTCTCTCTTTGTCGGTGCCGACGGGGTGTCGGGAGCCGAGCTGGTTTGTTGGTCTCTTTGTCTCTTGGTCTGTTCGTCAGCGCCGACGGGGTGTCGGGAACTGACCTGGCCTCTTGGTCTCTTGGTCTCTTTGTCTCTTCGTCAGTGCCGACAAGGTGTCGGGAGCTGACCTGGCTTGTTGGTCTCTTGGTCTCTTCGTCAGTGCCGACAGGGCATCGGGAACTGACCTGGTTTGTTGATCTCTTAGTCTCTTCGTCAGTGCCGATAGGGTGCCGAGAACCGACCTGGTTTGTTGATCTCTTTGTCTCTTGGTCTCTTCGTCAGTGCCGACAGGGTGTCGGGAACTGACCTGGTCTCTTTGTCTCTTGGTCTCTTGGTCTCTTCGTCAGTGTCGACAGGATGTCGGGAGCTGACCTGGTTTGTTGATCTCTTGGTCTCTTCGTCAATGCCGACAGGGTGTCGGGCGCTGACCTGGCTTATTGTTCTCTTCTTGTCTTTTCTTGCTCTCTTTTTTTGTACCACGTTACCGATACAAGCGCCCTCTCGGGTTTTCGCCGGTACCGGCCCCCTCTTGCTTTTATCCACGCACCCTTTCATATTTTCACGTGGCGGGGTACCCAATTTTACCTGTAGCGCCCTTTCGGGTTTTCGCCACAGCCGGGTTGTTGCCATTTTTGCCCTTGTCCCCATGTAGGGGCGAGTCCAGCGGGGTATCTCTATTTTTAACCCCATTTTCTTTTCTCTTTTTTTTTTGAGTGATATGCTAGTGTCGGCTAGGGTGTGAAGCCTTGCGCCGGAAGGTAAGGCCTATTCGTTGGCAAGAAGAAAATGCCAACGCAACGGGGGGATTCGTGCCGATTCGGACGTAAGGTCCGTAATGGCAATATTGTGCGGAGCAAGTGGCTAGGGCACAGGGCCTTGCGCCGGAGAGGGACTTATTCGTCGGCAAGGGACTAATGCCAACGCAAGGATAGAGGTTTTACCGACCCGAGCGTAAGGCCCATGACGGTACTTCTATATGACGGGAGGTGACTGAAGCACGGGGCTACATGCGAGGGACGGGCTTGTTTATTGACGGGGTAGTGGTACCATGGCAAGGGTAGGGTTGCATAGGTAGAGTCGTTTTTGCTTATGTGGACGCCCACATGACCAGGATTGTGGGGATGGAATGTTTTCCCCGGAGACATTTATTACTGTATCTCATCGACTTACTCCCCGCGTGTGTGAGCGGATGAGTATGTAAATGTGTGTACATACATGGATATATATATATATACACACATATATATATATGTATATGTATATTATATATATATATTTAATATCTTTCGTATATCTATTTTTTTCCTTCTATTTTCTTCTTTTATTTTCTCCTTTTATTTCCCTTCTTTCTCTTCCCTTTCTAACCCTCTTTTTTATATTCCTCTATTTTTCCTCCTTTCTTTTCTTTTCTCTTCCTCTTTTTTTTATCTCTCCTTTATTTTCTCCCCTCCTTTTCATTTCCCCGTCTCCCTCTTTTTTATTTCTCTTTTCTCCCTTTTTCATATTTATTTTTCTTTTCTTTCCCCGCTCTTCCCTCTCATTTCCCTCTTATTTCTCCTTCCCTTCTTTTTTTTATATAAAAGGGGGGTGTGGGGGCGTTTCGAACGGTTACCCGTTTCGAACTGCCCCCCCCTCTTCCCTCTCTCTTTCTCTTTTTGGTGACCGAACGGGCGAACTTCCCCCCCTCGTCCTTCTTCTTCCTCTCCGAGCACGACCACCGCCGCTGCCGTCGTCGTCGTCGCTGGGGTGAGGACGACCGCCGTAGAGGCCTCCCTCCTCATCCTCTCTTCTCCGTTCTTCCCTATCCTCTCTTCCCTCTCCTCTATTCCCCCCCCCTTCCTTATCTTTTCGTATAGGGCACGGTGAGGCCCTAGGCCTCGTCCCCCTCTTCTTTCATCATTTTTTTGGGTTCCCTCTCTTCTTCTTCCCCGTCTCCGGTGTCGTAGACGGCCGCCGGTGAGTGTGCGTGGGGGTTCACCGGGGAGAGGGCGTTGGAGCGCGTCGGGGGAGAGGCCCTAGGGTGTGCCGGCAAAAGGCGCTCCCAGGCGCACCGGGGAAGGCCACATGGGCAGGGGTGTGTCGGTGAAGCATCTTTAGGAGCGCGCCGGGGAAGGCATCTTAGGGCATGCCGGCGAACGACGCTCCCAGGTGTACCGGGGGAGGTCGCCTTAGTTGGTGTGCCGGGGAGGGCACACGGGGAACGTGTGCCGGTAAAGCCCCCGTGGGTGTGCCGGGGAGGGCACACGGGGAACGTGTGCCGGTAAAGCCCCCGTGGGTGTGCCGGGGAGGGCACACGGGGAACGTGTGCCGGTAAAGCCCCCGTGGGTGTGCCGGGGAGGGCACCACGGGGACTGTGCCGGAGAAGAGCCGTTTCGGGGGGCTGTGCTGGCGAACGGGATAGCGTGCCAGGGAAGATTTCCCATGGGTGTGCCGGCGAGGAAGCCGAATAGTGTGCCGGCGAGGCCCCTACGGGGTGTGCCGGGGAAGGTTACCACAGGGTGTGCCGGCGAAGCCACCTGGAGGGTGTGCCGGCGAAGCCACTGGCAGGGTGTGCCGGGGAAGGCACCCGCGGGGTGTGCCGGCGAAGCCACTAGCAGGGTGTGCCGGGGAAGGCACCCGCGGGGTGTGCCGGCGAAGCCACTAGCAGGGTGTGCCGGGGAAGGCGCCTGCAGGGGGGTTCTGGGCAGTGCACCGGCGAGGGGAAGAGGAAGACTCTCTTTGGAGCTGCTGACTTCTGGTGTTGCCCTTCGGGGCCCACCGTGACTTTGTTGGGGCCGTCACTCCTTGTGGGCGCGCACCAGTGTTTTCCCTTACGCCTCTGGCCTAGGGGAAACTCTGCCGAAATTTCGTCAGAAATTGGCAATATCTTGTTCATTTCACTTGTAGTAAAGCCCCTTTAGAGTCTTTCATTTCCTTTTGCATGTGACTTATTCTGATCTTTGATTTGTGTATCTTTGCAGACAAATGGCTGCCCCAAGTGGTTCTTCTTCCCCTGCTGCTACTGTTGGTGCCGATCTCATTGCGCGAGGTCCAGTGCCAGCGGTCACATGGCTTAACGTGGAGGACTTGGACCGTGAACATGCGGAAATAGCTGCCTTGGCCGAATCGTCGGGGTCTGACAGTGAGAGCATGGACGTCCGCAGACTTGTCAGGGTTGAAAGCGGCTTCACGTTTGATCGGGCCACCGGGGAGTACAGGAAGGACTTCCCGAAGGATAAACACCTTATCCGATTTCTGGGCGTCTGCGTTCCCAGGAGGGGCGAGATTTCCGCGTCATAAAGGCTGTCGAGCGGGCGGTCCTGCATGCCCGAGACAGTCTATTATACAGCGTTCCCAGGAGCATTCCAATGTACTTGGTGGGAGAAGCCCGAGAGTGGAAGCCCGTCCAGGGGATTGAAGGAGTGCTGCCAGCCGAAGACAAACTAGTACGGGCGCCTCAATTTATTCCAGCGAAATGGGACATGTCCGCCGGGAAGGTGCACAGCGAGTCGCCTAAATTCGGCTTATTCTTTGCTCCCCTGAAATGGGGTTACAGGGAGGAACCCTTCATCTTGGACTGCTTAGCTATCAGGTTCAAGTATGAGCTATCACTGGGTTGGTTCGGGGAGCTGAAGCTTCAAGACGCCTACAGCTTCCAGGAAGGGGCAGTGGAGTTTACCGAATATGTACTGTTCAACTATGCCCCATTGCTGGTCCGGGTCGGCATCTACCACAGTGTGTACGCCTCTCGGTACGGCTACCCTATCTCCAAGGGTCTATGCTGTGGCATGATAGAAGTGTTCAGTGTGGAGACCAACACCTTCTACACGGCAGAGGGCGAGACTTCACTTGATTTGTGGAGCCTGAGCCAGTTGAGCGGCTTGCCCATTGACGGGGAGCCTTATGAATAAGTATGCCTCCCGGACTTGATCAAGGATGAGACTAACGGGGACGGCTATTATTCTCTCGGGTACTCATACCGGTACCTGATGAAGGCATACCAAGAGCTGTATCAGTCATCGCACAAGGGGAAGCAGCCCGCCCGTGGGGACAGAAAGAGGGTGCGCATGGCAGTATGGCTTGAATACTTCTACGACGGGCTGAAGCAGTATGACGATTTTCCCTGCGTTGGCACCGCCGTTGCTTGCAAGAAGCGTGCAAAGCCCAAGCATGATGTGAAGATCCCCTCCAGGGGGCGTCGGAGCGGGCCCAACCCGATGGGCGTTGACCCGCAGACTCACTGTGCCGCCTACCTCACCTACTGGCTGTGCTCGTTTGCCATGCCATACGGCGACGAGACATTTATTCGGCCGGACCCTATCTACCCGGCCTGTCAGATGGCGTGGGGTATCAAGCTGTCCCTATCCCCGGCGACTCTTTGCTTAATTTACAAGGCTCTGGGAGATATCAGCACGCACCAGTTCCCGAGGCAGGCTCGATACTTGTGCCCACTGCATTTCTTCAACGCGTGGGTTTGTTCACTGTTTCCGGAGTTCGCCCCACGAGTTCTTCAGGACTGGGGACTGGTGCCGAGAATGCTAGAGTTTGCCAGTGCGGAGCCGGCTTCTACCTCTATGCGGATGTTCGACATTCGGGGCCGGTTGATGGCGGTCCCCCGGGATGCGGCCGGCACCATTCACTTTTGGACGCTGGCTGCGCACTCAAGTCCTCTGGTGAACAACAAGAGGGAGTGCAAAGATGACCGGGTGGAGAAGTACGCCCACCCCATAAGCCAGGAGACCGTGGTCCGCCCGCTGCTGGAGCCTGAGCTGAGGGACTGGGCGCTATCCATTCGCCCCAGTGTGTTGGCGTTCAGAAAGGGGGACAATGTGTTGCTGGAGCCGTACTACCCCTTTCGGTTTGGCCGGAACTTCAGATATGACCAGCATATCCCCGTCTACCATGCACAGTTCGGCCTGCCCTCGCGGAACATCCGGGGGAGTTCAGTCGCCGAGCACTCCAAGAGCTGGTGGGACTTCTTCCATCGAGCGGACTCTGCCTCCTTCAGGGTGCCGGCCCCGGGTCGCATTCCCCAAGTGACCCAGGATTACATCAAGTGGTGGAATGTTCGGACTGCCTTCTATCGACTACATAAGACCGACTGCTGGGATGGGGCCGAGAGGAGGTTCCTCAGTCGGTAGCCAGTGCCAGTACTTGATATTGAGCCAGATCACCTTCTTCGGCTCAAGAACAGGCAGGAGAAGGAGGTGGCGGCATTTATGGCAGCACGTCGGGAAGCCCGTGATAAGAGGCCGACGCCGAGAGTAGAGTTACCTCCGGTGGCGAAGGACAATTATCAGAAGACGCTGAGGGACCTGTGTCAAGTGGGGAGCGACCGCCTGGAGCTTATTAATTACCCTCTCCCTATGGAAGAGGAGGGCACTCCTGCCAAGAGCTGGCGTCCAGAGAGGGACTCGGCCTGCCCGTACCACACTTTCATGATGCGGGAGGAGAGGAAGCCCGGAAATTACAAAGACACTACATGGCTGTATGTCATCCTCCGGGTGAACGGGCTGAAGATCGAAGACCAAACAGCCGTACTTCTGAGCAAGCGCCTGCACGTCCCATATTATTATGCCGATGGGTGAGGCATGGACCACTTTAATCTTTTCTGCCACCTTTCCTCAAAGAAGCACACCGATCTGGCCAACCTCATCGATCGTTGCCAAAAGATTGAAGACGTTTGCTGGCTGGTCCGGGAGGCGGCACGTCGAGATAAAGAGCCATCCCTGAACTACTGGCCGATCACGCTGCGACTATATACTGGCCCTCATGGTATTTGATCTCTTCTTCTTCTTTGGTCTTGTCTCTTACCATTGCGGCCTTCGCGGTGAGTTGGGTACTAATCCTAGATGCATGTTTGTTCTTTCCTCTTCCTTTTTTTTTCAGACCATCCCGACAGCACGCAGCTGGCCACGTATCGGAACCTCCTCCGGCTTGTGAAGAAACCCGCATATTTTGAAGCCGCGCCGCTGGCTCTGACTACGGCTCCTTTGCCTAAAGCTGCGAAGAGGCCCCGGGCCAAATCGCCCGTGAAGAAGGCGGTGGATACCGCGAAGTCGGCCAAACAGCGGGACACGAAGCGGAGAAAAACAGAGGTGGCCAAAGCTCCGACCGTCATCCCTCCGGGGCCACGGGTCCCAACTTTTAAGGAATTTGAAGTTGCTCGACCCGAGCCAAGCCAACCTGCCGGTCAATACCTTCGCCCCCCAGTGTGTCTCTTAATTCCCTCTTTTTTTTCATTTTCATATTGGAGCATGGTCCTGACACTTAAATATTTCTTTTGCCTCAGCCCCTGTAGAAGAGCTCGTGCCTACACCTGTTCCTGATGCGGGAGAGCCAGTTCCTATGCCCGCGCCTGACATGGGTGAAGCCGTGGTCATAGCAAAGGCGACCTCGGTGGCGGCTCCGGCTCCCTCACCGCAGGCCAAGGGAAGGTCCCGAGCAAAGTCGCCTGTTAAGAAGGCGTTGGCTGCTGCCATGGTGGCCGGGCAGCAAGCGGCAAAGCGGAGGCGGGCTGAGGAACCCCCGGCTCCGACGGTAGCCTCTCCGGTGGTGCCTATCTTATCTTTCGAGGAATTTGAAGCTACCCAGACCGGGCCGAGCCACGAAGCTGGTGAGGTTCATCGGCCGCCTACGTCGTCCGTGGTCGATTTGCCTCCTGGGTTGGCCTCGCACTCGCGCACGGCGACGATGCGTTTCTTCCTTACAGGCGGTGCGGAGGAACCGGTGCCCGTGTCAATCCCAGGCGAAGGCAGGGCTGCGACTCCCGAAAAGGCTTTGCCTATCGAGGAAGCCCGTGGGTCATCCCGGGTCGTAGGGGCCGAAGAGGGTATTTGTCTTTGTCGGCCTCACCCACTTCTATCATTCTTTGGGAACTGCCTAGATCTGATGTAACACATCTTTTTTTTTTGTGTAACAGGCATGGCCGGGGCAGTCACTGAGCTATTCGGGCCCCGCCTATATCTTCCGGTGACGCAGCCATACGTGAGGAGGAGACTGAAGTCTGCCGCATCCGCCTCAGCCAGCCCAAGGGAGGATGTTCCGGCCATCGAACCTGGAGAGGATGCTCCTTTGCCGGCAAGGGCCGAGCCCACGACGGTCGAGTCTTCGTCGGGCGAAGAGGTAGATTACGACTACTCCTCCGATGAAGCGGCTCCTGACGGGGGTGCATCCCAGGCATCGGGGCAGCCTGAGCCGGCCTTCAAGGCCCCCTTACTTGCTGGCTCCTTAGGCTTTATGGGGAGAGTTGCCGTAAGTGTGAGCTCACTCGGGTCGGTGCCTCCCCCTTTTTCCTACGTCGCCTAATGGCCTTCCTCCCCCTTCTTTGATTTTCAGGGACTTATCGCAACAGGGGTTGTTGAGAAGACCGCTCCAGTGGCTCCGGTTGACCGCCCGACGAGGGTCGATGCCGGCATGGGCAAGCTAGCCCTTCTGTTTGATGCCCTTCAGCAGGAGGCGTCGGCGGGGCCTTTGGCGGGTGAGTCTCTAGAGGAGGGGGAGATCGCGCCCGAAGGCAGCATCGCCCGGTGGCCGAGGTAAGCGGGAGCCTCGTGATTCTTTCCTCTTCTAGATCTTGCGTAATTCTTTCTAGGCGGCTAACCGTGTTCCACATGGGCGGGAGGTGCCGATGACAGGGAAGACACCCGGCCGCACTCGCAAGGCGATCGCTAAGCGGAGGCCGATTGCTGGTCAATCGCCCGCAGGAGGACCGGCTCTGGTATCTGTTCCCAAGGTGGAGACTCTTGCCGTGCTCGTGCAGGCGGGAAGCGTCCCTCACCTACTAGTTCCACTTCCGCCTCTTCCGAAGCTGTCGGCCCAGATGGAGGACCCTTTCCTGAGGCAAATATTCGCGGGGCTCCGTGCGCATCTGGAGGGATCCCAGACGCGAGAAAGAAGCTTGTGGGCGACGGCTCCGGGCCCAGCTTTACTCGAAGCACCACCTTCGGCCGAAGCAGCGGCACCTGCGCCCCTACCCATTGAGGCAGCGGCAGGAGCAGACCGGGCAGAGGACGAGGAAGGAAGGGAGCATCGAGCGTTGGCGACGCCAAGTGCTTCGGCGATGATCTTGGCCCCTTCCCTGGCGGCGACCGGCCAGGGACCCTCTGCTGAGCGATTCCAGTCAGAGGACCTAACTCTGGCTCTTCCATCTTCCTCCGCCATGGTGAATGCTGATCTATGGGCCGAGGTGGACAGCTCCATGGATTTCGCGCCCCCGAGGGTACCCTCGGTCAGTCACACTTCATCAGGTGCGCCGGTCCGGCAGATGTTGGTGACGCTGCGGACAATGCTCTTCGCCGACCCTACCCTATCATACCGGGAGGTGCACAACATAGTGACCCAGCTGACTGAGGCGTTACAAGTATTGGGCTGCCCGTTGGGGGAATGGTTGATAACGCGAAAGTTCATCGTTTAAACCACGCGTATAACAATCTTAAAACCGCACTCACATAAAATGATCAAAAGAGAATGTAGTACTATGGCAAGCACGGGTCGAATCCACAAGGAAGAAGAGATTTTTAAAGATAAAAACTTTAGACTCCTTTGGAAAATATTTATGATTTGATTGATTGAAGAAAATAGTGAAATGAAGAACAAATCAAACACTTAGTTAAAAACACCTATGACTATGCGCCTATGTGATAGAAATGATTGTATGAAGTGAAAAGAAGAGATAGAAGAAGGATGTAGAGAGGGGCGAAGATCAAGAACTAGATCAAAGGAATAACTCTTTTTATTAACTTAAAAGAAAGAGTACATGAAGTGCAAGATAAGCTTACAACAAGGATGTGACGAGATTACAATGAAGTAAAATGAAACTAAAATAATAAAAATAAAAGGAGCCTGATATATGAAGATGGTGGCAGCAATGGTGATGATAGCGCCGTCCTCTCTTGGCCTTGGATCATGAACCACCTTGTGGAAGATGTCGTTTACACCGGGAGGAAGTCACCTTCGTCGTTGAAGCTACCTTTGGAGGGTGAATAAATGGGAGAAACCGGAGGCCTAAGGTTGGGAGAGAAAGAGGGAGAGTGAAAGTTTGCTCAAAGAAAAAAGACTCCCTTTCTCCTCCTTGTCATGGGCTATTTATAGGGAAAGTTAGGTAGATGGAGGGTGAAGATTGTATCAAAAGGAGATGAATGGCTGAGATTTAAGTGGAATATAATACATGGGAAAGAGAAAAAGTAGGTGGCCACCCCCTTTCTTAGACTTTAGGCACCCCATTTCCCAAGGTTCATCATGTCTCTCCTTTATTTCAAACTTTGAATGTCCTTTTCCTCCTTTCCAAACTTAAAGTTTGGATTCCTCCTTTTCAAACTTTGAATTCAAAATTTTAAACTTTCCTTTCCCTCCAACTTGAATAATTTGAATTCTTTATTTGACTTGGTCAAAATGGTGATGACCCTTTTGCCCCCGGCTTCTTTTGTAATTGCCTTTGTGTCCTACACACACATAATTGCACTTTAGTCCATAAAAATTACCACAATATGCACATAAATCTCAAATGCTCATGATTATGCAATGGAGAATTAATGCTCATGGCCCTCAACTTTAATTCATTATTAAATAAGACAATCGAATTAATCAATTTACGTGAAAGCTCTAATTTAAATGCGGAGTTGAGGTTAATTATGAAATATGCATAATTGCCTAATTATATGCACATAAAATGGTGTAAATACAATGAATTGTCATAAGAAATGGACACTTATCACACCCCCCAACTTACTCATTGCTAGTCCCTTAGCAATACCAATAAATTGAATTTTAGGACTAACAAGAGTTTGCAAAATTCATGCTCTCATATCCAGTTATCCCTTCATAGAATCAACCAAAGATTTGGAATCCGGAATCATTAATGCACACTAGCCTTATGTAGGAACTTACTTGTACATGATTAAGAATTCAAATTAAAGCTCAATAGCACTTGTACATGTGTAACTACCAAATCCATACCTTAGACAATTACATCCCCCATTCGTTATTCCAAGCAAATGTCTTTCAACTCTGCACCTCTTAGATCAGAGCATTAAGTATATTCGCTTTTATCTGCCTTATTATTTTATCCCTTTGGGATCTTTTATACCACACATGATGCTGCACTACCCTTTACTGCTCAACGTGAACCTCGACTCTTACCTTAGGAGAAGCAGGCCCAGTTTTACAGATCTAGGTTCCCTTTTCCATTTTACGCGAACCTCAACACGTCTTAGGTGAAGTAGGCCCGGTTACTAAGATTAGGGACATTTTTCATGGTGTTTTTTTCTCTCTTTTTTTTTCATAGTGCTATTGCACTTATTTGATAGATAATTTGGCAGAAAGCTTTGTATAAAGATCTCTTTTCTTAAGAAGTGCAGAATATTAGACAATATACCTAAAATAGCAGAGGGCTTGTCTTGCTTGTTTCATTAGTGTGTAATGTAAATTTTTTTTTAGTGCAGATGAATTTTAAAGGGATTCTTATATCAGTTTTCCATGGCTAGATTGACTAAATTTTCCATCATCCTTCTCCGTAGCCTTTTCTATTCCAGAATTACTTTTAATTTAAGCATGAATCATGAAACTCAAAATGGGGTTTACATCTTTATGCAAGACAGAACTCCTATCAGGTTGTACTATATGCAGCATGAAAATTTCTCTCCCCCCCCCAACTTGAATGACATTGTCCTCAATGGCATGTAGAATTGAAAGTAAAAGAATAATGTATCAATAAATACTTCTGAGTGGGAAAGAGACAACCGGATATGCGGGACGAAACCTCCATCAATGTCATAGGCAGCGATGACTTCCTCTCCTTGGCCTTAACCTGACTACTAAAACACACTCAAATAAAACGTCAAAATAACAAAAAAACTTTGGGTTGCCTCCCAGAAGCGCTAAGTTTTCCGTCTTCAGCCAGACGCATGAGAGCTCATGAAAATTTTATTCCAGACCACTTAGAACAATGGATTCTTTTTGCAACTGATCATTTTTCACATAAGATTTCAATCTTTGACCGTTGACAGTGAAAATTTGACCATTTTTAGGATTCAAAATTTTGACGGCACCGTGGTCAAAAGCTTTGACAACTACAAACGGTCCGTCCCATCTGGACTTGAGCTTTCCAGGGAACAAGCGTAGCCTAGAGTTAAAAGCCATACTTTCTAATTTGGTTGAAAAGTTTTCCTTTGAATATGCTTATCATGGAAGGCTTTCATTTTGGCTTTATAGATTTTTGAATTCTCATAAGCTTCATTTCTTAGTTCCTCCAATTCATTGAGTTGTAGAGCTCTTTAGACCCCGGCTTGAATGAGATCAAAGTTGACCTGTTTGATGGCCCAATATGCCCTATGTTCAAGCTCTACAGGCAAGTGGCATGCTTTTCCAAAAATGAGGCGATAAGGTGACATGCCAATGGGAGTCTTAAATGCAGTTCTGTAGGCCCAGAGTGCATCATCTAGTCTCTCGGACCAGTCTTTTCTATCTGGCCGAACTGTCTTATGCAGAATAGTTTTTATCTCCCTATTTGACACTTCTACCTGGCCACTGGTTTGGGGATGGTAGGGTGTAGCGAGCTTGTGAGTGATGCCATATTTGCGAAGTAGAGCTCGGAATTGAAAATGAATAAAGTGAGAGCCCCCATCACTAATGATAGCTCTAGGACAGCCAAATCTAGAAAAGATGTGTTTCTTTACAAACTTCATCACAACTTTGTGATCATTTGTCCTAGTAGCAACAGCTTCAATCCATTTTGAAACATAGTCCACTGCCACCAAAATGTATTCATTGCCAAATGAAGGTGGAAATGGTCCCATAAAGTCTATTCCCCAAACATCAAAAATTTCTACTACCAGAATGGGACTGAGCGGCATCATATCTCTTTTTGAATTGTTTCCCACGGCTTGGCACCTTAAACATGTTTTGGAAAATTCATAAGCATCTTTAAATAATGTGGGCCAATAGAATCCGCTCTACAACACTTTCGCCGATGTTTTCTTTCCTGAAAAGTGTCCCCCACAAGCAAGATTATGACAGAAGTTTAAAATAGATTGTTGCTCCTCCTCGGGGACACATCTTCTTATTATTTGATCTGGGCCCATATGAAATAGCTCCGGGTCATCCCAAAAATAGTGCCTTACCTTGGAAAAGAATCGATCCTTCTCCTGTCTAGACCACCCTTCGAGAATCTGGCCTACTGCCAGGTAGTTGACTATATGAGCGAACCAAGGGGTTGTCGTGTGAGAGATGGAAAGAATTTGCTCATCAGGGAAGGAATCAGACATAGGGGCACTTTCAAGAATTACAATCCTTGACAAGTGATCAGCTACAACATTTTCCAACCCCTTCTTATCTCTTATTTCCAAATCAAAATCTTGTAGTAATAAAATCCACCGTATGAGACGGGGTTTGGCTTCCTTCTTAGACATCAAAAATTTTAATGCTGAGTGATCAGAATAAACAATGACTTTCGCCCCTAACAGATATGATCGAAATTTTTCGAGGGCAAACACAACAGCTAGCAATTCCTTTTCCGTGGTGGTGTAGTTCATTTGGGCATCAGCGAGGGTGCGGCTCGCATAATATATCACCACAGGCTTCTTCTCAACTCTTTGACCTAGGACAGCTCCTACAGCATAGTCTGAGGCGTCACACATGATCTCAAAAGGGAGCGACCAATCAGGAGATTGGAGAATAGGAGCTTGTGTGAGGGATGCTTTCAAAGAGTTGAACGCCTTTAGACAGGACTCATCAAGATGAAAGGGAGTGTCCTTGGCAAGTAGTTGTGTGAGTGGTCGAGCAATGGTGGAGAAGTTTTGAATGAATCTGCGGTAGAATCCTGCATGGCCAAGAAAGGAACGGATCTGTTTGACCGATGAAGGGGAAGGAAGATTAGAAATCAAATCTACCTTTGCTTTGTCAACTTCTATTCCCCTCTCTGAAACTACATGGCCTAAAACGATCCCTTCTCTTACCATGAAGTGGCTCTTCTCCCAGCTCAACACTAGATTTGACTCAATGCATCTTTTCAATACCCGAGTCAAGTTTCCCAAACAATCATCAAATGAATCACCAAACACTGAAAAGTCATCCATAAAAACTTCCAAGCATTCTCCTACCATTTCAGAGAAAATGGACATCATACACCGCTGGAATGTGGCAGGAGCATTACACAGCCCAAATGGCATTCTTCTAAAAGCAAATGTGCCATATGGGCATGTGAACGTTGTCTTTTCTTGATCTTCCGGGTAAATAGCAACCTGGTTGTACCTGGAGTAGCCATCCAAAAAGCAATAATACTTCTGCCCTGCCAGTCTCTCCAAAATCTGATCTATGAATGGTAGTGGAAAATGATCTTTCTTTGTAACTGAATTTAATTTTCTATAATCAATGCAAATTCTCCACCCTATTGGTAATCGTGTAGGAACTTCTTCTCCTTTCTCATTTGTTACAACTGTTAGCCCTGACTTCTTGGGAACAACTTGAGTTGGGCTGACCCACTTGCTATCAGAAATGGGATATATGATCCCGACATCCAACCATTTGACCACTTCTTTCTTCACCACCTCTTTCATACTTGGATTCAGCCGACGCTGCATCTCTCTGCTCGGCTTGGCATTGTCCTCTAAGTAAATGTAATGCATACACACATCCGGACTGATACCCTTCAAATCGGCCACAGACCAACCTATCGCCCTCTTGTGCTCCTGAAGGATATCTAGGAGTTGGGATTCCTGAGTAGCAGTGAGGTTGGAAGCAATGATTACGGGCAGAGTTTGCTTAGGACCTAGATAAGCATACTTCAAAGAATCTGGTAGAGCCTTCAATTCTAGACTGGGCGGCTGATCCAAAGATGGAAGAATAGGTTCAACTTGAAGTGGAGGGAGTGGCTCTACTCTAGAGTGGGGTGCACTAGAAAGTGGAGAATCCTGGAGCATGCTACCATCTTCTAGACATTCCTCATTAACTTCTAGACTTTCTTCAATTAGTTCTTCAAAAACATCAATGACATTACATTCCTCCTCATGGTCTGGATATTGAGATGCTTTGAACACATTCAGAGAAACCTTCTCTCCTCCAAAGGAAATATCCATCATCCCCGTGGCATAATTTATATTGGCCTTGGCCGTAGCAAGAAACGGTCGTCCCAAAATGATAGGTGTGTGCTTTAATTCCTGGGACGAGGCCATATCCAGAATAAGGAAGTCCACCGGGAAATAACATTCATGCACCTTCACAATCATATCTTCCAATAGTCCCCTTGGTATTTTTACAGATCGATCTGCCAGTTGAAGGATTATAGATGTAGGTTTCAACTCCCCTAGATCAAATTGCTCATATATAAAGGTGGGTAACAAGTTCACACTGGCTCCAAGGTCCAGCAATGCTCTATCAAATGTAATTCCACCTATGTCACAAGAGATCAGTGGAGCTCCGGGGTCCTTCAACTTTTTAGGCAAATGATTCATAACAACTGCACTAACATCTTCAGACAAGCGGACCTTTTGTGTTATAGCCTTTGGTTCCCTTTTTGGTGTACATAGCTCTTTCAAAAATTTTGCATACACCGGCACATGTTTGATTGCATCCAATAGTGGAATATTAATGTTTACCTGTTTAAACAATTCCACTAGTTCTTCTTGTTGGACCGACTTTCTCTTTTGAGCTTTAGGCTTCAATGCATCAGGGAATGGGACCTTAGGCACATATTCTTGGGGTCCTTCATCGACTTTCGCCTTTCCTTTATCCAACTTCTTCTCTCCACCCTCCGACTTCTTTTTCTCTTGCACAATCACCGGCTCCTCCTCTTCACTATCACTCTCCTCATGGGCATCTTGGCCCGAACTACCACCCACATCCCTAGCCTGATAAGGGTCATTAAGAATTTTCCCGCTCCTAAGGCTAGAGATGGCTTTGGCATTCTCAAACTGAGGACCTATAGGAGGGGGCAGTTGAGGTTGGTTTGGCTGATTGGGTTGAGGAAGAATAGGAACTCTTGGAGGGAAGCCTGGAGGTTGTTGATTGCGGGGGTTGGCCACCGGTTGGCTAGGGAGCTGACCTACCTCTCTTCTCATGTTATTGGCAGCAAATTGCCCTATCTGGTTCTCCAACTTGGAAATGGATTGTGCTTGGGTAAGGATGAGTTGTTAAAGTTGTTCAAACTTGTCATCAAAAGTGGGCTGAGTAGGAGGTGGTTGATAATGTGGTTGATGTGAACGATGTGTAGGAAATTACTGAAATTGGCCCTGAGCAAATTGAGCTTGAGGTTATGGGGCCTGAGCTTGATGGAAAGGTGATTGTTGATGGAAATGAGGCTGATAAGAGAGATTTTGGTTTAACTGACTTGGCATGGAAAATGATTGTTTTGAATTTGGATGGTGTGAGGGATGAGATTGGGTGGATGGGCCTTGATTAGACTTCCAAGAAAAATTTGGATGATTTCTCCAGCCCGGATTGTAAGTGTTTGAATAAGGATCATATGTGGGCTTGGAGACACCTTGAGCAGTAAGGATTTGTTCTTGGATAAATAGGGGGAGTTGGGCTGCTGTGGGACACCCAATCACGGAATGGCTGGGGCTCGAACACAAAGCACAGATTTCTTCTTGACTTGGGGTTGAGAATTGTTGAGGTTGAGGGGCAGAAGGGAAAGAGGGTTCCTGTCTAGACATGGACAACAACTGGTCTAGCTTTTGGGCAACCATATTGACCTTCTCTATCTTTTGCGCCAACAAATCCATTTTATTCAACTTTTGGGTTATGGCATTAATATCCATCTTGTTCTCACACTCACCTTGGCTCTTAACTTCATAAAGTCCACCCCTCTTAGAAGGCCCAATCATTCTTTCATATGATGACAACGAGGTATGACTTATGGAATTTTCACTAAGCATTTCAAATAAATCGTAAGCCTCATCCTCACTCTTACTCATGAATGCTCCTCCACATGATGCATCCACCATCTGTCTATAATTCTCTGCCAAACCCTCATAGAATGCCTGTACAATTTGCCATCTTGATAACCCATGGTGGGGGCATTTTCTTAATAAATCTTTAAGTCTATCCCACGCTTCATGGATATGTTCTCCCGGGTTTTGTGTGAATCCAGTAATTGCTCTTCTCATGGTATTGGTTCGCCCTATGGGATAGAACTTCTTCAAAAATTCTTTTTGCATTTCTGCCCATGTATCAATGATTCTACCCAAGGCTCCTAACCAATATTTGGATTTATCCTTGAGAGAGAATGGGAAGAGAGTTCGCCTAAGAGCATCATCAGAGAAATTCTGGATTTTAACAGTTGAGCAGATCTGAAGGAACTCATCAAGATGTTTGTAAGGGTCTTCATTAGGATTTCCATAAAAAGATGGTAACATTTGGATGGTACTAGACTTGATTTCATAATGAACCGCCTGGTTCTGAGGTGCTTGGACATAGAAGGACGGTTGGTATTGATTGGGTAAGAAATAGTCCTTCATTTACTTTGGAGGATCGGGATTTTCGGCCATTAGATTTTGGTGGTGAGGTCCTTGATTTTCGGCCATGAGATCATATTGGAGATCGTTTCCTGGATACAAGACTCTCTCAATTTCTTGAATGGGTCCTAGTAGGTTTGGATGTTGAGATCTTCTACCTTGCATGAACTAGGACGAAGAGAGAGATGAAAGAGATTTTTTTATGATGATTTTTGTTTTGTTTTGTTTTAATTAATTTTTTTTTGATTTTAATACAAACTAGGACGAAGAGAGAGAAGATGAGATTTTTTTATTTTTATTTTTATTTTTGTTTTTTTTTATGCAAACACAAACAAGTTTTCACGTAAATTACTTAATGTCCTAGATGTGACCTAGACTTACAAATTGGATTTCACAAAATGGCTAAAGTGAAATTTAAGTTCACCCTCAATGTTTCCACCGGCCAGGTAAGGGGTGGGGAAGTGGGAGGTTCTCCCTACTTTCGTAGGGACCTAATTATGCCAAACCACTAGCCCGCTTAAGGCGTTTGCCGTCCGACCGTCTTGCCTTAGGCACCGGTTTTCACAAGAGGGTAAGCTCAAATAACACAAGAACCACAGTGTGAACCTAGGGCCAAATGTCTACTGAATTTTATTTAAGGTCTAGGTGATGCAAAGATGCAAGGGAATTATGATTTGTGGGCTAAGGAAGGGTGATGAAATCCCCACCTTGTCTTGTTTATGGGTGTTGCCCTTAGAATATTTTAGAAATGATATGCAACAAACCAAGTTCAAACAAGGGGTTCTATGCAAGCATGGAAATGCATGAGCATACTTTTGAAAAAATTAGAGTACTCACCTTGCCTCCCGCAATCTTCAATAATGCAATTAACAATAATTAAACAACAAGGAAAAATAAATTCTATCCTAAATGATGCTTGACCTAAAACATGGAAGTGTGGGTTCTACTCTTGCAATGAACATTTTTATTAAAGTTCAAGTGATGCTTTTTTTTTGTTTTTATTTAATGAACATATCTAACCACAAGATATGAAATGTAGAGAAATGAAATTGAAATGAAAGAGGAAAAGTTTGGATACTTACTTGAAAAGCGTTCCCTCGTTCCTTTTTTTTTTTGAAATGAATGACTAAATCACAAAGATGAAAGAAAGAAAGGCAAACTTACCTCTTAATTTTTTTGAGTTTTCAAGTTGCTTTTTCTCCCTTTTTTTCACCTGCAAAAAAGAAAAGAGAACTTTATTAGTATACTATAAACACACGGAAAACAAAGTTCTTAAGTCAAAAATCATCATTCTTCCCCGGCAACGGCGCCAAAAATTGATAACGCGAAAGTTCGTCGTTTAAACCACGCGTATAACAATCTTAAAACCGCACTCACACAAAATGATCAAAAGAGAATGTAGTACTATGGCAAGCACGGGTCGAATCCACAAGGAAGAAGAGATTTTTAAAGATAAAAACTTTAGACTCCTTTGGAAAATATTTGTGATTTGATTGATTGAAGAAAATAGTGAAATGAAGAACAAATCAAACACTTAGTTAAAAACACCTATGACTATGCGCCTATGTGATAGAAAATGATTGTATGAAGTGAAAAGAAGAGATAGAAGAAGGATGTAGAGAGGGGCGAAGATCAAGAACTAGATCAAAGGAATAACTCTTTTTATTAACTTAAAAGAAAGAGTACATGAAGTGCAAGATAAGCTTACAACAAGGATGTGACGAGATTACAATGAAGTAAAATGAAACTAAAATAATAAAAATAAAAGGAGCCTGAGATATGAAGATGGTGGCAGCAATGGTGATGATAGCGCCGTCCTCTCTTGGTCTTGGATCACGAACCACCTTGTGGAAGATGTCATCTACACCGGGAGGAAGTCACCTTCGTCGTTGAAGCTGCCTTTGGAGGGTGAATAAATAGGAGAAACCGGAGGCCTAAGGTTGGGAGAGAAAGAGGGAGAGTGAAAGTTTGCTCAAAGAAAAAAGACTCCCTTTCTCCTCCTTGCCATGGGCTATTTATAGGGAAAGTTAAGTAGATGGAGGGTGAAGATTGTATCAAAAGGAGATGAATGGCTGAGATTTAAGTAGAATATGATACATGGGGAAGAGAAAAAGTAGGTGGACACCCCCCTTCTTGGACTTTAGGCACCCCATTTCCCAAGGCTCATCATGTCTCTCCTTTATTTCAAACTTTGAATGTCCTTTTCCTCCTTTCCAAACTTAAAGTTTGAATTCCTCCTTTTCAAACTTTGAATTCGAAATTTTGAACTTTCCTTTCCCTCCAACTTGAATAATTTGAATTCTTTATTTGACTTGGTCAAAATGGTGATGACCCTTTTGCCCCCGGCTTCTTTTGTAATTACCTTTGTGTCCTACACACACATAATTGTACTTTAGTCCATAAAAATTACCACAATATGCACATAAATCTCAAATGCTCATGATTATGCAATGGAAAATTAATGCTCATGGCCCTCAACTTTAATTCATTATTAAATAAGACAATCGAATTAATCAATTTACGTGAAAGCTCCAATTTAAATGCGGAGTTGAGGTTAATTATGAAATATGCCTAATTATATGCACATAAAATGGTGTAAATGCAATGAATTGTCATAAGAAATGGACACTTATCAATGGTCGCAGCGGGTTCTGTTGTTGCTGAAGTATGTCAAGCGCCGCGAGTTCCTGGAGACCCAGGCCCCTGACGAGCGTGCCACCCTTGACGCTCAGGCAGACGAGTATCTCCAGACCTTAGAGGCCCGGCGTCGTGATGAAGAGCACCACGGGAAGGCTCTCGGGGAAGGCCAGAGCAATGTTCGCTCCCTCAAGAGTTGAATTATGAAGCTGGAGAGCTACCTCGCCACGGCTCGGTCCGACCTTGCTGTAGCTGAAAGGGCGATCGAAAGGGAGGGCGAGGCTCTGGCCGTTGCCCAGGTCGAAGCGGCGTCCGTGGAAGCGGAGCTCGCTCGACTCGAAGAACGGAGGGGCCGCTTGCGCGACATGACAAATTTTCCTTGCATCGGGATCCTCCCTCTTGAGGACATCTTCAGGGGTGTTGACTAGGCGCCCCCGCTCCTTTTTGGCTCCTTTCTATTCTCTCCTTCCCTTTTGAGATGTAATCCAGGGGTATGCCCCGAAGCATATGTAGGTCGATTTCCTTTTTAATCTGAATAGAACACAGATTTATGGTTCCACATGCTTCTTCAACATGCATTCCCCTAAGGGGCCTCTTGTTTTTCCTTTCTCCTCTTTTGCGCATATTGCCCTTTCTCTCTTCTTCTTCTCTATTTTTCGCTAGGACACACCGGGAAGGCGTGAGTCTTTGCGGTGCTTTGTTCTGGGGGAACCAGGCAGGAACCCGTGTTAGGGCACAGGAGAGTGCTCGCCTTCCCAGGGGGAGGACGAGGGGACCACTCCACCATGCCAAACGGGCGACCTGCCGGTCTCGCCATAATGTTGGAGCCGCGCACTGGCTTTAGGTGGGGAACGTTGGCCAGGGATCGGTTTTCTCACTAGTCAAGGTGGACGGAGGGAAGAGTTCGTTTAGTCAATGACCTGGACTGGAGGTCCAAGCCAAAGGGGTACTCACAGCCTGGGGAAGACGAAGAGAAGAGTTTGTTTAGTCAATGGCCCGGACGGGAGGTCCAAGCCAAAGGGGTACTCACCGCCTGGGGAAGACGGAGAGAAGAGTTTGTTTAGCCAATGACCCGGACGGGAGGTCCAAGCCAAAGGGGTACTCACCGCCTGGGGAAGACGGAGAGAAGGGTTTGTTTAGTCAATGACCCGGACGGGAGGTCCAAGCCAAAGGGGTACTCACCGCCTGGGGAGGACGGAGAGAAGAGTTTGTTTAGTCAATGACCTGGACGGGAGGTCCAAGCCAAAGGGGTACTCACCGTCTGGGGAAGACGGAGAGAAGAGTTTGTTTAGTCAATGACCCGGACGGGAGGTCTAAGCCAAAGGGGTACTCACCGCCTGGGGAGGACGGAGAGAAGAGTTTGTTTAGTCAATGACCCGGACGGGAGGTCCAAGCCAAAGAGGTACTCACCGCCTGGGGAGGACGGAGAGAAGAGTTTGTTTAGTCAATGACCCGGACGGGAGGTCCAAGCCAAAGGGGTACTCACCGCCCGGGGAGGACGGAGAGAAGAGTTTGTTTAGTCAATGACCCGGACGGGAGGTCCAAGCCAAAGGGGTACTCACCGCCCGGGGAGGACGGAGAGAAGAGTTTGTTTAGTTAATTTTTTGTACCTCCGCTGATGCGGGGCGGTGATTTGGAAATGGGGGGCGTTCCCCTCTCTTCTCGGCTTTTATTCTCCCCCTGCTCTTTTCTCTTTTTTTTTCTTTTCTTTCTCCTTCTCTCTTTCTTTCTCTTTTTTTTCTTTCTTTCTTTCTCTTCTTCTTCTCTCTTTTTTTCTCTTTCTCTTTTCTCTTTTCTTCTTATTTATTATTATATTTTTTTTCTTTTTCGTATATATTTTCTTCTTCTTCTCTTTTTTTCTTCTCCCCTTTTTTTATTTCCTCTTCTATTTTCTTGTTTCTCTTTCTTTTCTTTTCTCCCTCTTCTTTTTTTTTATTCTCTCTTTTTTTCTTTCTTTTACTTTTCTGCTCTTTCTCCTTCTTTTCTTCTTTCTTCTCTCTTTTTTTCTCTTCTCTTTTCTTCTTTCCCCTTTTTTGAGAACACGGATAGCAGTCAAGCCGTTTGGACACTGATGACGCGAACCCGCCCCAAAATAGGGCGGGGGATAATATTATTGATTAAATGGGGGCGCCGGAGCGTGGTACAGTCTCAAGTGCCTTCCATTAAGAGGCGGGAATTGAACCTCCCCGCGGTGGTTGACAAATACATAGGCCCCGCCTTCGTAGACTTTTTGGACTACGTAAGGTCCGAGCAAGTTCTCGTTCAGCTTGCCTTGGGGTTGGCAGCCATGAGATCTCTTCTCTTGACCATGACGAGGTCACCCTTCTTGAATTCGCGTTCCTTGACAAGCTTGTCAAAGGCGCGGGTAATTCGGGCCTGGTAGACCTGAATATTCTGTTGGGCCTGAAGCCGTTTTCCTTCCAAACTGGAGAGTTCTTCGAGTCTTCACTCGACGTTGGTCTGCCCTTCAGGGACGAGCCCATGCTGAATAGCGACCCTAAGGGAAGGTATCTCCAGTTCAACGGGGACGATCGCCTCCAAGCCGTACACGAGAGAGAAGGGCGAGCAGCCCGTTGGAGTCTTGTATACGGTTCGGTATGCCCATAGTGCCTTGTACATCTTTTCTTCCCAGTCTTTCTTGTTAGAGTTGACGGTCTTGGCCAGGAGGATGCAGAGTGTCTTGTTAAAAGCTTCGGCCAGCCCGTTGGCCTGTGGATTGTAAGGAGTTGACGTCCTCCAATCAATTTTATATTTTTCCGCCAGCCGGTAGACCTTCTGATTGCGAAAGTGGCTGCCGTTGTCTGACACGATTCGGTCGGGGATGCCAAACCAGAATATAATATTGCGGAGGACAAACCTGCCCACAATTTCTCCGGTGACTTCCCGTAAGGCGACGGCCTCTGCCCAGCGAGAGAAATAGTCAGTCACCGCCAAGATGTACTTGCAACTGGTGGATGACGTCGGTAAGGGACCCACGACGTCTGTTCCCCACTGGGCAAACGACCAACTAGGCGCTGTCGGGTGTAGTTGCACGGGAGGCCTCCTGGGTATGGTGGCATGCTCCTGGCACTTCTGACACGACTTAGCGTATTTGCAACAATCGTCAAACATTGCAGGCCAATAATAGCCGAGCTTCTTTATTTCAATCTTCATTTTTGGTCCCGCCTGGTGGGCACCAGCTGTCCCGGCATGGACTTCCTTCATAACCCTCCAGGCTTCTTCAATGGACAAGTATCGGAGGAGTAGCTTCTGTTTGGCATCAGCCAGAATCGGAATAATATTCGTTCCGGAGCTCATTAGAGTCCTTGGTTCTGACTAGCTTGATCTTTTCTTCTCTTCGGTCAGGTAATTGCTGGTGTTTGAACCACTGTGTTAGGGGGTCTCTCCAGTCAGGCAGGCTGATGGCTTCTGCAGTAGTGACCTCTAGGTCTTCATCTTCTGGTTCTTCTTCTATCATGCTGGGCATCTAGCGCTGATTTACTACTTGGATACTGAGGGATCCATCTGGAGGCACTGCCAGTGAGCTTGCCAATTTTGCCAAGGCGTCGGCCTGTGCGTTCTCCCCTCTGGCGACATGGCCTATTTCGAGGAGGTAGAACCGCTCCATAAGCCCCTTCGCCTTAGCGTGGTAAGGGAGCAATTCAGGTTTCGGACGTCGAACTGCCCCTGGACCTGCTTGACGACTAGCAGCGAGTCGCCAAATACTTGGAGCATTTTGATCTCCATGTGGAGGGCTACCGTCTGGGGATTTGAGGATGATGCCGGATCCGGCCCGTACCTGGGAACGCCCGGACGGGGTCGCTTCTGTTCTCGAGGCCCCGTCGAAGTATAGCTGCCAGATAGCTTGTTGGGCATGGTCTACCTCCAGTATTTCATCTTCAGGTAGTTCGGTGGCCAACGGGGAGTCTTCGGGCACGGGGTGTGCTGCGAAGAAATCCGCGACGGCTTGTCCCTTAACGGCCTTTTGTGGCACGTAGGTGATGTCAAATTCCATGAGTAGCACGGCCCACTTGCCAAGGCCCCCCTTTGGGACTGGCTGGAGAAGAATGTGCTTGATGGGGTCAGCCCTGGATATTAAGCTTACTTCATGGGACAGCATGTAGTGCCTCATCTTCTTGACTGCAAAGACCAAGGTAAGGAAGACCTTCTCAATCGGGGTATACTTGGCCTCTGCGTCCACCAATCTTCGGCTGAGATAGTAGAGAGCCTACTCTTTTCCCTCATCATTGTTCTGGGCGAGCATCGCCCCCAGTGAGTATTCGGTAGCCGCTATATAGAGGATCAGCGGTCTGCCTTTGACCTGTGCCCCCAGGACGGGCGGGGTCTTCAGGTACTCCTTTAGCTGGTCGAATGCGTGCTGGCATTCACGGCCCCAGCTGAAGGGTGCATTCTTCATCATTAGTCTGTGGAAGGGTTGGCAGCACCCTGACAGGTTGGAGATGAACCTGCGGATGTAAGCTAGACGCCCGTGCAGGGATCTCAGCTCTCCCAGACTCTTCGGAGGGGGCAACTCCTGGATGGCCTTTATCTTCAAGCGGTCGATCTCGATCCCTCTGTGCCGGACAATAAAGCCGAGGAACTTACCACTGGACATGCCAAAGGCGCACTTCATGGGGTTCATTTTTAGCCCGTATAGCCGGAGCCTTTGGAAGACGACCCTGAGGTCGCTCAGGTGTTCACCCCTCTTCTTAGTCTTGACGACCAGATCGTCAATGTAGCATTCGACCTTACTGTACAACAGCTCGTCGAAGATCTTGGTCATTGCCCGCTGATATGTGGCACCAGCATTCTTGAGGCCGAAGGGCATCCTCTTGTAGTGGAATATTCCCTTGGGCGATCTGAAGGCAGTGTGAATCCGGTCGTGGTCGGCTATCCAGATTTGATTATAGCCGGACGATCCATCCATAAAGGATAGGGCCTCGTGGCCAGTGGTTGCATCAATCATCACTTCGGTGATAGGCACCGGGAAGTCATCTTTTGGGCAGGCTTTATTCAGGTCACGGAAGTCCACGCAAATCCTGATATGTCCATTCTTCTTTTTCACTGGTACAATGTTGGCCAACCACGTGGTGTATTAGTTTTCTGCCACGAAGCCGACGTCTATGAGCTTGTCGACCTCCTTGCAGATTTGGCTGGTTAATTCCGACCACATGCGCCGGGGAGGTTGCTTCACTGGTTCCATCTTGGGGTCAATGGACAGGATGTGCTGAGTCACCTCGGGGCTGAGCCCAGGCATTTCTTTGTAGTTCCAGGCAAAATAATCCCGGAATTCCTGTAGCAGCTTTATGTATTGCTCCCTCTCGTGTAGAGACATGAGAGCACTCAGAAAGGTCGGCCTGGGGTCACCTTCTGTGCCAAGGTTGATTTCAACCAATTCGTCGACCGTGGCCTGGCCGCCATTTTCAATTTCCGGCGGGGTCGGCGACAAATCAATGAAATCTTGGTCTTCATTGTCCTCGGGCTCGAGGACGCCATCTTCCTCTCCTTGTTCCTCATAGTTGGGCATGGAGGCTGCATTCACCGCACACTCCTCCTGGACCGTAGCCGCCGGGTCAGTGAGGTCCTCTGGTGCAGAAAGGCATAGGGCCACCTCGGGATCTTCTGTGTACTCATCATAGACAGCTCCTGCGAGGGCCGGGGCAGCCGCATCTTCAGGCACCTGGTACTGGATGGATAGGGTATAGGCTCCTGCTCTGGGGCTGTCCGCCACATGGGGGCGTGGAGGGGCTATCACATAATCTCCCATTCTGAGCTCGTCCCTGTCAATGAGGTTTTGAGCAATGTCTTTGAAGACGTAGCAGTCTTCAATGGCGTGGCCCAGCATCTGGTGGTAGGGACAGAACAGCGGGTCCCCGCTCCTTCTGGTGTCTTGCGGCCTCTTGGACCATGGGAGGGAGACTTTGCCGTAATGACAGGCCCAGTCGAAGATGCCTCGGGTCTTCTCTCTCGAGAAGGAGTAGGGCTTCTGCAGCTTCTCTTGGAGTGTCAGACCTTGCCTGGTCGGCCGCTCGGTCAACGAGCTTGCCGTGTCTCTCATTCCCCATCTTGACCAGACGGGGGTGTCAGGACTAGTATCTCGGGGCCGAGGCAGACGGCTGCCCCACGGGTGGAGAGAACCCTGGATCAGGTCAGCGACTAGTGAGGTCAACTCGGCCAGCCGCATTTTTAGCATCTCGATCTCCCGTTGCTGCCTCTTGTACAAGGCGTACATGACGGGGTCGTATCGAGGGGAATTAGAGCATGGCCTGTGCTACTGCTCCTTGCTTCGCCGATAGGCCGTGAAGGCGCCTCGACGGTGTGCCCTCTCGAGGTTGATCCTTCGGAGAGGGAGGGGGTCTTCTCCATGCAGCGGCGGCTGGGAGGTTTCCACAGGAACACTTCTTCATCTTGTAGCTCTTCAGCAGGGGGCCCGGGGTAGGCACTTTGGTGGGCTTCCCGCAAATCTATAGCTTCTGCGGGGTAGTCGTCGGACCACGTCGAGATCGATATGACATCAGTCTCGTGATAATCCTCTAGTGAAAAGCCTAGACCGGGGTGCTTGGTAATTTTCAGCAACCGTCGATCCAGGTTTGGTGGGTTCCACATTCTTTCAACTATTTCCTTCCGGCTGGAGGGCTGGTAGGGAGGAATCTTCTGCTTTCTGACCATTCTGGCTGCTTGGTCAGTCATATGGGGGAGTCCCGCGATGGGGACGTGCGGGTCACGCAACTCGTCAGGGAATCGACAATCATCGTCTTCCCTGACCGGCTTCTCCCCGGCAACATAGAAGATAGTGGGCGGCCCCTCAGGGTTAGGCACCTCGAAGGTTCTCAATTGCTCCGCTGCTTGACATTCTATTTCTATTATAGGCTTGACGATCCCTGGCGGGACCCTGACATCTTCTAGCAAGTCTTCGAGGCAGGGCGCTCCCGGTGTGGGGTAGATGGCGAGAGGGACTGCCTTGAATACCCCTTCTTCTTGTGCGATAAACGGCACATGTGGGGGAGCAACATAGCCTGGGGGCGGCGGAGGAAACCAACCGCCTGGCTCCATTTTCTTCTTTCCCTTTTCCTGGGCAGCTTGAGGAGCTTGCTTCGCCTTTTCCAGATACAGGTTAGCATCTGACAAGTGACACTCGAACACCTCGAACGGGTGGAGTTCGGCGAAGATTCTGACTTCCTTCCCCTTGGAAGGGTATTTGATGCATTGGTGCAAGGTGGAAGGCACCACCATGTTCTGGTGTAGCCAAGGCCGGCCAAGCAACGCCTTGTAGGAAGTGTTGGAGTTGATGACGTGGAACTGGATCTTGGTGGTGAAGTCATCAAAGGTCAAGTTGAACTCTGCAACCCCCATGGGCACCTCACACTTCTGGTTAAAGCCAGCAATCTTGACATTCTTAACCTCAACCAAGTGTACGTCAAAGTAGTGTTTCTGGTATACTCGGTAGGGGAGTATATTCACCGCTGCCCTAGGTCGATCAGGACCCTGTTGATAGGCTGGCCATTCAACTGCCCTTTCATGTAGAGGGGTCTGTTGTGACTACAGGTCGGTAGGAGCATGTCATCTTCTGTGAAGGCCACAGCCACTTCAGGTGCTATTTCTGCCAGACAGGCTTCAAAGTGTGTTGGGGTCTGGAGTGCGGCAATGATGGCTTGCCATGTTTCTTCATCCAAGGACAACATCTCCCACACGGTGAACCGGGTCGGGATCTTCTTGAGGTGTCTGACTATCCGCTCGGCAGCCCGCACCTTGAGCAATTTCATCTCTTCGGGCTTGCCGCGCCTGCCCCCATCCTGGGGTTGGGGTGCCAGATCAGGGGATGCCGGCTTTGTGGATTCTACTGCAACCTGTTGAGCCGGCGGGGCCTGCTGGGCTTCCTCTGTTTCTCGCATGAATTCGGCGAGGTTTGGGACGCCGTTGGATTCTTCTTCTGGCTGAGTAGGGGTTGCGGCCGGTGGAGCTTGGGGACTGCTTGCTTTTCTGGTCGCAGAGGATCTCTGGGGGAGCGCCTGCCTTCCTGCCCGAGCTGACAGGAACTCGGCGAATGAAGGGGCGCCTTGACTCTTGGTGCCTCCGGGGTAGAGACCCGATGGGGGAGGGATCTCGGTACCTTGGACCTCGGGCTCGGGGACCCGATATGGTTGTTCTCCCCTGAGCATGATGTTGAGGTTGTCCTGAGGAGGGCGCCCCCACTTCTTCCCTGACCTGGTGGCGTGCTGGGAGGTGGACGCTTCCGCTTGATTCACCTCTGCTGGTTCATGGGGTGGGTCCCCTTCTTTCTCTTCCAGGGAGAGAGCGGTGTCGAACAGTGCCGAGAGGGTATTGCAGGCAACGACGACCTCCTTCCTCTTCTTGCCCCTGGGTCTTCTTTTCTTCTTCTTCTTTCCTGCTGTGGCCAGTGGCGGCTCTTGGGGGAGTTCACCCCACAGGGGAGACTCTTTGGCTGCTTCAGCTTCTATTCCTGGAGCCAGCTCGAGTGATTCAAACTCCTTCCAGGGGACATATTCTTTCAACTCCACAGGCTGGATTTCGGGCTGTTCATAATCTTCGAGCCCGTCAATAATGGCCTGGAGTCTTTCAATCGCCGAGCTTGTTTTCTTATGCATCCACAGCGGGACAGAGCTCTTCTTGTTGTGAGTGGGCCGTCTCATGACCAACCGGGGGGCCGTGTCATGGCAAACTGGGCTCGCTGGGGGCGGTGCAGGCAGGGGCGCCGCCTCTCTCAGACGAATTCCTGGAATAGGCCAAGGGGCACGCGCCTTTCTGTTCTTTCTGGATGTAGTCTGCCAACGTTCCTGGTCTTGAGCTGGGGCCATGATCCCACTCCTCAGGCAACTCCTGGTATAGTGAGACCATGTTAACAGAGGAGGTTATGCTAGGTAACTCGTACGGCTGCGGGGGGTCTACTTGATTAAGGACTCAATAACGTCCTTGAAGACATAACAGTCTTCAATAGTATGCCCGAGCACCCGGTGGTACATGCAGAAGCGCGGATCATCTTTCTTCTTCAAGTCACCGGGCCTTTTCGGCTCTGGCAGTGTGATTTTATTGTAGGTGGTTGCCCATTCAAACAGGAGCTTGGACTTGTCTCGGGAGAAGGAATATAGCTTGTTTCTCATCTTCTCTCTTAGTGAGGGGCCCTCCCGCCGTTCTGTGGTTCTGGGCTGAGGAAGGTTGGCAGCCCCCTTGGCTTTCTCTTTCTGCTTTTCAAAAGCCTGGAAGTCTAATGTGTGCACCTCAGGGGGAGCCGGCTTCTTCTCGGCCTGCCTGGCTCTCTGGCTTGACATGGCTGGAGTGGAGGAGTATCGGGCCAAGAATGCCTCGATCTCTGCTACCACATTATTCAGGCGGTCAAATGTCTTGACCTCAGTGCCGATCATCCTTTCTAGGATTTCCTTCTTTAAATTCTGCTTGCAGATCTGCACCGCGTCCTCCTGATGCGGGGGGCGCTTGCACCTCATACTACGGTTTCTCCATCTTTTAATGTAGTCGAGGGCCGACTCGTCATTCCTTTGCCTTGTGGCATAAAGTTCAGCCATAGTAACTTCTCTTTCGGCCACATAGAACCTTTCTTTGAACTTCTTCTGCATGTCGGGCCAATCAGCTACAGACCCGGGTGGCAAGTTGGAGTACCACTCGAAGGCCAGCCCGGTAAGTGTCGAGCCAAAGAATTTCAGGAGGTAGGCCTCATCAGCAGCCAGGTCCCCCATGACGTTCACATAATAGGCAATGTGCTCCCTGGGAGACCCCTGCCCGTTGAACTTCTCAAATTTCGGCGGCTTGGTGACGCCAATCGGCAGCTTCCTTGCAGCATAGTGAGCCGGGTATGGTACCCGGTAGACGTCGAACGACGTCTAATCCCCTTCGCCCCTCTCGGCCAATTTCATATCTATCATCTGTTCAAGCATCAACCGGCTGACTGCCGCCGGGTCGACCGGATTTGGGTAGAAATGAGCGGGCTGCGCACTCGGGGTGGCCACCACGGTCGCCCGGGGAGCCATAGGGGACCCTTGTGAAGGCGGAGCCTGTGGCGGGGTCGCCGCTGTGCAATGTGTTTGCTGTGGCGGTGCGGCCCCGAGGGGGGTGAGGACTGCTGGGAGAGCTGCCTCTGAGGATTGCCCCCTGTCCCCGGATGCTTCGGGTATACTCTCCGTTTGCCAGGACGTCGAGGGTGGTGTGTTCCACTCATTCAGCTGCTTTTTAAGCGACTCGATTTCCTGTTGGAATCGTTGCATCATGAGCAGCATTGTAGGGTCAGCTGTAGGAAGGCTGGGCATGCCCCCTGTCTCTTCGGCCGGGGCGTCCTCGGATGATGTTGAGGGTCCGCCACTCGTGTCGCCGGTAGTGACCACGTTGGCCGTGAGGGCCGCCGGGGGTTCATCAAATAAGGTTCCTTCGGGGCCTGGCGGTGCCACACTGCCTGCCACTCTCCCTCTTCTGGTGAGAGGTCCCGGTCTGGCGGCGATTATGGCCACCTCTTCCGGATCGGTGGGCAAGGCCCCATACCGACCATGAACTCCTGCCATGTTGCAGGTGAATGTCTGCCATCTCTTACTTTTGTTTCTTTTTGTCGCCCTCTGGACGATCTTCCTGGGAACACCAACCTGTCGAAGACCGATCGTTGGGGCGGCGCTGCCTCCCGTACAGGGGACTGGCGCGGCTCCTCTGAGCGATTCCTCGATTCTGCGCTGGGTGCGGGTCGGGCTCCCTCTTCTCAGAAAGCGGAGGCCACTGCCCCCAGGAGTCTCTGGCGGCTCGCGGGAGTGCTACCCGAGCCTCGGAGGTAATTCCTCATAGCCTACTCGATCCCCTCCCATTTCTGGTCGGGGAGAGCAGCTTGTGGTTGCACGTCGAGGACGGCGGCAGGTGGAGAGTATGCCCTGAGAGCCGGACGGGTGGCGTTGTGTCGGCGCCCACGGCGACGGCGGTGGACCTTCTCGGGTGGCCCCGCGATGACGGGTGCCGGTGGGAGAGTTGGGGTCATCACCTCGACCCTGTCATCTCATGGGGCCCTCCTCGGGCGGAAAATGTTGGGCCCCACCTAGGCGGGTGCAGTGGGCTGGGCCTCTTTGGGTACCCAGACTTGCTTCAGTTTGGCCGGCCTGTGAGCCGACGTAGTCCTTGGTGATGCGGCGACAACGGCAGGTGTCGACTTCTCTTTCAGCTTCCCGAGCTCCTGGAAGGGGTTTTGGACCGGAACGGTCGGGACGATGCGGTCCGGCGCCACAAGGGATCTTTCCCCGTCCAGACGGACTCGGTGGGTCCCCATGGTCATAGTCTTCCCAGAATTGGACATGCGGCGCCCCGAGCCGACGCTAGCGTTGTTTCTCCGGAGCCTCCTCCGGTGAGATGTCGACCCCTAGTGGGATGGGCTGGTAGTTTGGTGCACGTGGTGCACGTTGCAGCTGAGCGTCGTTGTCCGGACGCTGTTGTTGTTCTCGGCCACAGCTCGGCCGACAGCAGCTTCGATGGCCCCCGGGACGGGAGCGTCGGTCTGGGACTCCGTTGGTGACTCCACGTCGAGGATCTTGGCGAAGGCCACCCCCAAGAAGTTGGGGAAGCCCACAGTGGGAGGGAAGCTACCAAAGTTAAGGGGGACCGCGAGGTACCCGCCTCGGACGTGGTTCTCCACGACCTGAGGGCCACAGACAACCGCCATTGTCGGTTCCATGATGCCGCTTTCTCTCTTCCTGCATTCAAGAAGGTAGCACAATTAGTATTACAAGAAGGGGGGCCGTGGGGCCCCTAATTTTGGTAAAGAGGTGAAGGTTGGATCGGTCCCACCGGGCGTGCCAGAGTTGTGGGCACACTTTTTATTTAACGATTATTTTGTTCGTTCGTCGGTTTGTTAAGTGTGTGGGCGTGCCAGTCACGAAGTGACGATTTATTCGGGCTCCGAAGAGCCCATGGTGTGCTCGATCTGACTTCGTCAGACGATTGTGTGGTTCGTGTCAGGACCGAATCCCGTCATGCCATAAAGGTCACGACATCATTTAGATCCCCCATACGAGGGAATACCCTTGATTAATTGCCGAAATTAGGGGCCCTGCGGCCGAAAAGAATAATACCAATTGTGCGAGAGAAGGCACGAATAGTTCACGATAAGAGCTGCATTCGGCCCATAAGTCATCGGCCATGTCGGTCACTCGTGGACCTTTTCATGTCGGACACGAGTCCGTGATAAAAAGTGCGTCGGGAAAACCGGGACAGATCCGTTCAAATGTCTGCCGAGTGCACGGCAATTTTAATGATGATCGGGAAGGGCCCAAAGGACGAGAAACGAGTTCGGTCTAGTAGGAATGTCGGCCCGAGGCTAGGTCGGGACCGGACCATGTTGGGATGATTCCCAAGGTTCGAGCCTGGCCTGAGGGGGGGTAGCATTATTGTTCCTTTTGCCCCCGGGTCCCGGGAAGAGATGGGACTGCAGTGTGGGCCTTAGCATCTCTTATCTGGGATTTTCTTAGTTATACGTTCTGGTCTCTGCTCTGTCGTTTGTTACATCTTTATGTATTTGTCCTGGACGGTTTCTCTTCTTCTATGCATTATTATTATTATTATTAGTATTACCATTATTATTTATTTTATTGTTTACATTACCCCTCCCGCCTCTTTTATCATTATTGATTTTGTATATTTGGAGTCCTTTAATTGGCATAATTTTCGTTGTTTCGTTTGCTATTATTAATACCATTATTATGCTATATACATGCATATGTGTAGTATGCCGGCGAAGAGAGTAGGGTGTACCGTTGGGAGACCTCAAAAGGAGTGTACCGGCGAAGGGAATAGGTGTACCGCTGAGAGTGCAAAAGGGGCGTGCCGCTGGGGGCTAAAGGGGGTGTACCGCTGAGGGTTTAGGAGATGGTACTGGCTAAGTGTGCCGGCGAAGGGCTGTTGAAGGGTAAAGGTAGTGTGCCGGGGAAGAGGCTTTGAAGTGTGCCGCTGAAGGCTGGGAGGAGTGTGCCGGCGAAGGGATTGGATGAGCATGCCACTGAAAGATGACTAGAGTGCACCGTTGAAGGGGCCAATTAGGGCGTGGTGGTGGAGGTTCGTTCTTTTATTATCTGTTTTAAGGCTTTTCTTTTCTTCTTGTCTTAATCTTCATGTAGTTTTATACAAACTTCTCCCCTTCTCTTTGCTTTGTTCTGTTTGGCCTCTTCTCGTAAATCGGACGTCCGGTCTGCCAGGTTGTCAATCAGTCCAGTTCTCGTCATGATGCCATCAATAGCTAACTTAATTGAAAGGTTTCATTGATTATTCTATTCGTTTGTTGCTTCCTTTTGCCTTATTCAACATTTTATTATTTTCTCACAAAAATTTGACAGCATCTCCCCTTGACCTGGGGCGTAAGGGCGATACAGGGAACGCGCCCACATGGAGTGGCGGGACCCGACAACTGGAGGTGGGCGCCTGAGGGCAGCAACACCTTTATAAAGCCTTGGAAAACACGAAGGCGATCAACGAGCTGGGGCATGGACAGAAGGCATGCCACTGAGGGCCTAGAGGGTGTGCCGCTGAGGGCCAATGGGTGTGCCGCTGAGGGCCAATGAGGGTGTGCCGCTGAGGGCCAATGGGGGTGTGCCGCTGAGGGCCAATGGGTGTGTGCCGCTGAGGGCCAATGGGATGTGCCGCTGAGGGCCAATGGGGGTGTGCCACGGAGGGCCAATGTGGTGTGCCGGCCAAGAGCCGGAAAGGTGTATCGCTGGAGGATTAAAAGGTGTTAAGTGTGTAGGCTGGGAGGCTTGCAGATCATCCGGGAAAAGAAGGGGAGTTCGAGGCCAAGGGTGTGCCACAGGTAACTGGGTGTTCGGAGAGAGAATAAGGGTCTCCCTCTCTCCTTGAGCCGGTGGGCACAATAGATAGCCATGGAGGGGAGTGAAGAGCCCATAAGGCCAAAACTCACAGGGAAAGAATCACATTGCTACGGAGGTTCCAAAACGCCGGAGGAGGGGGATGGATGGAAAAAGAACAACACATCATACACCGTGAACATGGGAATAAACCAATGGAAATGGCAGGAGAGACCCAAGGAGGGTGATTTTTCATTCATGGGAAGCAAAGGGGCCGAAGCCCTACATATACATTAACGGACACACCCGAGCCAAGGCTGCGGCGAGAAAGAAAATCCGAAAGCAAAAGAAAGGGAAGAGGGAAGCAAGGAAAGCCAGGAAGAGGAAGGTGCCGGGACTGAAGTAGGGATGATCGTCCACCCTCCTTCTCCCACACCTCCCCCCCCTTATTACATCAAGCCCTTCTTCTCTCTTACTCTCTCTTTTCTCGGTGGCCGTCGGAGGAAGCTCACGCCGAAACGTCTCTTCTTCTCTTCTCTATCCTTCTCTGTGTGTCTCTATGTCCTCTGGCTTTTTCTCCATTCCCCTTTTCTTTGTCGAAGCTGGGGGTCTTTTATATTCCTAGCAGCGGGGAGCCTTCGAGCACGGCCGTCGAAGGTGGGAAGCGGCTTGCGATGATGCGTTTGACCTGCCCTCTGTCCTGACTGTCAGCCGAGTAGCCTGCGTGGCCCAACGACCGGCTGACACCTCGGACGACTCACTGTGCGCCAAGGATGCGTAGGGCATGGGCTTCACGTCGTCTTGCCGTTGAAAAGCTTCAACGCTATGCCGCTGGCGAGTTGCAAAGGCGTGCCGCTGGAGAGCCAAAAAGGCGTGCCGTTGAAGGCCTCCTGAGGGCGTGCCGCTGAACCCCACGGGGGTGTGCTGCTGAAGGCCCTGGGGGCCGTACCGCTGGAGCCCATGGGGGCTGTGCCGCTGAACCCCCCCCCTGGGGGGTGTGCCGCTGAACACCTTTTGGGGTGTGCCGCTGAACCCCATGGGGGGGTGTGCCGCTGGACAGCCCAGTGGGTGTGCCGCTGGAGGCCCTGGGCCGTGCCGCTGAGCACCCTAGGGCGTGCCGTTGAAGGCCAAATTGGGCGTGTTTTTGAGCCCGCTCTGAGCCCGCTATGGACACGAGTCATGGCCTATTTGGCTTTCTTCAAAGCTCACGGATTGTGGGGGCTCTTTGTGCTTGGTTTCTCTTCACTGTCGTGATTCCTGGCGACGGCTTCGCGATAGTTTCTCTCGGGGCCTATTCACTCGGGCCGCTGTTGATACTGGGCCGAGTAGGATGTCACGGGTGTGCAATTTTTGGTGTCCACAGTCCCCAAAGCAACAAACATCTCACCGCGGTTGGCTACGAGACTAGTCTTACCAGTCACTCACATCTACCAACAGGAACCCACAGCCTGCCAGAGATCACTTCTCTAAAAATGATCTCATTCGAGGACATGACTAGGAACACAAGTCGGGCACCAAGCCACCGACTCTAACCAACACGTCCTCGACTTCCGTCAGGCGACATCCTCAACAAACCCCTCCAGGTCTAACACTAACGCCTGACACGGCTTCCATTATAGGAATAGGGTACTCATGCGGCACACTAGCCAGCACATTCCCTAACACTCCATCCTGCCAGTGCCAACAACCATAATACCTCAAGCAACGGCACGGCAATAACACGTTTCACACTAAGAAATCAATCCTCCGATGCTCAACGTAAACTCAGGAATCCGCCCGTAGCAACCAATGCTACGATTCTGAACCAATGGGTCACAAGCCCACCACACTTCCGCTGCGCACTCAGATCCGTGAGCAGAGCCAAGAAAGCAAACACCGCCCAACCGGCACTTGTCCTTCCGGAAAAGCGCCAACACCCTTACATGACAAGGGAATGGGCACAACTTCTCACAGGCAACCACCTTGCCAAGACAAGGAGCACGTCTCGCATAGACTTCCTGGCACACAAGGCCAACCAATCCGGGCACACAATGCAAGACGGCAATCCTAGCCAAATACAATCTCTCCAACCAAAGGGGAGACCAAAGGCCCTTCCGACCAACGGAAGAGCTCCACGCTCGACCTGACCTCGAACCTCACGCATGCCAAAAACAGCACCATCCAGCACCAAGGAAAACCATCGTTTCCATCATGTTAGCGCCTCCGACACACTCGGTGAGTGTCACGTCAGACCACAATCACAACATCTCTCGACGCACCATCGCTACAATTCCTTAAACTACAACACACCACGCCAAGAGCCGCAACACGAGCTATAACAACAACCGCCGACGCTCATCCTCGAGTCCCGAACTTGCCGTGGAGCCTTCACATCTCAAGCCAACTCCAGGGCGAACACAACCCATTCTTACATAAGAGCGCAGGAGCAAGACCTACTAGGACATCCCTGCCAAATCCTACCTCAAAATCCTTAGAACAATCAGGACCAACACGTCATTTCTAACGCAACAGAGCACGACAAGAACATTAGGCTCGACGCAACAGCAGCTCACTGAGAAGATCCTCCGCTCACCCGAGCACACTTCTCGATCAGAACACCCGCTCTGCCACCTTAAACCACGACCTGAACACCTCAGTGTAGACACGCCATTCTTGACGTCTCCTGAGAAAGTCTCATATTACTATACAACGCCCCGCGACGGCTTACGCGTTTTAACTCACTTGAGTGCTTCCTTTTCTTGAGTCTTCTTCCGCCCTTTTCGGCATCCGGAATCGTCTCATCACGACATTCGGACGGCATCAACACCAGTCAGACGCGTCAGGAGTTCCGGAACCAAGAAGGGTGTCTGCCAGGCGGCGGCCGACTGAGGACCCGGGTGGGTCTTAATGGGGGCGTCCAGGCCCCTGGACGCCCCCATTCTTTAAATTTATTTTATTTTTATTTTTCTTTTTTTAACGCCCAAAAATAAATAAAAAAATATATATTAATGGAGGCGTCCAGGCCCCTGGACGCCTTCATAAAAACAAATATATAAAATACATAAAATGCCCGTTGGCATAAAAGACAAAAAATAAATAAAATAATAATAAATTAATGGAGGCGTCCAGGCCCCTGGACGCCTCCATAAAAATAAACATAAAAAATTAAAATGCCAGCCCTAGCATAAAAAGATAAAACAAAAATAAAAATAATATATTTTGGAGGCGTCCAGGCCCCTGGACGCCTCCATCAACTCTCTCACGGGCGCCGCTCACCGAACGACGGTTTGTCGTGTGTGAAAAAATCCAAATTATAGAGACGTCCAGCCACCTGGACGCGCCCATTTCCGAACCGCGTGTCGTCGCTCACAGATTGGCGATCACGGTGGGACTCTACTGCTTCCTTTCGGCTACCCTTGCAAGTTCGGCACCATCCGTGCCTCTCCACCTTCGCGCCCGCGCGCGCCCCCGTTGTGCTCACGGCAGCACTATCAGTTGTGATTGGTTGTTTGTTTATTATATGTCTGTTATTTCTGTTGTTTTCTTACTCTATATATCTGTCAGCATTCCATTGCATACATCCATTCCTCTTTTCTATCCTTTTTTCATTTTTTGAGGATCACCCTTTCCCGGTGAAGGAAGGACTCTCCGTTTGGGAATTCCTCTCAACGTACTAGAATCTCCTACACTGGGACCTCCGTAAGTCCCCGACATCGAAGAATCTCCTCTTCGTTCACTGGGCTGGTTGTACCATTGAAGTTCCCCGGAGTTAGTCATTTCATTCGTGGTGAGACGAGAGACCCTAGCTGACACGGCGGTGAAACAAAAATAAACTAGGGTCCCCATTTTGTGTGAACTTCGGATCTCGTTAAAAACACAAAAAAAATCATCAAAATCAAAACATAAAAAAAGGCGTAAAGGCATCCACTTGTTTGATAATCTCTGCTACCTGCTTGCTAGTGTATGTTTTTGCGTTCTGGGAAAACTGTGAGCATGGCTCACGAGTCTTTTGAGGAGAACCACCCTAGTCGTGGTTTGTCAGCCGACCCGCGAGTCTATGCTATGGACTCGGGTCCCTCTCATGAGCCCTCGCATGAGGTGCATGTTACCGCCGGGGACACGTCCCCACCACAGGATATCACTTCCTTACTGGGCGTCCTCGCCAACACGGAGCTTACCTCTGAACAGCTCCGGGCCTTCCAGGCCATTCTAAAGGGGAAATCTGTTTCCCCCACGTCCCAGGAATCAACTCCGGCCATCGCACCTCTCCAAGAGTCCGTGCAGGCCATTCCATCTCCTTCATTGGCGCAAGCCATCCAGTCTCCCTCGCTTCAAGGTCAAGCGAGCCAACAACCACCCTCATTCCAATTCCCGTCACAATCTCAAACTCCCGTTGTTCCCCACACACCGCTTCAACCAGGGCCAACTGTCGGTGGTCCGACAGCTCCCTCTCATTCGGGGTTTCCCCCTCAAGTCTCCGGGAGACAGTTTCTCCCCCAGTGGCAAGTGCCACCTTCACCTCCAGAGGAGCTCGCCCAATCGCTCCTCAATAGGTTCAATCGCATGGACGAGCAGTTTCAAAATCTAAGAAGAATGGTGGACGTGAAAGCCACCCCGGAGGTTGCTTTGCCAATCCTTCCTGTCATTCATCTTCCTCCCTCCGAAATGCCCACGTACCGCAGATACAATGGTACCGGCAACCCCTTCATTCACCTCAAGAACTTCATGTATGAGTCCTCCTATTGGCAAAATGATCAAAGGTCCCTGGCATACCTCTTTCGGAGATCATTGGATGGTCCTGCGCTTGAGTGGTTCTATTCTCTGGAGCCCCGCGAGGCCGAGAATTTTGAAATAGTCCAGAGAAGGTTCTTGCAGAAATATAGGGATAGGGTCGGTCCCTCACTCTCCATTACCGACCTAGTGGCCGAAAAGATGAAACCCGACGAGGATTTTGTCCGATATGCTAATAGATGGAGGTCTATGGCGGAAAGAATAAGAGATACCCTCTCCGAGCCCGAACAAGTGAAGATGATTGTGTCTAATGCAACCCCACAGTTCAGACATGTCCTGGCCATGAATAAACTTACTACAATGGAGGAACTCTATGAAAGGGCCCGGTACATCCAAACCCAGCTAAAAGACTCCCCCATCATGAACATGTTTGAGTCGCCGAAGCCCAAAGTGGTCAGAAAGACAGGCGCTGATGTCCCAGGCGGAGCCACAGAAGGGGTCGTGACAAATGAGCAAGTCAGTGCGGTCAACAATGCCAACTATGCAGTCAACCCAAGGCCTCCACAAATGCCCCGACTTCCCCTTCAACCAGGTCCTTTCCCTCTTTGTCCTCCACCCCAAAATAATCCACCCCAGGATAATATGCCTCCATTACGCCAACCCCAGCAACAACAACCACAACCTCAGCAACAACAACCACCGCTTCAGTACAACCAAGTTCCACCCCCGGGGAACTATGGTCCCCAACAGCAACAAAGGAGGCCGCTCGGTCCCAAGAGAGCCTACTATCCACCATTGCCAGAAACCTTAGCAGACATCTTTAATGCCCTCATGGCATCAAACCAACTCGCCCTACCCAGAGAAAGGCCCGTGTGGCCCCCAAATGTTGATACCTCCAAATATTGCGTCTACCACAGGCAGCCAGGACACATAGTAGATTACTGCTTCCATTTCAAAGATTACATCCACGATATGAATGATGAACATCAAATAGATTGGGATGAAATGAGGCGATACGTCGTCGCTCTTAAGGCTAGAAGACCTCCTCATAGGCCACAGCAACAGTTACAACAGCAGCAGCAGCAACCACAACAACAACAACAGCCTCAGCAGGCCCCACAACAACAGCCCGACATGGGCATAATCCAGAATCCATTACCGGAGCACCAACAGCCCAATCATCAGGTTAACCCCATCTCCTCCTTCCCGAAAGTCGGGCGAGAGCAGGTGTGGCAGCAGGAAAGTACCTCCATTCTTTCTACCGCCAATCCTATCGTCACGCAACACCCTTGCCTTGCCCGGGTAGCACCTCTCTCTCATCAACCCACGTCAGTATCACCTTCACCATTTCCACTACCATTACGCCCTCTCATCCGTACCCCGATCCCCTATCAACCGACACTCTCCACTACGCCTTCACACCCTCTCATCTTCTCTCACTCCCCCACTTTACCATCCACCTCTACCACATTTACCCCTACGCCTTCTAAACCCCTTATCATCCGTCAACCATACATAACCCCGTCTTTCTCCACCGTATCACCACTAATGCCTTCAAAACCACTCATTACTCATCGCCCACCTCAAAATCATTACCCACTTCAAGTCCTACCCACTCCTACTTCGTCTCCACCGCCACCTTCTAGACCCCTTATCCTTCATAATCCACGCAATATCCCCTCTACCTCCACCATGCAGCCACCTAACAAACCCCTCATCAGAATCCCTGCTCCCGTCATCACCCCTGCTTCATCAACCATTCCTCCACTACTACCCCTCAAACCCCTGTTAAAACCCACTGCTACCCCCACAGAGGTACAAAAGCCGCAGGCAATGGTGCTCCGGAGTGGAAGGATTTTCCACATGGTTTTTCCCCACAACAGTCAGAATCCTCAGCCAGAGAAGGATGATGGAGAACAACCAGAAAGAGCTATCCCTGGAACACAGTATGATCTATTAAAACATTTGGACAAGATGCCTGCTCGGTTCTCCATCCTGGAGCTTCTTCAAAGATCCACATCCCACCAGGCAGCCTTAATGGAGTACCTTCAAAGGGTCATGGTGAATGAGGACCTCCCTATAGAAAAGATCTCTACTGTCCTGACCCCAACAGACACACAACCGGCCATCATGTTCCACAACTACGAGCTCGCTCCCAAGGAAGCTCGGAAATATGCATTGTGCATTTCAATACAAATCAATGGGGTATCCATAAACCCGTGTCTTGTGGACACGGGTGCGTCCATAAATTTGATCTCCATGAGCACTCTTCAGTTGTGTGGGGTCGACGAGGAACAAATAAGACCTTCCTCGATCACGGTCACGGCTTATGACAATAGCAAAAGGCCGCCGCAAGGGATGATTATTCTGAAGGCAGAACTAGGCCCCATGTCAATTCCCACAGAATTTCATGTCCTCGACATGGACCCCACATTCAAGGCTATACTGGGTCGCCCTTACATCGAAGCCATGGACGCTGTGCCTTCCACCAACCATCAGTGCATGAAGTTTCCTTACAATGGGAGAATTATTAAAGTGGTCAGTACACCTGTCCTTCACACAGTGGATGCTATCAACACCTCTCTGCCCTCTGTTTGGCCGTCTCATCGGCCCATATTGTCATTACTGGATGTACGTGATTCATCTCACGTTCCACTAGCACCAAAGGAGCCGGTCAGGACAACCGCAACATCATGTCTCCCTTTTCACTCCAAAGGTTGGGAGATTATGAGGAACATCGGCTATCAACAGGGTAAAGGTCTGGGTACACAATTACAGGGTATGCTCAAACCTCCAAAGGAAATTAGGCCGAACCGTAGGTTTGGCCTAGGCTTCAAAGGACCGTTCAGGGCAGATTGGAAGCCCCTCACATGGACTCTATCAAACCACTTCAACAGAGGGCCCGTTGTTCAGATGGAAGATTACCCACGAGAAGCATATGGGGGATCACATGCTGTATATTTGGCTGAAAAATGTCCGAGGATCACCAAAAGAGGCAAGATCAAAGATCCGGAATGCGAGTGGAACAAATGGTTCGACATACGGGACATTTCCGTTGCACTGGAAAGGATGTTCTCGTCTCCGCAACTTGAAGGACCGTCATTGATCTCCGAAATACCAGAGAATATTACCACTCTTGCCAAGGTTCCAAACTATCCTCGTCCTCGCCAGAAGGACTCTGTCATCGACGGATCTTCATCCGTCCTCAACATTGCCATCGACGGCTCATTAGCCGCCATCTTCTCCATCCACTCGTCTCAGCCTTTGCTGATATCTTCTTCCTGGGCCAGACAATTGTCTAATGATCTTCCCAGGTCCCCTTCTTTGCTTACATACCTACGCGGGCTTTTCAACCCGCGCCAGGTCTTCAACCATGATCTGCTCTATGAGCCTCACAATCCTCTAGCCATAACCACTTTCCTCTCTCCTCCAATCTCTTTTCACTGCTTTGTCATTAAAAATGAAAACAAAAAAAAAACGTCAATTTTCAAACTCCCCAACAACACATCTTCGTTGAGGAAACCTCCTACATCTCCCACGGGTGCGTACCGCCTTGCGGACCACCCGTCCAAGGTCTGATGAGCGACCTTTTCTACCCCTCCTCTGAGGGGTCTTCTCCTGTACATTCTACACCATCCTCTTCGTCTTCCTCTTCTTCTGTAAATATTGTCAGTCAATTTAGGAATGATAGGCCAAGGGTAGTACCTAGGAAGAAACCAAGGGTAGGCAGATCCCTCGTCGATTCCTTCTGGATTTGGCCGCCAGGTGTCAAGCCCTCCTTGCCATCCCCCAGTTGCTAGAAAATCCCATCCGGCTACCGGAAATAGAATGTGAGGGCGACTGTGCATTTGATGAAGGGTATGGAGTCTATGAGATCACGGATGAAGAATGCCCCACTGAAGATGAGGGTGAAGAATATGAGGATGCGGCAGGCGCATACGCTAGTGGAATGAGGAGATTCGACGAGCCGTCAACCGCCGTAGAAGAATCCACCAAAGAAGTCAACTTGGGAACTGAGGAAGACCCTAGGATCATCCTCATAAGTGACAACCTACCACCCTCTGAAGAAGAGGCATTAATTGAGATTCTCAAGGAATATAAGGACACGTTTGCATGGAGCTACGAGGATATGCCGGGTCTGGATTCAACCTTGGTCGAACACCGTTTAACCCTAAAACCAGGGTCCATCTCGGTAAAACAAAGGTTAAGGCGTTTCCACCCTCAGATGGCTTTGAAAATGAAAGAAGAGGTCGATAAGCTCCACAAAGCCAGGTTCATTAGAGTCGTTCTTTATCCTCAATGGGTGGCGAACATTGTCCCGGTCATGAAGAAAGATGGGAAAGTCAGGATTTGCATCGACTTCCGGGACCTTAACCGCGCGTGTCCAAAGGATGATTTTCCCTTACCTCACATTGATGTGTTGATTGATAACACGGCAGGCTACGAAACCCTCTCATTCATGGATGGATTTTCAGGATACAATCAAATTCGTTTGGCAGAAGAGGATCAGGAAAAGACGTCATTCACTACCCCTTGGGGAACATATTGTTACGTGGTCATGCCGTTCGGATTAAAGAATGCTGGAGCTACTTACCAAAGAGCGATGATGGCCATATTTCATGACATGATGCACATATATCTGGAAGTGTATGTGGATGACTTATTGGTGAAATCAAGGACCAGGATGGAACATCCAGAAGTTTTGGCTAAGGTTTTGCAAAGGTCAAGAGAGTTCCAATTGAAAATGAACCCGAAGAAGTGTGTGTTTGGTGTGTCCGTCAGGTAAATTGCTGGGGTTCATCGTGAGTAAAAGAGGGATCGAGATAGATCCCGACAAAGCCAAGGCTATCAGGGATATGCCGCCTCCCAAGAATTTGAGGGAAGTCCGAGGTTTAATCGGGAGGTTACAGTTTATTCGTCGGTTTGTGTCCCAACATTCACAAAGGTGTAGACCTCTCTACGAGTTGACCAAGCCAGGAGTAGAATTCCACTGGAATTCTAAATGTCAGAAAGCTTTTGAAGGGTTGAAGGAATATCCGGCTAGTCCACCCGTTCTCATTCCACCCAAACCAGAAAAATCTCTGATCCTTTACGTCTCAGTCTTGGATGACTCCGTGGGAGCCGTCCTCGCACAAGCTGATGAAGAAGGTAAGGAACGGGCAACCTATTACTTGTCCAAACTTCTCAATCCCTGTGAGCAGAAGTACACCGTCATGGAGAGAACATGTGCTGCCCTCGTTTGGGTAGTGCAGAAATTGAAGCACTACTTCTTGGCTCATGAGGTCTACTTGATTGCTCGAATGAATCCTATCAAATTCCTTCTGGAGAAAGCCGTCCTTACGGATAGGCTAGCACGCTGGCAAAGTTTTCTCTCTCAGTTCGACATCACCTACATCCAACAAAAGGCGATTAAAAGCTATGCCATAGCCGAGCATCTCGCTCACCATCCTCTTCCCAAGTTCGATCCCATCCAATCAGAGTTTCCAGATGAGGAACTAATGTCCGTCAACCAATCAGATGAGCCAATGTGGACGCTATATTTTGATGGAGCTCTGAATTCTCAAGGGAGAGGAATCGGCATCGCCCTCCTGTCGCCTGAAGGCCTCACATTCCCATTGGCATATCAGCTCAAATTTTCAGTCACCAACAATATAGCTGAATATGAAGCCCTTCTAGCTGGCCTAGAACTCGCTCATTCTTTTTGTATCACTGAGTTGCGAGTCGTAGGTGATAGTCAACTCATCCTTCGCCAGGTGCTCACTAAGTATCGCACTCGCGATCCCAAACTCAAGCCATACCAAGAACTCACTGCTGCCTTTGCCAAACTATTCACCAAACTGATCTTTGTTCATGTCCCTCGTCTTCAGAATATTCCCGCCGATGCCCTCGCCTCATTGGCATCATCCTTAAGGTTCCCTCTAGGAAGATGGTTTAAGTCCATTTCCATCTACAAACTTCACGCCCCTGCAATCGATGATGCTTCCTACGTAAATATCAAAGACAGGATAGTAAGAAAGATCCTGCAGGAAGATATCCTTGAGAAGAAGGAGATCATGTTGGCAGAGGTTGAAGAAGAACTGGCTGATGAAGAGAAACCATGGTTCTATGAAATTGTCAAATACTGCAAAGATCAGTCTTATCCTGAAGGGGCCACCACAGAGGACAAGAAAGCCATAAGAAGGGTGGCTCAGAAATATACATTGGTTGGGGGTCTACTCTATAGGAGGAGCCTTACTGGTATTCTGTTAAGATGTCTTGGTGACGATGAGGTTTGGAAATGTGTAGAGGAGACGCACTCAGGCGTATGCGGTGGCCACGTGAATAGTCAGATGCTCGCCAAGAAGATCATTCGCCAAGGCTTTTATTGGCCCACTATGGAAGAAGATTGTGATGTCTATGTCCGTAGGTGTGTTAAGTGTCAACTTCACGCCGATAAAATCCATTCACCATCTTCCTCACTTCATCCAATATCTTCCCCGTGGCCTTTCTCCATGTGGGCATTCGACATCATTGGTCCCTAGGTGATCTCAATTCCCTCACCAAGCAGAAATCTTTCATCCTTACTGCGACGGAATACTTCACCAAATGGGCCGAAGCTGAAGCTTACGCGGAAATCAAGGCGTCAACAGTCTGCAAATTCGTCATAAAAAACATCCGCGCCAGATTCGGCGTCCCAAGCACGATCGTCACCGACAATGGGCCACAGTTCATTTCTCAGGACCTACAGGACCTCTGCAAAAGGTACGCAATTGCATTGCATCATTCATCACCTTATTACCCACAAGGTAACGGCCAAGCGGAGGCCACCAATAAAACATTGCTCAAAATCATCAAAAAAAACCTGCGAGTCTAGTAAGTTTTCAGACTGGCCAGAAAAGCTTATCGAAGCTCTATGGGCCTATCGCACTTCAATCCGTACCCCCACCGGGCAGACTCCATTTGCCCTTACTTATGGTATGGAAGCGGTAGTCCCATACGAGACTCTGATCCCTTCTCTCAGGGTACAATTGGACGAGAAATTTCCCCTCGACGATCGTCGTAATTCACTCCTCGCCCAGTTGGAACTCTTGGATGAGAAACGGCTGGCCGCTGCCGAACACGCACGTGTGTATCAAAATAGACTCGCTCACTTTTACCAAAAGAAAGCCGTTGAGAGAAAATTCAAAGTCGGTGAGATGGTCGTAAAAAGAATTTTTGTCAAACCTGGAGGTCCGCGTTCTAAGCTCCAACCCAATTGGGAAGGACCATTTGTAATTCAAGCAGTGTACCCTGGCAACGCCTACAAGCTAGTCAACGCCGATGGGACCGAGTTATCCCACCCTTGGAATGGGCTTTATCTTAAGAAATACTACCCTTAGCACAAACAAAAAAGTGATGAAAAGATAAAACATCAAAAATAAAGAAATATTGAAAACCACTAAAAATATGGAAAATTCAAAATGCCGATGCCTGGCAGTCACCATGTAGTTAAGTTCCTGCATCTAACCTTCATGTTAGGATAGAGCCCATTAAGGCTTGGTAGTCACCGGGTCTTGGTTTTGCCAGAACCGTGGAGATCCCTGTCCGGCCACGTCGGCCTATGCTCGCTCGAAGGAAGCTAACACGTGCTCACTTATGTATTTTATTCAAAAAAATCGGTAGCATCACCTACGGTGGAGCGTCACCCAGAAGATCTCCGGAAGCTGTAATCTTTATTCTTTTCTCTTCGACCAAATGAGACAGTCGGCGCCCTTAAAACGCTGAGCATGAGAAACCGAAACTCAAAAACCCCAAAGGCAAGAGTAGGATCCATTTCCTCGAGCATCGATCAGAGCACGAGAAGAGGGCAGTGTCCCCGTAGGCATACAAAAAGGGAGCCCACAAACGTCAAGCGACTATATCCCCCTCACAAAAAGAAATACAAAACCAAAATCAAGAGAAAAGCCTGGTCGTGACCGTGCCTGTTGCGATAAACGGAACCCCTCAAAGCAAAAGTCTGAATCCACGGAAAGGGGCCGTGGAATGTAAATGCTCGAGATTTGGTCCGAAGTTGTCCGAAAGGAAAGAGTTAATGGGCCCTTATTCGCTCGCCGGGTTAACGGTTTTGCTGATCCTCTCAAGAGGTTTATCCCCCACGCTCTTCCTTCTTCCTCTAAAGATGAAGGTTCGATGGAGTTTCTGAAAGGTGAAAACTGCCCAGGGTCTGCGACCTTATTTTAATATACACATATGGTTGCCTACTTTGAAAAGCAAAAGCTATCGCTGCGAAGGAGTCTCCGTGTTTCTGGCTGGTCAAGACCCCTGTTTACCACCTTGATGTCTTCTTGTTTAACCTCGGGCTTAGGCCAATGCAAGCGCGTCACCTATGGGTGCGACGGCGTCTGATTCCGGGTCAGCGTCGCGCGGTTGGTCGTTAGGGTTCCAGGGTGTTCCATCATATACCATCTAGAGTTGTGAGGAAACAGACCCGGGTCGGGCAAATCATTTACCTCGAACACCTTTTGGGTGAATCCCTGTGGTCGGAAGCGACTGGGAGCCTAAGCATGGCATGACGGTATTGTCATCAGGGTAAGTCTTAGCCGGCGGGATCATCATTCGAGGGGTCTAGAGGCCCAAATCAACCTAGATATGCACTTAGGATACCTGGGAGGTTAGTGAGAAACCCCTGTCTCACGTAGGTTAGGAGCCATTTGGGTGCTTGCCGGGCGTTAGCAACAAAAAATTAAAATGATAAAAAACAACAAAAAAATGGAAAAGAGAAAATGTACATATTTGCAAACAACAAAAATCTTTTATGATAAAACAAAAAAATGTCAAATATAAAAAAGAAAACAAATCAATTTTGCATGATTGCGTTTGCGTGCAGCATCTCACTTTAATACCGCTTGCATTCGTGTGCTTGCCTGTCGCATTTATCATCACTTCTTTCCCTTGCCTTCGTTAAATAAAGGCTTGGCCCCTTGACCAGTCATCAAGGACAGTCACAGTGATCACTTGCTTATTGAGCAAGGGGCCAAGTCAGAACAGAAATTCTAATTTGTTTGTTTCAGTGATATGTGCAGGGATTCAGGCAACAGAAGCAAAGGTGAAAAACAAACAAACCGAACCTTGTATTTTATTCCAAAAACCAAAAAAAAATTACATCAAGTTCCGCCCTCTCTCTCTGCATTACTCGTCCCACTACTCTCCGGGCAAAACGCTCTCAAAGGTGCTACCCAACTACGAAAAGTGGTACTCCTACCGCTCTGTACTCCTCTTCCTATTCCCGCATCCCGGCGTTGATCTACGGAAGCAACAGAGAAGCTACCAACACGAAAGCCACGCTCTCGTGCTCTTCGGTAGCGCTCCTCACCATCTCTCAGCCACTGTTCAGCAAGACCAAGGCTGATTCGGAGTTCGAATAGTTGGGCCTCCATGGCCCTTCGTTCCTCCCTTTCAGTCAATCTGTTGGCTCTTTCTCTCTCTGCGTCTCTTTCTTTCTCTGCACGTTCTCTCTCGCGGTCTTCCCTCTCCAACTGGAGAGTGATCCTCAGTTCCACAACATCCCTAGAGGAGTCGTCATCAGGATGACGCCGCAGTTCCCTCTCCAGTTCTGCTATCCTAGCCTCCTTCTGCGCGGCTTGGCCAAGCGCTTCTTCCGTCTCCTTTTCCTGCCAAGTGTACCATCTCAGATACACGATAAGGCACAAACAAGGAGAACTCAACACTGAGACTCTTACCTGTATAGAGAGCATCCCTTCTGCCTCCGCAGCACGCTGCGTGGCGTGAGCAAGTTGCTCATGAAGCAAGTCAAGTTCTGAGGTGGGAATCCACAAGCTGGAAGAGGCACCACCCACTCCCATCGCTGGGGAAGCCGCGCCAATCTGGACATGCTACGACCGCGTGAATTAGCAGCCAACATCTGGAATCTGGGATTTTAATTAGGAACGTACTGTACACCTACCAAGGTGCTCGTAGCTCCGCGGGCATCGCCCAACTGTTGTTCCATCTCTGCCAAGCGAGTTCGTAAATTCGCTATCATGGCATCCCGGACATCCTGCAGCCTTACAAGTCAGCATTTTCACCAGAAAACCAAGAAAAGGAGAAAGAAGAGAAGAGAAAAGGGGAAACCTACCTCCACAAGTCCCCGGGGTTGGAACCGTTCTGCGTACTTTGTCCTATATAGACGCAAGTAGTCCTCGCTATCCCGCGCCTGTGATTCTACAATCGTGCCACCCCATTGCCAGTCCTCATACTGTTCGGGGAATCGCACGCGCCAGTCAATGCAGGTCGTCGGTCCCCGCGTCTTTCTCCCGACACGAGGTGGCGCAGCTGAATCCACCCATTCTTGAGCCAGTCCTAAAGTCCTCATAACTAATCGTAGCCGAAGCGGCTCGATTTCATTCAGGCAGTGCATCCACAGTTCCCGTCTGAACCGGGCACGACTTGCCAGAACCCACGGCTGGTCGGCATCGACCATGTCTGAGTAGGGCCTCCAGTTTACCATCGCTGCAGGGAACTCTTTGTAGCTCCCGCCTTAGCACCATCAGTTGGTAGGTTAGGGGTGCCGCACTCATGATGGGTTCCCACCGCCTGGCTAACGGCACCATCACGGGTCGCCAATGCCGAGCTCTCCCCATAGGGAGGTAATAATAGCTCCATAGCTGCTCGGCACAGGTCATCAGTACTTTGCAAAAACACAAAAAAATACAAAACAAGCAAAACCAAAAAAATACCTGGATGAATGGTGTGAAACCACTCACAGTCATCTCACGATCCGTTTCTTGGAATAGGCCTGCAAACAAGTGTGCAAGCATGGTGGCTCCCCAGGCATAATATCCTACTCTTTCAAGGTCTGACAGCAGCTCCAGGAAGCAACATTGGATACCGTCCCCTTTCGAGCTCAGTACCAATCTCCCCAAAAGGAAGAGGAGAAATCTCCTCAAATCTATGTTGCATCTTTCCCAGTCGCCGAAATCTGTGCAGTACACGGCACGACATCCTATTTTCATTCTTTCCATAAACTCTTCTGAGGATTCATCGTCCCGCCGACGAGTGTCGGTGAGCCCTAATGCATCCATGAGGGACGCCCTAGCTACCGACTTGTTTTTCCGACCATCTAGGTCCAAACCCAGTAACTTCTGGGCACCTTCTCTGTAGTCCGCGTAAGTGACTCCGGTCACTGCCTCGCCATCCACCTTGAGACTCGTAATTCAGACCACATCTTCTAGGCTGGGCACCATGTGCCCCCAGGGCATCAGGAATGCCCGACTCACTGGGTCCCATCTCTCACACAAGGCTTGGATCAGGACCAGGTCGAGCTGGATCGGCTCGATCCGAAGGAAGGTGCCAAAACCCATCACGTCTAGCCTGGCCTTCTGAAAATCTGGGAGACCTCGGTATGCTGCCACTACCAACTCCCATGAGATCTGTGATTTCATCACACTCTACGCATGCAGGGAATGGAGAGGAGGTTTGGTCAGAAAGAAAGGAAGAAAAAAAGAATGGAAAAAAGGGCAAGAAAACTTGGCTTACGAGTTGTGATTGGGCTCTTTCGCTAAAATGTCCTTCGAGGTCCGAAAGCCTCCTGGAACTACTACCACTAGACCTGCTTCTCTTCGAGGAGTGGGAAGATTCGCCCTCCATCCAACTCTCAGAATTTTGAACTCCTCCTCTCCCGTAAAAACTTGTGCTCCTCGAGTTAGCTCTCGATATACCAGGGAGGATAAAAGGGACAAGAATTTATAGAAATGGAAGGAGTGCGGGCCAAGATTGCCTCCATCACCTGTTAATGGTAGCCCTCGCGATGAGGCACCTACCATGCGGTCCCGTGTGTCACTTCACCGCTTGCACAGGGTGATTGATTGGATGAAGAATATGACGACTAGCACCCTCTGTTGTCTAGGGATACCCTATCATGTTTTGGAGGACGTCCGCAAAATTTGACACAACATCCGGGAAAAGGGGCTAGGGCCGTCATTATTGACTTCGGCGGCAGATTCCCGTGGAAAATGGTCACAACAAGACGCGATTCTCCGCTCGGCATTGAGTCTCGGCAGACCCATCACATGGGAACAGTGCAAAGGAGAGGAAGTGTAGGGAAGAAGGAATGCACAAGAGAACAAACGAGCAGCAGAAAATCAAATCACTCCATTCATAATTCTACATAAGCTGTCATGAGCACTACAATCATAGAGAGGAGGCGAGTCCACCAGCTCGCCGATCCTCACCATCACTCATCTCTCTGGGCGCTCCCCTCCTCTCCCCTGAGGTGCGGGTCCCTCAGAAGCCTCCGGGATCCTCGTGCAGCAGCACCTGTCTCGCCTCTTGGCGCCTGTTCCGCAGTAGTGACTCGCTGCTCCTCCCCTGGCGTGGCAAAGAAGCCACTAGCGGCAAAGCGACCAGACTGGCGGAGTCGCTCCCCGAACTCTCGCGCTCTCTCGTAGCTCGTCTCCATCCCTCCTAGCCTCTGCACGACGGCCTGAAGGCCCAGCTGGAGCTCCCTCACTTGGGCCTCCAAGGCCCTCCTCTCGGTCTGATCCCGCTGTCGCTCGGACCTTCTCTCGGCTTTCTCTCTCTCTCTGCCTCTCTCCTCATCATCTGCAGAAGAACCCTTAACTCCAGGATGTCTGGAGAAGGTCTCTCCTCACCACGATGCCGCAACTCCGTTACAGTCGTCACCCAGGCATCTCGCTCCTCTTCCGCCCGGGTCGCGCGGGCCACCGCACCGGCAAGTTGCTCCCGGAGGGAGGCAATCTCGAGAAAAGGGGCCGAGGAACTGGAAGATGCGCCACCAATCATCCCCGCCGCCGCTGTCTGCTGGGCACGCTGGAACAAAATAAACAACGGCCGTCAGTGAAACTCCAAATCTGAAGATAAAAGTGCGGCGCGTAACTTACCAGGAGCGACAGCTCATGTTGAGCGACGGCCAGCTGCCGCCTAGCCTCTGATAGTTGGACGCGCGAGCCGCCGACCCCATGCATGTCCCCAGCTTGGGGAAGCCCCGCATAACTCTCTCTCTGCCGCCGTAGGAAGTCGGCGCTGTCCTGCACCAATACACTCCCTTGCTGTCCAGGGAGACGTATGTGCCAGTCCTCGAGCCTCGCCTTGCCGCGACTCTCCCTCCTGATGAGGCTCGGCTCGTCCGCACTCGCCCACTCATCGGCCAGGCCCAGGGTCCTCGCCATGTCCTGCACCAAGAAAAGGGTCCCACATCAGTCAAAAAGAACGCGTCCCCTGTCTAGGACGCATCTATCATTTAAGTGCAACACTCGCCGAACCCTTTCCCCCCTCGCACGGCTTGCTTCAAAACTCAAAATGGATCAAAGAGAGGGAAAACCAAGCACCTACCAGACCGTGTTCACCTCCCTCTGCGACATCGGACCCCTCGGGTCCCTCAGGGGCCCGAAGCGGCCCTTCCTCCTCCATAGACGCTGTTCCGTGCTCTCGCGCGTCCCTCCTCGGGCGAGGAGTTCCTCGTCCCTCTCCACCTTCACCATGATCGGGCCCACCGAACTCCATCAATCAAAAGAGGAGGAAGACGAAAAAGGGGCAAGCGAGTTTCGGCGGAAGGCAGGCTCGTTTGCGGGTAAGGCACGGGAGAAGAAAGGCCACCCGACGCTTTAAATTTGAATTCAAGGATTAAGACGCGTCCTCGCGCCTGGACGCGCCCAAACGGGGAAGAAAGGAAACAGAATCCCCCCGTGCAAAGCGTAGTTCTCCGCTGTTCAGGGCAAGGTCTCGTGGAGCGTGCCTCGAAGGACAACTCAGTGCAAAGAAGAAAGTGTGGGAGAGAGAAAAGTACACACAACACAAGAAAGCCATTTTCATTTCATATAATAGCCGAAAGTACATCATACAGTGAGAAGGGTGACGTGTACAAGTAACTCTCTAACTCTCACCATCACCCTCCTGGTCATCTCTCTCCTCCCTCCTCTGCCGGGGATCCCTAGGGGGCCTCTGCGAACCCTGAGAAGCCGTGCTCGCCTCGCCCTGCGGTGGCACTCCAGCCTCGAAGGCGCGACGATGCTCCTCGGCCGAAGAAACCAGATAGCTGCCCATGGAAAAAGAACCAGACTGACGAAGTCGCGCCCCGCGTTCCTTCGCCCTCTGGTACCGCTCCTCGCTCTCCCGAAGCCTCCCCTCCGCCGTGCCAAGACTCAATCGGAGCTCCAGCAGCTGGGTCTCCAAAGCCCTCCTCTCGGTCTAATCCCGCTGTCGCTCCTCCCTATCCCTCTCCCTCTCTCTCTCCACGGTCTCCCTATCCCTCTCCCTCTCCTCTCTCTCCCTCATCGCCTCCCTCCTTGACAGCTCGAGGGCGATCCGCAGATCCAGCACGTCACGAGGGAGCTCCTCAGCCTCCCGTCGACGCTCCTCCTCCAGCTCCGCAATCCGGGTGTCACGCTCCGCCACCCGAGGGTCGCGATCCTGCTCGGCACGAACAGCACGCGCCAGGGCCTCTCGGATCTCGGCCACCTGTCAAAGCACGCGTGCACCGTAAGAGAATAGTGATAGAAGGAGGGCAGCCAGAAGGAGAGTCGAGGTCAGGCAAATGCTCACTCGAGCCTCGCAGTCACGCTCGGCCTCCTCAGCCCGAGCCACTGCATACGCCAGCTGCTCCTGGAGGGCAGAAACCTCCGGAGGAGGGCCCCGCGAACTGGAACCCGCTCCACCAGCCATCCCGGCTGCCGCTGTCTGGTGGGCCCGCTGAAACACAGAGCGAACGACAGTTAGAGGCCAAGTATCAAAAAAATCCAGGTCACAAAAAATGCATCGCATAAACTCACCAGGATCTCCAACCCCTGTCGGATGGCCACCAACTGCCGCCTGGCGTCCGCCAACTGGGCCCGCAGGTCGGCGATCATGTTATCACGAGCATCCTACATTGTACATAAGTTAGTGTTACATGCATATACATATAAAAGAGTGAAGCATTCTCATTTCACTTACCCCTGCCATACCACCAAGGAAGAGGCGGTCCCCATACGTAGCCCGGTACCGTCTCAGGTAATCAGTACTGTCCTGTACATGGGACACCACTGGGACCCCGCCCTGCTGCCAGTCCTGGTACTGTGCTGGGAAGCGCGTACACCAGTCCGCAACATTCGCCTTCCCCTTGGTCTTCCGCCCGATGCGGGCCGGCTCTTCTACATCAACCCACTCCTGGGCTAGCCCCAATGTCCTCATAACCAGCCTCAGCAGAAGCGGCTCGATCTCGTTCAGGCAATGGACCCACACGTCCTGCCTGAAACGAGGAAGACCCGCTACAACCCAAGGCTGGCCAGCGTCGCCCATGCCCAGGTAGGGTCTCCACACCACCTGCATCACCATACATACATCATATTAGTTGCCATTCAGTCACATAAGAAAACATAAAAAAACCATACGCATCATACCATGGCCTCGGGATACTCGCTCAGCTCCCCACGAAGTGATGCCAGCTGGTAGCCGTGGGGTGCTGCAACCACGACCGGCCTCCACCGTCGCGCCAGAGGCACGGCCCTCCTGTTCCCATGCCTAGCCCTCCCCATCGGGAAATAGTAATAGCTCCACACCTGCATTCATCATACATCATTAGTACAATAATTGCATATTTAACTGTGAAAATGCATAAGTAAATTGTGTACCTGGAGAAAAGGTGCGAAGCCACTGACTGTCGTCTCCTTCTCTGAAGTCTGGGAGAGATCAGCAATCAAATGGGCAAGCAGAGCCGCTCCCCACGCGTAGTGTCCCACTCTGTCCAGATCCGCCAAGATCCCGAGGAAACGGCAGTGGATGCCATCCCCCTTCGTCCCCAACAGAAGGCGGCCCAAGAAGAAGAAAAGAAACCTCCGGAGGTCTAGATCCACCAGCTCCCTCTCGCTCGGATCCTGGGTGAAAGCTGCACGGGCATCTCCCTCCAGTCGTGCCAGAAACTCCGCTCCAGTCTCGCTGACCCGCTGGCGCGGGTCGACGAATCCGAGCGCCTCCATGATCTCCACTCGGCCAACTACCATGCTGTCCCTGTCAGTCACACTCATCTCTAACCACAGCAGGTCCAGGGCACTCTCTCGGTAGTCGGGGTAGGTGACCCCACTCACCGCCTCTCCGTCCACCCGTAGCCCGGTGATCCGAGCCACATCCTCCAGTGACGGCACCATGTGCCCCCAGGGCATCAGAAACGCTCGGCTCGGCGCGTGCCACCGCTCCCTCAATGCCTAAATAAGAGGAAGGTCGAGCCGGAAGGGCTCGATCCTAAGGAAAGCTCCAAAGCCCATGGCGTCCACACGCGCCCTCTGGAAGTCTGGCAGCCCACGGTATGCTGCCACCACTAAGGACCAGCTGATCCGGCCCTTCATCACGCAATGCACACCACAAAACCAACAAAAGAACACATCAGCATTATGAATAGTAATAAACAATAACACTGTATATACTACTTATTTATCTTATTTTATTTTTATTTTTATTTTTAAAAAATATTTATGTTTTTTTAGAGGCGTCCAACACCCTGGACGCCTCTATTACATTTTCTTTATTTTAATTTTAGAAAAACCCAAAAACAAAAACAACAATAAATAAAATATATATATATATTATCATGGATGCGTCCCATTCCCTGGACGCCTCTTTTTTTTTTAATTATTTTTTTATTATTTACAAAAATAAATAAATTAAAAAAAAAAGATGAACAAAAAAGAAAATGTGGAGCCTCACACCTGGCGTTCGCCCTTTTAACCCAGTGAACCAATAGAGTGGAGGTCTAAGGGGCTTACCGGATCGTGCTCGTCCTCTGCCGCGTCGCCAGCATCCACTGCAGCCTCCAAGGCCAAAGGAAGAGCCTCCTCACCCGCGGCAATCTCCTCCGCCGCAGCAGCCCCCTCGGCATCATCCCTCAGCCTCCTCGGACGACGAGCCCGTCGTTTCCGCTTCTCTGGACCCTGGCTCGATCCTCCTCGCTCCATTGGGACTAAGAATGGGTCGTCTGGGGTGACGGGATCGTCAGAATGAACAGTACAAATGGGCAGGGGGTGAGGCCCCCCCCCCATATTTATAGAATTCACTTTAATTGGGGCGTCCAGGCGCCTGGACGCCCCCACCTTTTTTATTTTTTTTTTTCAAAATTCAAAAATTTAGGGGCGTCCAGGCGCCTGGACGCCCCCAAAACAAAAAAACCAAAAAAAATAATAAATAAAAAGTTGGGGCGTCCAGGACACTGGACGCCCCCAAAACAAAAAATCAAATAAAATAAAAAATAAAAATTAGGGGCGTCCGGGACCCTGGACGCCCCCAAAACAAAAAACTTAAAAAAATCAAAAATAAAAAATTAGGGGCGTCCAGGCTCCTGGACTCCCCCATAATAAAAAATTTCAAAATAATAATAATAATAATAAAATATATAATAAAATTAAAAAAAGATAAGAGTATGTATATAATCCAAACAAAAGAAAAAACACAAAGAAAAAGAAAAACCACAAAAAATAATAATAATTAAGAGGACGGGGGTCCCAAAACATCCATGCCAGGTTTTATTCCATCAGAAAAGCAGAATGAGTTACATCAGGGGCTTAGGCGCCTTAGGCCTTAACCTCACCAGTTCGGTTACATAAGCCCTCCACAGCTCACACTCTTCCCCCACATGCGCTAAGGCCCTTCCCACAACACTTGTCTTCCAGGGTGCTTTGACGGCCTTCGCTTCCTTCGCATCCACTTCAGTACCCAACTCTCTCTTCTTCAAAGGAACGATGCCAGTCGATAGTGGGAACGAATGGCGTGGAATGCCGACCTGGAGGCAGCATCGATGCGCGTTATAAAGGACAAACTCGGTCGCGCCGATCAGTTGAAGATCAACTTCGGGGGAAGGCCTCATGAGGAGATCAAGCGAAAGCAAACATGCTGGTGCGCAAGTAAAGAAGCCTTGTGTCACGGTGCAGAAGTGAGACCGCCAGTCTTCACGTTTCTTCAGCCACGGAACGCGGTTCACTACAGTACCACCGAACCCTAACACGTCGGCTATGTGATGAAGAGGGCTTTGTTGGAAGAGCTTCGAAGCTGTTGGCATTCCCTCACGGTGATCAAACTTGAAATGCAAATCCAGCCAGCAACTCAGGACAAGTGCGCAACCAAAAGGAGGCTTACCCATGCTCGAGGCAGTAAGGCCACTATACAGGTAGGCGAGGACAGCGGGTCCCACCCTCTTTCCACGTCAGATCCCGCAGATAGCACTCAGTTGGTCTTCCTCCACCATGTTGTCGGTATAAGGAAACAAAAGAGCACCCGCCAGATAAATGGTGAACCCCTTCATGATTCCCTCCAAATAGTCATCGTCTGGTGACCCTCTCAGGGCGTCCATGACCCACTCCGCAAGCTTTTGGAGATCGATCCCCTTTTGAGTACGGACCTTTCTGGCTGCGTCGGGCGGCATGAAGCTTCCAAGAACGCTTTCGGAAGTCTCCCGTGTCAGCATCCGCATAGCCTTCACCTTCCCGTCACTCTTGAATTTCTTCAATCCGAGCAGAAGTTCCACCTCCTCGAGGAGGATGGTCACCTCGAAGGTCGGGAAGATAAAAGTATGGGTCTGGGGATGCCAGATCTCCACTAGTGCGCCCATAGCCGCCCAGTCCATACGAATCTTCTCATAGTGTTTGGCGTGAATAAGGAGCCCCTGCAGATGCCACTTCGAGAGTATGGCCCTCATGCCAATGGAGATGTTGGAAGTTAGCTTTGAAAGCCATGACAGTTTGGAAAACTTCCACGGGCCTGGGAAGAGTGGATATGGCTGGAAGAGAAAAGAAAGAAGAAGAAAGGAAGGTAGTAAGAAGAAGGTTCACGTGGAGAAATTTGAAATGAATCAGCTTACCATATGCGACATGATCGTCCCACTCAAATGACCCTCGAGGTCGGAGAGTCGCCTGATCTCGCTGCTAGGCCTGCTCCTCTTCATAACGCGGGAAGACTCTCCTTCCATCCTGAAAATCTCTAGATTCTCCTCTCTTTCCTCTCCTGAGCTTCCAAAACCCACCTTGGTGCATTGAATGAACTAGCCTAAGGGGAGTTCTTATACGAAGGGAAGATTGCTACAGGACGGAACATGTCACATCAGTGGTCATTGTCAAGATTTTGTCTGGATCTCCTTTGTACTGTGGTGCGATTCTGCTGTGATTCTGCTACTTTCTGATGTTGCTAACCTTTGCTAGTCTGTGCAGGTTTTACTAACGGACGTCTTTGTCCTGTCTCCTGTCCCACCTTTCAATGGTTGGTCCCACCATGTCATGCATCGTAGTATACGATACCTACGCTACTAGAACATGTCAAGGACCTTGCGACCCGAACAAATCTGGGATTTGAGTTCCCCTTCAACAAAAAAAAAACAGTGATAATCCCGGAAGAATTTGGGTTGTACGGATAGGCCGTTAACTTGTGGTAGCATGGGGACGGCGGTTCCATTCAGTGAGTTGGTGCGCGGATAAACGGGCCCCAGCCCAGTGTCGGCTCACCGGATCGGTATCCTGACCCGTTCTTAACAAGTTGATAATATTATCCTTGGCTATTTTCTATTTTAGTTTGTTTTAAATTTTTATTTTAACCCAGCATGCATTCATATAGGATTTTGATTTATTGCGGAAGATCATTCAAGTGATTCGATTGCGAAGGCCGTTGTGCTTCAATTCCTACAAATATGAGATATTCCATTCCGAATGAAATACTGAGTTTCCATGAAATGGCTCTACGCTGCTCTTCCAAAGGAGACCCTTGTTTGGACAGACCCTCAGATATTCCTTTTTACCTTGCTTGACCCACCTTGGCCGCAGCACTTCCACATTGGCTGGTAACCGCTCCCCAAAGGTGAAACCTCCGGTTTATGACCCAGGTACTTCCACACCGAGAAGTTGGTCTCCTTTTCATGCCTGAGCGCACATCTCACCCTCCCTTATTTGATCTCCGTCCAAGCAATCGTCAATATTTGAAAGACCTTCAAGCTCGCCTCATTGAAACTTCAGGAAAGATTCCAAACAGTAACGTCAAAAGCGTGTCTCATCACACCTTGGCATCAACTTATCAGTCCGCTCCCACTTCATTTCACTCCATTTCGATACCATTCCACTACGTGTCGCTCCCTTGCAAAGCAGACGCCAAGGTGGGGCAGCTGTAGACACGCCATTCTTGACGTCTCCTGAGAAAGTCTCATACTACTATACAACGCCCCGCGACGGCTTACGCATTTTAACTCACTTGAGTGCTTCCTTTTCTTGAGTCTTCTTCTGCCCTTTTCAGCATCCGGAATCGTCTCATCACGACATTCGGACGGCATCAACACCAGTCAGACGCGTCAGGAGTTCCGGAACCAAGAAGGGTGTCTGCCAGGCGGCGGCCGACTGAGGACCCGGGTGGGTCTTAATGGGGGCGTCCAGGCCCCTGGACGCCCCCATTCTTTAAATTTATTTTATTTTTATTTTTCTTTTTTTAAGCCCAAAAATAAATAAAAAATATATATATTAATGGAGGCGTCCAGGCCCCTGGACGCCTCCATAAAAACAAATATAAAAAATATATAAAATGCCCGTTGGAATAAAAGACAAAAAATAAATAAAAAAATAATAAATTAATGGAGGCGTCCAGGCCCCTGGACGTCTCCATAAAAACAAACATAAAAAATTAAAATGCCAGCCCTAGCATAAAAAGATAAAACAAAAATAAAAATAATATATTTTGGAGGCGTCCAGGCCCCTAGACGCCTCCATCAACTCTCTCACGGGCGCCGCTCACCGAACGACGGTTTGTCGTGTGTGAAAAAATCCAAATTATAGAGACGTCCAGCGACCTGGACGCGCCCATTTCCGAACAGCGTGACGTCGCTCACACTCAGGGGCTGGACAAACCTCAAGCTGGAGTGGCCAAAACCAACAGCAGCTCCCTCAGAGCACGCTCACGGCCACTTAACCATGAAAAATCCTCTCCAGCCACCTGACCACGTCGTAGATTCCTCGAACGCAGCACCGCGAGCTCGCGCCTGCCAGCAACCTCTGCCCAACGCAGCACAACAAGGGCCACCACCGATGAGGGAGAAGGCTCTCAACCTCGATCCTTAGACCCCATGCTGGCACGAAAGCCGCGGATAGCAACCACCTTCACAGCGCCGCACATCACACTCATGCTCTCAAGCGAGAAACTAGGCGGAAAGCGAACACAAAATCCTAAGCCAGCGGCCGACTGTACTGGACCTTATGGACTCTGATCACTGCAATATCTCGAATTCCTATGTACGTCCACAACCTCCGCTCTGATACCAGCTGTAGCGACCCGAGAATCCGATTACCGGGAAGGCCCAATAACCCGAGACTCGCACCGCCGCCCACCAACCGGGAGGGCTCGGAAGGGATAAAAGGAGTGTGGAGGCACAAAGAAATAGGAAATAAAGCAGGATAATTCAATAATTAACAGAAATAAATAAACAACTACAGCTATAACAGAGTCCAGTCTAATAGAAAGTACATTCTAAAGCAGTAAAAACGTACCACATGCCAAGTGAACACTCGGCCCGACAAGCTGGCAACTGAGAACCTCCGCTCCGCACCCTCTAACCTCGAGGAAGAACCGCCACACCTGAAAAGCAGGGAATGAGTCTTCAAAACAGAGACTCAGCAGGGATCATGCGAAACCCCAACCGGAAACAACGGCGGTACCGGAAAGGAAGGCTGCGAGAGCAACCGCAACAGCAGGAACAGTAAACCCTGTGGCCGGTCAAAACACGGCACTACAACTACTCCTACTGTACCAGAAACACACCCTGACCTCGCGGTCGAGGCTATCGAACTACACTAGTACCGCTTACCGAAGTAAAAACACACGGCAACCACGCCGTAGAGGCCTGTCTCATAGGACACGGCCGACCTGGACACGCTGTCCAAGGTGCAACCCCGACCACCTGGTTACGGGTACCGCACAACAAGACGCAACCTTGGTAAAGCCACTAGCACTAGTCTCACGGCGCGAGAACCGACACATGCACCACGGTTAAATAACCAAACTCAACGGTCAACACGACCGAAAATCAGAAGGTCGAAGTCACGAAAACTGACAGTCTGTCACTCACGACTCGACAGGAGTGCCTCCCACTAGAAGCACAGTCGGTAGAGTCCCTAGCGTCTTATACCGCGCCGCAGGTGAACCGCTTGGCGTGGTGGCTCCTACCAAAGGTGCGAACACCGTACAAGTAAACTCACGACAAGTGACTAGCTGGGGTCACGCCCGTCGACGTGCGTCCACTGCCCCCAACCACGTGTGCTCACACAGACCACGCGTCCTAGGTCTGGCCCTCTGACTGGTTTTCCCCTGGCACTAGACTCTGATTAGACGAGGGGCCCGACGGAAACCAGTCTAAAACCGTCCTCAGGGTAAGCCCGTGCACCACTCCTTGGTGCGACCAGCACACGCGTACTAGTAGGCTACGACTAATGGAGGGTCACTGAATGAGTAGACTCTCAAGTCAACGGAAAACAACATCCGAATCCGACGACGTACGGGGACCATCCCACGTACCAGCACCGTCGCACGGCGACCACAGTCGGAGAAGAAACAGGACTCGCAATCCACAGCAACGCACGCACCCTGCGTGAGAGTCGCGAAAACTCAAGTGGCGCTAAGCCACTGGGCTCTGGACAGTCCTCTAGACGCACTACACCCAACGGTCCTTGAGTCACAAGACTCGGGGTCAAGACCGTTGTACGCAACAGCACAAGGCCGTCAATCTAGTCTAATCTCTAGGTCTAAAACTACGGTAGCACGAGTACCGAGACAGCTCACGAGCCGCCAAGACCACTCCCTCGGGAAGGGAACGCAAGGGACTAAGGCCACCCACACAGGCCACACGGAAAACACAGAAGCACGATTCCCAGGGCAGCACACAAGCCGCCTTGTCGATTTCCCATCCTAGGGCAAGCGGGAAACCTCCAGCCCCAGGCCGGATAACTGGACTCGCAGTCCAAGGCCAAACACGTGGCCCACATGGGAATCGCCTTCCAAAGAAACCCACGACATGCGGGGGAGACCCCACCGCACACACACCGATACATGGTGACTCTATCGAGCGTAACACAAAAGCCCGGAACACGTGAGGTCACTCGGACCCACCACACCTACGTGCACGCTAATCGAGGTAACACGGCACCTCCCGACACCCCAGAAACACGTACACAGAACCCACGGGGTGCCCGGGACACTCACGATGCCGAAGGTTGACCACTGGGTCACAACCGGGTCGACCGGAGGTCAAAACCACGCAGAAGGGAACAGCAACGTAGTCGCGGTCTCCTGAGGACCGCGACCACATAGAAGCGGTCGACCGGGGACCGCGACTAAGTAGTCACAGTCGGGTCACGACCGCGACTAGCCATGTAATGCCCCGCATTTTTTGGATCCTCGTTCGTGGATCCTGGATCTATTTTTTCGGAGTGTCCGACTCTGTTGTGTCCAAAATTTTGTTTCGGACATCTTTTGTGTTTGCATCGGCGCGATCCGGAGTTGTTTCGGAGGCCTGGGAGCTTTCCGCGACTTTTCTGCGTGTGTTTTCCGATTCCCGGTGTGGGTTTCGGCTTTTTCTTCGGAAGCTCGTTACCGGTGAACCGGGCCGTTCACCTGGGCACAAGTGGTATCGTTGCGATCGGCGTGTCGCGAGGATCGAGGAGGTGAATTTTTGTATTTTTTTGGATTTTTCCGAATTTCCGGATTTTCCTATATATAACCTCCCTTTTTCTCTCTCCCCCCTCTCTCCCCTCCCTCTCTCTTCTCACGCTCTCTCCTCTCTCCCTCTCTCTCCGGAGGCCGACGGAGCGAGGCGTGGGTGAGGCGGGGACGGCGCGGGCGAGGCACGGGTGAGGATGGATGAGGATCGAGGCGGCAGAGGCCTGGTGAAGCTCGGCCGTGGGTTCGTGGAACGGCGAGGCTTCAACGGCGTTTTCTTCGTGGATCGGCATCCACGGTGCGCGAAATCTTCGGTGGAGGTAGGGTGATGGACCCTCAACTCGTGCTCTACCTTTTTCGCGAGTTTTGTAGGCCGTGGTGAGCCGGGCGGGCTAAACGGGGCGTTTTGGGGAAAATACATGATTTTGGGGTGTGAGCCGGATCTCTCGTTTTACCGTGTTTCTGGGCGATCCAGGGGTTTAGATGCATGCCTAGGGGCTTGGGGAATGTTTCCCATTTTGTTTCCCCTTCACCTGGGGGTGAACGGGGCGTGGAATGGGTTTTTCTGCCGTTTCCACCATTTTCGGGCGCGGACTGAGAACGCGCTAGCTTCGGGTAGCGCGTTCTTGAAGGTCGCGCTGTCCCGACCGAGTGCGTTCGTCGGAAAAGATGAACAGTATGGCGGTTCCTGTCGCGCTATAGGATTATGGCGCGTTCTGGACTGTCGCGCTATGGGAACATAGCGCGACCTGGCCTTGTCGCGCTATAGGCTCCTAGCGCGTTCTGCTTGAACGCGCTATGAACCTATAGCGCGTTCTTGGAGTGGCCAGCCGGGCTGCCCGGGGCAGACGGTCTGCGGCTGATCATGCCCCCTTGGGCCGTGTGTGCTTCGGACACCCAGTGGAGTTCCGTGACCGTGTCTTTGGGTGTCCAGAGGTTTGGTTTGTCTCGATTAGCGTTCCCATGAGTTTAAGGGTCCGGGTGACCTCTTAGCGTTTCGATTGTGTTGTATTGGTCCTCAGTCGACCCGGTTGCGACCCAGTGGTCGACCTTCGACCTTGTGAGTATTTCGAACACCCCGTGGGTTCCGTGTCCATGTTTTTGGGGTGTCGGGAGATACCGTGTTACCTCGATAAGCGTGCCCTTGGGCTTGGTGGGTCCGGGTGATCCTAGGTTTTTCAAGTTTTCGTGCTCTTACTCGAGCGAGTCACCATGCATTGGTATGCATGCGGCGGGGTTCCCCGCATGCCGTGAATTTTTTTATAGAAGATGCTTTCCGAGTGGGGCCATATGATTGGCCTTGGACTGTGGGTCCAGTTATCGGTGGCAGCGTGTGCGTTACCCTAGGAATCGTGCTTCTGTGTTTTCCGCGTGGGCCGCGTGTATGGCCTGTGAATCGCGAGTCCATGTCCTAACTTGGGATTGGAGGTTTCCTGAGTTCCCTGGTGGGGGAATGGTCTCGACGGTTGTGATTCACCTGATGAGTCGTCGCTTCGTGGTGTCAGACTTAGGGATTAGGCCGGATTGACGGCTCGGTGCTGTCTCGTGCAACGGTCTAGACCTCGAGTCTCGTGACTCTAGGACCGTTGTGGTTATTAGGTCTAGAGGATTGCCCAGAGTCTGGTGGCTTCGTGCCACCTGTTACTTCGCGTTACTCGCGAGGGGTGTGTGTGTGGTTTTCGGTGTCCACGTTCCGTGACACGTCCACTAGTCGTAGCTTTCCCACGGCACGCGTGTGCTGGCTCGCCTGGGAGTGGCTGAGCGGCGTACCCGAGAGAGGCGGTGAGTAGGCTGGTTACCGCAGGGCCCCCGCGTACTTCCGAGTCCGGGTTTAGGGGGAAATACCAGCTAGAGGACAGGCCTAGGGCGTACGGTCTGAGTGTGCACACGAGGCTGAGGGTGCGGACCCGCGCTGACGAGCGTGACCTCAGCTAGTCCTTGTTTGTGGTTACTACTGGTTACTGTGTGTGTCTTTGTCTCGCGCCCGGGGCATTGTAGCTAGACACTTGTGACGCGGTGTAAGACGTCAGGGGACGCATCCGGTCGTTCTTCTAGTGGGCTGTGCTCCCGTCACGCGACGTGAGTTTCTTGTGAGTCGAGTTTCGCTTCCGTCTGCGAGACGTGGTGTTGCGTGGAGTTTCGGTCATGCTCCCGAGGTGTGTGGATGGGCATAAATCCCACACAAAAATCACAAGAGAATAATGATGTGATAAAACATGGAGAAGATAATGATGATTAATGCATAAATAAGGGGAATAAAAGCTTGCACGTGGTGCAAATATGGAGATGTGATCGCCAGAGGGGTTACCTCAAAAAAAGAGAGATCGCGAATACCTGGTGAAGATTGAAACGCGGGATGATGTGAAGTTCCTTCCTCCTTCTTCAATCAGCCGGCCGATGAGAAGGGTTCTCCTTTTGATTACCTTGCAAAAAAGACAATGAAACAACAAAGCAAAGCAAAGAGGGATTCAGCCGATGCAAGTAGTATCAATCCAAATAAAACAGGTGATGATAAGAGGAAATCAACATGCGCACCTTATTGTTTTGGTTTTAAAACCCCTAAAGAGGAATTAGGGAGAGGGGAGATATGTGATAAAACTAGTGCAAAGTGAAAAGGAAAAAGAAAACTGACGATGGAATTGATGCAGACGAAGAAGGAGAAAATAGATGAAGACAAATCAACAAAAAAAGCCATGCTGTCCCTGTCGACAGTAAAGGGGATCGATAAGACGCGGTTGATCGGATGAAGCAGGTACAGAGGAAGCCGAAAATCCTCCCAACGAGCCCACGACAGTAAGCAAGCAGAGGAAGCCGTCAATCCTCTCAATCTCTTGAACGTTCTAATCTCTTCAACCCTCTTAAATCGTCAACCTCTGCTTCGATCGCCCAGATCATGTTTTTATAGGATTTCAGTGGGAGATAAGCTCGAATAAGGTAAGATAAGGATAGGCAATGTTCAAAGAAGGCAGGACTCTACCTCTAATTCGAGCAAGGAGACCATTGGAGGCAGTACTCTATACAGGAAAGAGGAATTCAAGCAGGACATGAAAGGTAAAACACGACCTTGCAAAGGGCGTCAAATCAAGAATTGACGACTTCCATGAAGACGTTACTCAAAACACGACCTCTACCAAGGGCGTCACTTCTTGGATTTAATTTTGGCAATAAAACTTACTTTATTTGAAAATTATGATAACACGCCTAAGAGCGAGGCGTTAATTTAAAACACGCCCTGAGGAAGGACGTTAACCAATGATTAAATTGATTTTGCATTCACTTTAAAACTGGATAATACCAGGAATTGACGCCCTTACAATTAGTCATCCTTTCTTGAGAAAACGCCCTCGATAAGGTCGCTATTTAAATAACGCCCCTCTTCACGTCGCGAATCACAAAAAATGCAAAAATGAATCAAAACCACACACAAGAAAATAGAAAAACTTCATATTATGAATATATTGAAGTTCACTTTGGGGCGTCATCATAGTGACATGAGATTTGATCAACATAGCGTCATTTTTGGCGTGTCTACAGCTTCCCCGCCTTGGCGTCTGCTTTGGAAGGGAGTGAGACGAAAATGGAGTGAAAGTGCAACAAAATGGAATGAAGTGGAGCGAACTGATAAGTAGATGCCAAGGTGTGATGTGACACGTCTCAGACACTAAGCAATAGAAATCTTTCCAAGATTCTGAGTGAAACAACTCCGAGTGATTCCAAGGAAGCATCAATTTGCTGGATAAAGGAGATTAAACTAAACGAGTAAAATGTAAGGCAAAAGGTGTACGCGCGGGCACGATAGGGAAAGACCATTGGAGAGCGGTTACCAGCCAACGTGGACGTGCTACAACCAAGGTAAATTTTGCAGAATAAAGAAAATTGAGATGGAGATCCAACAAAGGGACATTTTTCAAGGAACCAGCCTGAGCCGCTTCAGATAGAACAAAGTACTTGATTCGGAGTGGAATATCTCATGTCAACTCAATCAAAAACGAGTGACCTTCATTATCGCCATAATATGAAGATTTTCAACATGAAACTCAAAGTCCTACATGATGCATGCTGGGCTAAAAAGAAAAAGATAAAATAAACTAAAAATAGAAAATAATCAAGGATAATAATGCTAAGTCATCTAGACTTGGTCAAGAATCCAAGTCTCTGAGCTAACACTAAGCTGAAGCCCGTTTGTCCGCGCATCAACTCAGAAAGTGGAACCATCGTCCCAGACCTTGAACGACTCAACGGCCTATCCGTGTGATCAAGACTCTCCTGGAATCATCATCATTTTTGATAAAGGGGAACTCAAATTCCAGATTCATCAGAACCACAAGGTCCTTGATATGCTATAATAATGTAAATATTATATAGTAACAATGCTTACAACGAACAAATACAAGATGACAAGTGCGATGTTATTTCCATGAGCAACCCAAGCGCCTCTAATCCTGCAAACTTCTGTACTTTGAAAATTCATCAGTTTTCAAAATTCAAGATAATCAAACATAGTTTTCCATTTAAATCATGATATGATCATAAGTGCTAAATAAAAAAACAATTCAACGAAATAATAGCACTTAAGTTCATTAACACACATGAATATCTAAATTCATAAGCTCATAAAAACACGCCTTCACGGAACGGCGTCAAATCATGAAAACGCGCCTTGACATGTAGTCGTTTAAAACATGAAACACGCCCTAAAGCAAGGCGTGAAACCCATCGAGAGGCCAAAGAGTAAACGACCTACTAAAGGGCGTTACACAAAACACGACCTCAGCAAGGTCGTCAATTCAGAAATTGACGCCCTAACAAAAGGCGTTAATCAATCCAGCGCTTCCGTTTCCAGATCGAAAGCAAAACCAAATCCTAATAGCCATCAACCTGTTAACTCCGAACAACCTTAAGCCCTCTCCAAATCTTTATAAAAGAAAGGCTGCTTTCCTCAACCTAAAACAACCTCTTCTCTGAACCTCCGTAGCCGGCTTATTTCTCTGTTTCTCTGTTTGTTCTTTTCCCGCAGGCACTCGTCCGAGCTCCTTCTGCAAAGCCAAAAACAATGGAGAGGATGATTAAGAGACCTAGGTCTTCCACCCCTAGGCTGACTGAAATCCAAGGGCACATCTGCAGCCGAGTTGCTCAACATCAAGTTAGTGAATTCCTCTGCTTATATCTTCTTTCTTTTCTTTTTATTGAATCCTTCTGTCAAACTACTTCTTACATATGCTCATGTCTGGCACTATTGGCACTGTTTATGTTTTCTTTCCACAGGACTACCCAAATGTCCCTGGTGCTAGGAGATTTACAAAAGTGAAGTGGTTGCCCCTTATTCTCTCCAAGTTCTCCTCTGACATGAGAGTATACCTAGCAAGATGGCATCTTTTGGGCCTAGTAACTCATGCCAAGCACTATGACCAAATTCACTTAGATTGGGCTGCCATAGGAGCATTGATTGAACTTTGGCATCCTTCCACTCATACCTTTCTCTTCTCGACATTTGAAGCCACCATCCTTTTGGAAGAACTAGAGTTGATCTTAGGCTTGAAAAGAATGAAACAAGGAGAAGAAGAAAAGATGGCCATCATGCCAAGGCCAATCTCCTCTCATGAATTGCTAACCTCATTGATATCTAGCCCAAACATAGTGAACCAAATCAAAGTCACTAAAGGAATCAATCTCTTGAAGCTCGCCTCATGGGTGTACAAGAGAGCGGATCAAGCAAAGGAAGAGGAGGAGATAGAAAAGATAGCAAAGGCCTTTGTGGTGTGCTTAGCAGGCGCACTCTTGTTTCCATCCACGGAGGACTTTCTAGAGGAGGCCCAATTGAGCGCGGTGATGAGCTTATGGGACGGAGATAGAGTTGGACTGGCTATTCTAGCCTACCTCTATAGCGGGCTTACTTCGGCGGTGATGGGAAGGCCCATCTACGGATGCATGCTAGCACTCTCTAGTTGGGTCGATCTCCATTTCAAATTCGATCCATGTGGTGAGGCCCAACAATCCTCAAGAATCTTTTCAAAAAGCCCACTCTCTTACATGACCGGTTCGTTAGGAATAAGCAATAGGGTGATGAACCGGATTCCTCAAGTGAAGAAGAGAGGGGATTGGAGGGAGCACCTAAAGGTAATGCCAAAGAACCTCTTTACATGTGCCCCGGGTGTATTCAAGATGCAGGAACTTCGTGCACGATTCTCCACCGGCACGGACCTTCGTCTCATCGGTGCTTCGGACTTCATCTTGTACAACTCTCACAGATGCTTTCTTCAAATCGGACTTCCAAGACAACACCTAGAAGACGTCTCTCATCTCCCTCCAATCAAATCAAGAAACCTAGGCAGCAATGAAGATGGAGAAGAGGCTATCACAATCCAAGCCCTATGGAAGATTAGCAAACCTCATCAACTTGTAGAGAGTTTGGAGGAAGACAAAGATCAGTGGAAAAATTATGTAACAGCTTTGAGAAAGCTAAGACCCAAAGTGGCTCATTAAGCATTGTAATCTCTCTTTTCAAAGTAATAAAAATGATTATTTTCTGATTGAGCCTTACTGCTGTGCTTCAGATCAAATCCTTAAACAACCTGTCGTTCTGTTCCGAATAACGTCTCAAGCAAAGGCGTGAATCAATAAAAGGACGCCTTCATTATAGGTCGCTTCCAATATTCCTGCTCACACATTTGACGCCTTCACCAATAGGCGTTACTTAAATAACGACCTGGAATAAGGCGTTTAATCGATTCAAATTCCCAAAATATATTCGTTGAAATTCCAAAAATAACGCCCTCAGGAAAGTCACGTTTCAATCAGGTAACGCCTCTAGCTCAGGCGTGAGTAAAAATCATAATAATTACTTCGATCACATCAATCAACGCCCATTGAATGCGTCTGACGACGGTTATCATTCCCCATGCAAATAAAATTGACGCCTTGAGAAACATCGTCTAATTTATAAACACGCCCATCTCACAGTCGTGACTCCCACAAAAAACGCCTCTTCTCAGGGCGTCTCTTCGTTTCGAATGCTAAAGGGCTTTCCCCCTTTCTTCTTCTTCCTCCGTTCCATTCTCTCTTCTCTGCAACCCTAACCGAAGCTCCCCCTCCCCTCTTCTCTTCTTCTATCTCTCTCTCCCTATCCTTAGCCCTAACCCTAGCCATGGCCAGAGGTGGTTCAGTCAAACGGCAAAGGGTGGCTGCTCCCGAGGTGGTTGATCTGGGCGACGACGCCCACGGTGAGGAAGGGGCCATCGTGGCGGTTGAAGAAATTCCCGCGGCGGCGGCCGGCGGCGAGGATGAACACGGCGACGAGGCCGTGGGAGAAGGAGATGAGGAAGGTGAAGATGAAGAAAATGAAGAGGGAGAAGCAGAAGAAGAAAGAGAAGAAGAAGGAGAAAGAGAAGGAGACGGTGGTGATGAACCACCGCTCGCGGCGGCGCCCCCTCCCCGTGCCGGCCAACTCCGACGGCCACGGCAGCCACGACCTCAGCCTCAGGAACCCAAGCACAAGAAGGTAAGCCTCAAACCCTTTTCCCATTTTTATTTCTTTTAATTTCATTTTTCCTGATTTTCCATAGCCCTCGGGTATAAACCCTGCAACCCAGAAAGAAGGCGCCCTCAGGGGCGTCGCGATCTCAAAATACACGCCCAACCCAAGGGCGTTAATTATATTATTTTTCAAAAAAAAATAATTAACCCCATGAGAACACGCCCTAAAGTATGTCGCCCAATTTAATTTACATATTATGCCGTTAATTTTCGCATGCTGTTATTTTTATTCCATTTTCTGAAAAACTGGAAACCACGCCCCACACCAGGGCGTTGATTCAAAACAGACGACCAAACCAACGGTCGCCCATTCATTAATTATTTGATTAATTAACGAACCCAAATAGAAAAACGTCCTACTCAAGGGCGTGAATTGAAAAACCTTTAGGATTTTTTAGAAATCACAAACACACGCCCAACACAAAGGCGTTTCATAGATGAAAAACGACCTAGGGTAGGTAGTTATCTATAAGCTCAAACAGAACCACGCCCTCCTTAAGGGCGCTACTTCAACAAAAAACGACCTGAGGAAGGTCGTTACTTCAATAACATCAACATTTAACCTGGGGCAATCAAAATGAAATAATCATGAATAATCACAACAATTAAACCAACAATTCTTATTTTATGTATGCAGGGGCTGATGAGGACGCGCATTTCATGGGTCATGGTCCGGGCAACTTACTACGGCCTCCCCGAGTTCCAGAGAGAGAGGGTAGATGCGATGGGGTTCGGTGCCTTCCTCAGCATAGAGCCAGTTAGGCCAGACCTACCACTCATTCAGGTCCTACGGGAGAGATGGGATAGGACCAGCCGGGCATTCCTGATGCCTTGGGGACACATGATTCCTACCCTGGAGGACGTGGCCAGGATTACGGGGTTGAGGGTAGATGGAGAGGCTGTGAGTGGGATCACCTACCCAGACTACACCGAGCATGCCCAGAGATTGCTAGGGCTGGAGATGGTTTATGAGACGCCTAGCGAGTGCAGGACGATCTTCCGCACCGACCTCACCATAGTGATGGGTTTAGGGAATGCTAGGCACAGGTCAGGGGAGACCCTAGAGCAGTTTTCACAGAGGCTGATAGACGGGGCTAGGGCAGTGTACTGCCAGGACCCGACCGACAGGAGAGAGCTGACCTAGACTTGAGGAGGTTCTTGCTACTGCTACTGGGGAGGCTGTTGCTCGGGACAAAGGGCGACGTCATCAACTGTCGATTCCTAGGGATACTTGAGGACCTGGAGGCAGTTGGCAGCTATGCCTGGGGAGCGGCACTGCTGGCGCACATGATGGCCGACCTGTCCACGGGGACAGGGCGAGAGACGACCGTTAGTGGCTTCTCACCTTTTCTTCAGGTATGCATTTTTCATTTTTTCTTTCTTTTATGTATATTTTTATGTACGTGCGAATGCCTAACTAATGCAATGCATGGATGCAGGTTTGGAGTCACCTCTACATGCCGATGGGGCGCGTTGACCCACGGCCTGGGAATGAGGGGGCTTTCCCTCTAGCACGACGCTGGGTGCCGATCATCTTCGGCGCCCCACTCGGCTACGAGTTGTGGGTTCTACGGAGAGAGTTCCGCGACTTCCCTCCCTCGCTGGTATGTATGGATGCATGATATGCATTTTTTTTATTTGAATTGATTATGATGAAATGATGATGATATGTATGTATGTTTATGAATGCAGGTGCAGTGGAGACCCTACGAGGGGATGACCGATGAGGGCCAGCCTTGGGTCGTAGCGGGCCGACCTCGCTTTGAGCGTGATCTTTGGGTTCACTACTTGAGCGAGATTGAGCCGTTACGGCTTAGGTTGGTGATGAGGGCGCTGGGCCTCCACCACGAGTGGATTGAGGTAGGCGAGCCGCGGGGCATCGGGAAGAAGACGCGCGGTCGTACAAAGGCGACCGACTGGAGGGTACGATTCGAGGAGCAGTACACCGACTGGCAGCGTGGCGGGACCAGAGTCACCTCTCGGGCGACTGACAGCTCCGAGTACCTCCGGCGCTACTGGGAGGTATACGACGGCCGACCCCAGATGAGGGTCTTAGGGGTATGTATGAATGCACTTATTTCTAAATTAAATGCAAATGCTTATGTTACTATCATGCGACTAACATGCGATGGATGCAGGATGCGCGGGACATAGCAGCGATAGATGCCCAGGTCCACCTACACAGCCTGGAGGACCAGCTGGCCGCCACACGGGCAGACCTAGAGACCCTGGTGAGTGTTTAAATCATTTCTATATGCAAATGTATTTTGTTTTTGTTGAATTATTGATGATTAGCCATTGACGATCTCAATGAATGCAGCGTGCCCAGCAGGGAGCAGTGAGGAGAGACCCAGGGGAGGCCTCCAGCTCGAGAGGGCCCAGTGCAGAGGTGACTACACTGGCAGAGCAGCTAGCGGGAGCAGTGGCACGAGCCGAGGCAGCGGAGCGCGACCTCGCTTCACGGGTAAATTCCAAAACACCAATCCATTCAAATATTGATTATATAATTGTGCACTGATGAAATTCATTTTACAGACTGAGGAGCTTCGAGCCGCTCTTACCTGCGTTGACGAGGGCTACCACGTGACGAGCGCACAGGTGAGTGGTTCAATTATACATTGCTTGAATTGCTAGATTATTGAATTTAATTGTGGAATTGATGACTTGTTTACCTGTTTGCAGGTGACACAGCTTCAGGCAGTACGTACCGAGTTGGTGATCCGCGACCGGCGGATCTCAGAGCTTGAGAGGTCCCTGAGGCGTCGGGAGGAGCTTCCTCAGGACGTGGCCGAGCTACGCGTGGCGCTTGAGCTGGAGAGACGGGAGCGTGCCCGGGAGCGCGAGGAGCGTGCTCGTGAGCGGGAGGAGCACCATGCGGAGCGTGCCCGGTTCCAGGAGCAGCTGGCGGCACGTGAGCGAGAGTTGGCGGATTCGAGGACCCAGTTGATCCTTTCCCAGGAGTGGCAGCGGGTGTCTGAAGAGCGTCTCCAGCGAGGACGCGAGCGAGCGCGGGCTGCGGGGTACTCCTTCACCAGCTCCACCTTCGTGGCGGGCTCTTCCCTCCGAGAGAGGAGCGAGGCAGGGGGACACGTTCGGGTTCCGGCTTCTTCACGGGGGCCCATGCCTCCTCCACCAGCACCAGCTCGGGACGGCGAGGAGGAGGTTGAGAGTAGGAGAGAGGAGGGTGGAGGCGAGAGCTGAGAGACTTACTTGTACTCCTCCACCCTCACACATGTACTTGGCATTCATTATATATATATATATGAGATTTGAGATTTCTTTGTTACCTGAGCACCTCGTGTGGTTGTGACTTTGTGTTTGTGTACTTTCCTCTCTCCACGTGCTTCGTGTTTGCTTTTCTTTGCCCTGTACCTGCAGCTGTGGTTTTCACTTGAATAAAATAGGTTAATTCATCAGTTCGACTTGGCCCCTTGCCCAATAAGTAAGGGGTGGCAATATTTTGACCTTAATGAGGGGTCAAGGGGCCAAGCCTTTAATCAAATAAGGCAAAATGAAATAGCTGATAGCGGGAGATGCCTCATGCAAAGCACACATATGCAAACCATAAATAAAAGATGCCCATGCAAAAGAATGCAAGCATACATCGTGAAGAAATGCATTTTTTTATTCATTCTTTTATATATATATATTTTTGTTATTTTTCTTAAAAAAAACGCGCCTTAGAGTGGGTCATGATTCTCATAAAGACGCCCAAGGAGACGGCGTGAATTTGAAAAAGAATTCGATTTTTGAAAAAAAGAAACGACCTGCTCAAAGACGTTATTCTGAAGAAGACGACCTAATCTAGGACGTTAATTCCATAAAAAGTGCCTTAGCCGAAGGCGTTAATTGAATTATTCTGTAAAAAGGGCTTCAAGGCTATCAAGACCATGAGTCTTACATAGTCACCATCTAAAATTCATTAACCTTTCTTGAGTAGTTAAAAGGGGGTTGACGTGATCATAATTGACTTGTATTCGAGATTTCGCACAGTGCAATTTCTATAGTCCGTCTTGACCATCCTGGCAGTTCGTGATTTTACCACATAGAAAGGATAGAAGAAAATATAAGGGAAGCCCATAAGGGATTCTGAGATGCTCAAGGCAAAGTTACCTCCCCTACCCTATGCCTGTTGGGGTTCGATTTTTGGCGTAGGGAAATTTGTTGCCTTTTGCCCATTTATATTGCACGCATACGCCCAAGGTTTTTCTTGCGGGGACTTTGCCCTCTTGACATGCTTTTCTTTTCATAATTTGACTTTCACTTTGGAATTGATTTGCATTGATGAAAATAAACCTAATTGTACTTGGGCTTTTGTGGCATTTGCTCCCTTTTGGGCCTTGACTTCCACCTACTAGGGCGGCGGATAGGCTTGGCGCGTCTGCCTCGAGGTCTCCCTTCCTCCCTTATGGGCCGAAGAAGAAGAGAACGGGTATTGTCTTTCACTTTTAGTCAGGTTTTTGACTTTCCATCGGATTTTGCACTGCTTGATCTCAAGAATAAAGCGTGTAGTGTGTGCGTGAACCAACCCCCTTTTAAATTAACAAGACTGATGAATGAATTCTGAATTTTGACCTTTCGGACATTGATCCTTCGTGTGCCATGGCACCAATCTTGATCTCTTTTGATTTTGAAGAATTTCTATTTTTGTTTGCTTTTTGGAGTTTCTATTTTTTTTATGGTTTTCGGAGATATTCCTTTTTGTTTGGATTTTTGAAGACATATATTTATATATATAATTTTTTAAATTTTTGAATCAAGGGTAGTATTTCTTAAGATACAAACCATTCCAAGGATGAGTTAACTCTTCCCCTTCAGCATTAACCAGTTTATAAGCATTTCCAGGATAAACATCTTTTATAATGAACGGTCCTTCCCAATTGGGTTGGAGTTTTGAGCGGGGGCCACCCGGCTTTACAAAAATTCTATTGATTACCATTTCACCAATTTTAAATTTTCTCTCAATTACTTTCTTTTGATAAAAACGTGAGAGCCTGTTTTGATAAACGCGCGCATGCTCAGCGGCGACCAGACGCTTCTCATCGAGGAGTTCCAATTGGGTCAGGAGTGAATCACGACGTTCATTAATAGAGAGCTCCTTATCCAACTGTACTCGCAGAGAGGGAATAAGAATCTCATAAGGGACTTGTAATATCCCGGACCTTTCGGATCCTTCTTCGTGGGTCCCGGATCTGGTTTTCGGAGCGTCCAGCTCTGTTGTGTCTGAAATTTCGTTTCGGACATCTTTTGTGTTCGGATCGGCGCGATCCGGAGTCGTTTCGGAGGCCCGGAGGCGTTCCGCGGCTTTTCCGCGTGTGTTTTCCGATTCCCGGCGTGTGTTTCGGCTTTTCCTTCGGACGCTCGCTGCAGGTTAACTGGGCCGTTCACCCGGGCACGAGTGGTACCGTTGCGATCGGTGCGTTCCGAGGATTCCAGAAATGTATTTTTCTATTTTTCGGTATTTTTCCGAAAATTTGAATTTTCTATAAAGCCCTAATTCTTTTTCTTTTTCTTTTCTCCTTTCTCTTTCTTCTTCCTCTCCCTCTCTCCTGCGACCGTGAGCCCCCTCTCTCTCCCTCTCTCCCATTCGGACGCGGCGAGCCCCTCTCCGGCTACGGACGGCGGCGGGGCGACGGCGCGGACGCGTGGGCGACGGTGAGGCGATCTCGTGGGCGTGCGGCGAGCGTGGGAAGCGTGGGGAGTTCGTGAAGCTTCGAGCATTCTTCGTGATTCGTGATCGATCCGGCGGAGCATTCGCTCCATCGAGGTAGGGTGACGTTCCTTAGTCTCATGCCGTTCTTTTTCGTGATTTATAGGCCGCGGGGAGGCCGAGAGGGGATCATTTGAGCGTTTTTGGGTTTTTCCATGATTTGGGGAGAGCTCGCCCGATCTATGGATTCAATGCATGATTTCGTGTTTTGAGGGCCTAGAATCATGCTAGGGGTCCCCAGGGGTCTTCCCCTTTATTTTCCCCCTCTCCTATGGAGGTATGGGGGCGTGGTTAGAATTTTTGGGCGTTCTTACCGTTTTCGGCCGCGGACTGAGAACGCGCTATACTCCAGTGGCGCGTTCTTGGAGGTCGCGCCGCCCCGACCGAGCGCGTTCATCGGAGAAGATGAACAGGAGGCGGTTCCTGTCGCGCTATGGGGTCATAGCGCGATCGTCCTTGTCGCGCTAGGAGGACCTAGCGCGATGGTCCCTGTCGCGCTAGGGAGACCTAGCGCGATCTTCGCTGTTGCGCTAGGGTTCCCTAGCGCGATGGTCCCTGTCGCGCTGGGTATCCCTAGCGCGATCAGGTCGTTGTTAGGTGTCCCTAGCGCGATCTTGCCTGTTGTTGGGTGTTTCTCTTGGGCCGTGTGTGCGCCCCGGGCACCCCGTGGAGTTCCGTGACCGTGTCTTTGGTGTCCGGAAGTCCCGTTTGCCTCGGTTAGGCGTTTGACCGTGGGCAATGCGTCTGTTTCTTTTCCGACCGTGGTCACCGTGCGACGGGGCTGGTGCGTGGGGTGATTCCCACACGTTGTCGGATTCGGACGTCGTTTTCCGTTGACTCGAGAGTCTACTCCTTCAGTGACCCTCCACTAGTCGTAGCCTACTAGTACGCGGGTGCTAGTCGCACCAGGGAGTGGTGTACGGGCCGACCTTTCGAGACGGTTTGTGGACTGGTTACCGTTGGGCCCCACGTCTTGCAGCCAGAGTCCGGCTGAGGGGAAAACCGGTCAGAGGGCCAGACCTGGGACGCGTGGTCTGTGTGTGCACACGTGGTTGGGGGCGGTTGGACCCACGTCGACGGGCGTGACCCCAGCTAGTCACTTGTTTGTGGTTACTTGTACGGTGTTCGCGCCTCGGGTAGGACCTACCACGTCAGGCGGTTCACCTGCGGTGCGGTGTAAGACGTCAGGGGACGCTACCGGCTGTGCTTCTAGTGGGTGGTACTCCTGTCGAGTACGGAGTGTCAGACTGTCAGTCGTGTGTTTCCGACTTTCGGGTTTTGACGGTTCGACCGTTGAGTTTCGGTCTTCTCGTACCGTGGCACGTGTGTCGGTTTGCGTGCCGTAGGGTCTAGTTCTGTAGAGTACAGGGCTTTCCTTTCCGAGGTACTTTCCTACCGCTAGAGTAGTGGTTTCTCGTTTTTCGAGGTAGGGTTCGAGTGATCCCTACTGAGTCTTGTTCTGAGACTCATTCCCTGCGTGTTTTCACCGTGTTTCAGGTGAGGCGCCACCTTCGGGGAGCGCGTCAGGAGCGCAGCGTGGTGCGGGTGCCCAGAGGTAGTGCCAGAGGTCAGAGCCGGGGGATGCCCCGTGTAGCTGTACTTTTCTTTCTTGTCACTGTACTAGTCGTGGACTACTGTTGCTGTTGTTGTTATTTTATTGTGGACCATGTAAAATGTTAATTTATTTCCTGCTTAATATTATAACTGTTTAATTTCTGCAATTATTTGTGATACTTGTGTAGTTTCCACACCATCCTTTTAACCCTTCCGAGTCTTCGGACTCGTGGGTGGCGGTACGAGTCTCGGGTTATCGGGCCTTCCCGGTAATCGGATTCTCGGGTCGTTACAGCTGGTATCAGAGCGCGGTTGTGGAATTACATGAGAATCATAGGTAATTGTAGTGGTCCACTAGTCCACAGCGATGATGTACAGATGACGCTGGCATTGGGCACCGTGTGTTTATTTTGACATTGCCGTTTCCGTGTTTTTCTGTCTTGTGCTTCAGGAGCGAGTATGGCGCCGAGGAGAAGTTCTCGCTCTCAGCAGGGGCAGTCGGCTGGAGGTCAGGAGATCCAGCAGGGGGTCCAGAGGGACCAGGAGGAGCATAGCAGAGTTCCGGGAGCTACCGAGGCCGCGGATGCTACGAGGGCTCCGGGGGCCGAGGATTTCTTCCGTGGCATGTACCATCTCATGTCTCAGCAGTTTGGCGGAGAGGCTGTTGAGGGCTCGTTTGCTAGGGGTGGGCCAGGCCGAGCAGTGAGGGACTTCATGCAGTTCCATCCACCTTACTTTAGCGGCCAGGCAGACCCTGATGCGGCTCGTGATTGGCTCGATGAGATGGAGCGGGTGTTCAGTTCTGCGAAGAGTACTGCCGAGGACAGAGTGGTGTTGGCCTACAACCAGTTGCAGGGTACGGCTCGGAGGTGGTGGTCTTCCGAGTGGAAGACGTCCTTTCAGCTTCGTCCACTTGAGCAGGTCGAGTGGGATGACTTTGTCAGTGCTTTCGAGCGTACGTACTGTCCAGATGTTGTTGCTACGCAGCGGATGCGGGAGTTTCTGGAGCTGGTGCAGGGTGACATGTCCGTGTTGCAGTATAGGGCCCGATTTGTCGAGCTGGGTCGGTATGCACCTCATATCATGGAGCATGAGAGGGTGAGGACCACGCAGTTTGTACAGGGCTTGAGGTTGGAGCTGAGGCACCATTTGATCGCGAATGGAACCACTGATCTAGAGACGGCGTCTCGTGTTGCGATTTCCTTGGAGATGGATATGCAGAGGACTCGAGGACCGATCAGCCAGGGGCAGTCTGTGTCAGGTCGCAGCCAGCAGTCGGCTACCCAGCAGCAGGGTTCCTTCCAACATGCGATGAGTGGTTCAGGAGTGCCGGCACATGCAGCTTCGGTGACAGGATCTGCGTCCTTCGGCTCGAAGGTCAAGAAGTTCTTCAAGAAGGGGTTCGGCAAGAAGAAGTCCAGAGATCAAGGGCAGGCTTCATCGGGCAGTGTACAGCAGCCGATTCCTTTGCAGCGTCAGGGATCAGTGGGTGGATCGCGAGGATCTTGTCCACGGTGTGGTGGGACCCACCCAGGCAGGCAGTGCACGGCGCCGATCATCTGTTTTCGGTGTGACCAGCCAGGGCATATGGCGCGTGACTGTCCTCAGAGGCCGCCGCAGCAGCAGGTTCCCCAGCAGCAGCAGCAGCAACAGGGACAGTATCCGCCGCTACCCAGGTCAGCTAGCGTGGGAGGCAGGCAGAGGGCTCGTGGCCAGATCACGCACTTGACCAGGGCAGAGGCAGTGGCGTCGCAGCTCGTGGATGGTACCGTTCAGATTTTGGGTTGTGCGGCTCGGGTTTTATTTGATTCTGGCGCGTCTCATTCGTTTATTTCGGAGGATTTCGCGTCGAGCGTCGAGGAGCCGGTGACCCAGTTGTCCTGTGATTTGGCAGTGGAGTTGCCTTCGGGTGATTTTATGGTCACTCCGTATTGCTTCGACCAGGTTCCGGTGTGGATCGATGGGCGGAGTATGCCAGGCAGGTTGTATGCGTTGCAGCTTCGGGATTACGACGTGATTCTAGGCATGGATTGGCTCGAGACTCATGGAGCGGTGGTGGATTGTGGGATGAAGAGGGTCTACTTCCAGCATCCGAGCAAGCGGACCTTCTATTTCCAAGGTATCCGTTCCGCCTCTTCTCGATTTCTTATCTCTGCTATTCGAGCCCGTCGGTTGCTTGATTCCGGTTGTCAGGGTTTTCTCGCGTCCGTGGTTGTGTCTGACCGGATGGAGCCGAATGTCGAGGACATTGCGGTGGTGCGCGAGTTTCCCGATGTTTTTCCTGAGGATTGCCTGGATTACCTCCCCAGCGGGAGATCGATTTCGTGATCGAGGTTGTACCTGGTACGGGACCTTTGGCGAAGGCTCCCTACCGTATGGCCCCCGCTAAGTTGAGGGAGTTGAGGGCGCAGTTGCAGGAACTGTTGGCCAAGGGGTATATTCGTCCGAGTTTTTCCCCTTGGGGTGCGCCCGTGTTGTTTGTGAAGAAGAAGGACGGTAGTCTGCGGTTGTGCATTGACTATCGGCAGCTGAATGACGTGACCATTAAGAACAAGTATCCGTTGCCGCGGATTGATGATTTGTTCGACCAACTTCAGTCTGCGCGAGTGTTCTCGCGGATTGATTTGCGGTCCGGTTACTATCAGCTGAGAATTCGCGAGTCCGATGTGGAGAAGACTGCGTTCAGTACGAGGTACGGGCATTATGAGTTCTTGGTGATGCCGTTTGGGCTCACCAATGCCCCAGCAGCCTTCATGGACTTGATGCAGAGGGTGTTTCATCCGTATTTGGACCAGTTCGTGGTCATCTTCGTGGATGACATCCTTGTTTATTCGCGGTCTGCTGAGGAGCATGCGTACCATTTGGGTGTGGTGCTGCAGACGTTGCGAGATCACCAGTTGTATGCGAAGCTCAGCAAGTGCGAGTTTTGGCTCAGCGAGGTGCACTTTCTGGGGCACGTGATTTCTGGTAATGGCATTTCCGTGGATCCCGCCAAGGTCGAGGCTGTGATGCAATGGCCGAGGCCGAGGTCGGTGACGGAGATCCGGAGTTTCTTGGGGCTTGCGGGGTATTATCGTCGGTTTATCCAGGATTTTTCTCGCATTGCGACCCCGATGACTAGGCTCACGCGGAAGGATGTGCCTTTCGTTTGGTCCGAGGAGTGTGAGCAGAGCTTCAGTGAACTGAAGAGATTGCTCACCTCGGCTCCGGTGTTGGTTTTGCCTTCTGGATCGGGAGGTTTTGTGGTGTGTACAGATGCTTCCGGCGTTGGATTGGGTGCTGTTCTGATGCAGCATGGTAGAGTGGTGGCTTATGCATCTCGGCAGCTAAAGCCCCATGAGGAGAACTACCCTACCCATGATCTTGAGTTGGCAGCAGTGATCTTCGCGCTGAAGATCTGGAGGCATTATCTGTACGGTGAGAAGTTCGAGGTGTTCACTGACCATCAGAGTTTGAGGTATGTGTTCTCGCAGAGAGATCTGAACCTCAGACAGAGGCGTTGGATGGAGTTCATGAAGGACTATGACTTCACCCTGTCTTATCAGCCGGGCAGGATGAATGTCGTCGCCGATGCCTTGAGTAGGAAGGTTGCGGTCAGTACCTTGATGTTGAGGAAGTGGAGGCTCTGGGAACAAGTGCCCGAGGTATCTTTCAGGCTCAAGATTCCCCAGGAGCCAGGGTTGGCAGTGCTTGCGAGTCTGACTGTCACTCCTGCTATCCGTCGTCAGGTGACAGAGGCTCAGCATGCGGACCCTGAGTTGCCCCGGATTCTGGCTATGGCTGACGTAGAGCTTGGCGAGGACGGCGCCGCGAGGTTTCGTGGCAGGTTGTACGTCCCAGCCGAGGAGCAGGTTCGTGGTGCGGTGTTACGCGAGGCTCATGGGAGCAGGTACACTGTACACCCGGGTGCGACGAAGATGTATCGGAACTTGCGGAGGCAGTTCTGGTGGCGTGGCATGAAGAGAGATGTTGCCGAATTTGTGGCCAGGTGCCTGATCTGTCAGCAGGTGAAGGCGGAGCATCAGCGACCAGGAGGTACTCTCCAGCCTTTGGATGTTCCTGCTTGGAAGCGGGACCATGTGACCACGGATTTTGTGGTGGGGTTGCCGAGGACCCCGAGTGGGCAGGACAGTATTTGGTTGCTGGTGGATCGGCTGACGATGGTGACTCGATTGTTACCGGTCAAGGTCAGCTGGAGCGTGTCCAGGTTGGCTCGTCTGTATGTGGAGCGGATCGTGCCGTTGCATGGGGTTCCCATTTCGATCGTGTCGGATCGAGATCCGCGCTTCACTTATGGATTCTGGAGGGGTTTCCAGCGAGCTCTTGGCACGGAGTTGGCATTTAGCTCGGCGTATCATCCACAGTCAGATGGTCAGTCTGAGAGGACCATTCAGACTTTGGAGGACATGCTGAGATCCTGCTGCCTGGAGTGGCAGGGGAGTTGGATTCATCACCTACCGTTGGTGGAGTTTGCCTATAACAACAGCTATCATTCGAGCATCGGCATGGCTCCCTATGAGGCTCTGTATGGGCGTCCTTGTCGGACTCCACTTGATTGGTTTGAGGTGGGTGAGCGTATTTTGACGGGACCGGAATTGGTGCAGCAATGTGTGGAGGTTGTGCACCTGGTTCGTCAGAACATGTTGGCGGCCCAGAGTCGGCAGAAGAGCTATGCTGACCGTAGGAGGCAGCCCCTTGAGTTCACCGTGGGCGATCGTGTGTTCTTGAGAGTTTCTCCGATGAAGGGGGTGATGCGTTTTGGACGGCGTGGGAAGCTGAGTCCCCGCTATATTGGTCCTTTCGCGATTGTGGAGCGCATCGGTGAGGTTGCTTACCGGTTGCAGTTACCTCCTGAGTTGGCGTCGGTGCATGACGTGTTCCACGTCTCGATGTTGCGGAAGTATATGCCCGATGACTCTCATGTGCTCGAGTTTTCCGTTTGGCCTGAGGTGACTCCAGATCTTTCTCTCCCAGAGTTTCCGATCCGCGTGGAGGATAGGCGAGAGCAGCGCCTGCGGAACAAGGTCATTCCCTTGGTAAAGGTCGTGTGGCAGCGACACTCTGGTGGTGAGGCTTCGTGGGAACGTGAGGACGAGATGCGTCAGCAGTTCCCGTATCTGTTTGAGTGAGTCTTCCTCTTCTTTCCCCGTTGGTTGTTCTCAATTTCGAGAACGAAATTCCTTAAGGGGGGAGGGCTGTAATATCCCGGACCTTTCGGATCCTTCTTCGTGGGTCCCGGATCTGGTTTTCGGAGCGTCCAGCTCTGTTGTGTCCGAAATTTCGTTTCGGACATCTTTCGTGTTCGGATCGGCGCGATCCGGAGTCGTTTCGGAGGCCCGGAGGCGTTCCGCGGCTTTTCCGCGTGTGTTTTCCGATTCCCGGCGTGTGTTTCGACTTTTCCTTCGGACGCTCGCTGTGGGTTAACTGGGCCGTTCACCCGGGCACGAGTGGTACCGTTGCGATCGGTGCGTTCCGAGGATTCCAGAAATGTATTTTTCTATTTTTTGGTATTTTTCTGAAAATTCAGATTTTCTATAAAGCCCTAATTCTTTTTCTTTTTCTTTTCTCCTTTCTCTTTCTTCTTCCTCTCCCTCTCTCCCGCGACCGTGAGCCTCCTCTCTCTCCCTCTCTCCCATTCGGACGCGGCGAGCCCCTCTCCGGCTACGGACGGCGGCGGGGCGACGGCGCGGACGCGTGGGCGACGGTGAGGCGATCTCGTGGGCGTGCGGCGAGCGTGGGAAGCGTGGGGAGTTCGTGAAGCTTCGAGCATTCTTCGTGATTCGTGATCGATCCGGCGGAGCATTCGCTCCATCGAGGTAGGGTGACGTTCCTTAGTCTCATGCCGTTCTTTTCCGTGATTTATAGGCCGCGGGGAGGCCGAGAGGGGATCATTTGAGCGTTTTTGGGTTTTTCCATGATTTGGGGAGAGCTCGCCCGATCTATGGATTCAATGCATGATTTCGTGTTTTGAGGGCCTAGAATCATGCTAGGGGTCCCCAGGGGTCTTCCCCTTTATTTTCCCCCTCTCCTATGGAGGTATGGGGGCGTGGTTAGAATTTTTTGGCGTTCTTACCATTTTCGGCCGCGGACTGAGAACGCGCTATACTCCAGTGGCGCGTTCTTGGAGGTCGCGCCGCCCCGACCGAGCGCGTTCATCGGAGAAGATGAACAGGAGGCAGTTCCTGTCGCGCTATGGGGTCATAGCGCGATCGTCCTTGTCGCGCTAGGAGGACCTAGCGCGATGGTCCCTGTCGCGCTAGGGAGACCTAGCGCGATCTTCGCTGTTGCGCTAGGGTTCCCTAGCGCGATGGTCCCTGTCGCGCTGGGTATCCCTAGCGCGATCAGGTCGTTGTTAGGTGTCCCTAGCGCGATCTTGCCTGTTGTTGGGTGTTTCTCTTGGGCCGTGTGTGCGCCCCGGGCACCCCGTAGAGTTCCGTGACCGTGTCTTTGGTGTCCGAAAGTCCCGTTTGCCTCGGTTAGGCGTTTGACCATGGGCAATGCGTCTGTTTCTTTTCCGACCGTGGTCACCGTGCGACGGGGCTGGTGCGTGGGGTGATTCCCACACGTTGTCGGATTCGGACGTCGTTTTCCGTTGACTCGAGAGTCTACTCCTTCAGTGACCCTCCACTAGTCGTAGCCTACTAGTACGCGGGTGCTAGTCGCACCAGGGAGTGGTGTACGAGCCGACCTTTCGAGACGGTTTGTGGACCGGTTACCGTTGGGCCCCACGTCTTGCAGCCAGAGTCCGGCTGAGGGGAAAACCGGTCAGAGGGCCAGACCTGGGACGCATGGTCTGTGTGTGCACACGTGGTTGGGGGCGGTTGGACCCACGTCGACGGGCGTGACCCCAGCTAGTCACTTGTTTGTGGTTACTTGTACGGTGTTCGCACCTCGGGTAGGACCTACCACGTTAGGCGGTTCACCTGCGGTGCGGTGTAAGACGTCAGGGGACGCTACCGGCTGTGCTTCTAGTGGGTGGTACTCCTGTCGAGTACGGAGTGTCAGACTGTCAGTCGTGTGTTTCCGACCTTCGGGTTTTGACGGTTCGACCGTTGAGTTTCGGTCTTCTCGTACCGTGGCACGTGTGTCGGTTTGCGTGCCGTAGGGTCTAGTTCTGTAGAGTACAGGGCTTTCCTTTCCGAGGTACTTTCCTACCGCTAGAGTAGTGGTTTCTCGTTTTTCGAGGTAGGGTTCGAGTGATCCCTACTGAGTCTTGTTCTGAGACTCATTCCCTGCGTGTTTTCACCGTGTTTCAGGTGAGGCGCCACCTTCGGGGAGCGCGTCAGGAGCGCAGCGTGGTGCGGGTGCCCAGAGGTAGTGCCAGAGGTCAGAGCCGGGGGATGCCCCGTGTAGCTGTACTTTTCTTTCTTGTCACTGTACTAGTCGTGGACTACTGTTGCTGTTGTTGTTATTTTATTGTGGACCATGTAAAATGTTAATTTATTTCCTGCTTAATATTATAACTGTTTAATTTCTACAATTATTTGTGATACTTGTGTAGTTTCCACACCATCCTTTTAACCCTTCCGAGTCTTCGGACTCGTGGGTGGCGGTACGAGTCTCGGGTTATCGGGCCTTCCCGGTAATCGGATTCTCGGGTCGTTACAGGACTACTGCCTCCATTCCATAAGTGAGGGCAAAAGGAGTTTGCCCAGTGGGTGTGCGAATGGAAGTGCGATAGGCCCAGAGAGCTTCAACTAGCTTGTCTGGCCAGTCCAAAAATTTATTAGCCTCACACGTTTTCTTAACAATTTTGATCAAAGTCTTATTAGTTGCCTCTGCTTGGCCATTGCCCTGCGGATAATAGGGAGAAGAATGATGCAATGCAATGTTATACCTGTTGCAGAGATCCTTGATTTCCTGAGAGATAAATTGAGGTCCATTGTCGGTGACGATGGTGCTCGGGATGCCGAACCTTGTGATGATGTTCTTCATTATGAATTTGCAGACTGTTGACGCTTTAATCTTCACGTAAGCTTCTGCTTCCGCCCACTTGGTGAAGTATTCTGTTGCCGTGAGGATGAACGACTTTTGTTTGGTCAGGAGATTCGAATCACCAAGAGGTCCAATGATATCAAAAGCCCACATGGAAAAAGGCCATGGGGAGGACGTAGGATGGAGTGAAGAAGCAGGAGAATGAATCTTGTCGGCGTGCAGTTGGCACTTAACACACCTTTGAACATAGATGGAACAATCCTCTTCTAGAGTGGGCCAATAGAATCCTAGCCTAAGGATCTTCTTAGCTAGCATCTGGCTATTCACATGACCACCACACACTCCAGAATGCGCCTCTTCCACAACTTTCCAAGATTCATCATCATCGAGGCATCTTAATAAAACACCGGTAAGCCCTCTTCTGTAGAGCACACCTCCAACCAGAACATAACGTTGAGCCACTCTTCTAATTGCTTTCTTCTCTTTTGCAGTGGCTTCCTCGGGATAGGACTGATCATTACAATATCTGGCAATCTCATAATACCAAGGCTTCTCTTCGTCAGCCAGATCTTCTTGCCAATCCAAAAGCATGACCTCTTTACCTTTAAGAGCTTCCTTCAGCTTAACCTTCTCGAGCACTTGATCCCTAATATCAAGGAATGCGTGATCCTTAATAGCTGGGGTGTCACGCTGATGAATTAGGGGAACATGAAAATCACGCTCAGGAGGGAAAACTAAAGCGGAAGCCAAAGAAGCAAGAGCGTCAGCCAAGATGTTTTGGCTGCGCGGGACATGGACGAAGATCAATTTAGTGAAGAGTTTAGCATAAGCTGAAGCGAGTTCCTGGTAGGGCTTGAGCTTAGGATTGATAGTGCGACACTTGACGAGCACCTGGCGCAGAATAAGCTGACTATCACCCACAATCCTCAAATGGGTGACATCATACCGATGAGTGGTTTGAAGACCGGCCAAAAGAGCTTCATACTCAGCTATATTGTTGGTGACGGGGAAAGTGAGCCGAGCAGCAAATGGGATGGTGACCCCTTCTGGTGTTAAAAGAACCATGCCGATCCCTCTTCCTTGAGAATTTAGAGCTCCATCAAAATGTAATGTCCACATAGGATCATGGGGTTGATTGATGGACATTAATTCTTCATCTGGGAACTCCGAATTGACAGGATCAAAACGGGGTAGAGGGTGATGAGCAAGGTGTTCGGCAATGGCGTAGCCTTTGATAGCTTTCTGTTGAATGTAAGTGATGTCAAATTGAGAAAGGAAACTTTGCCAGCGTGCTAATCGATCAGTGAGGACAGATTTTTTAAGGAGGAATTTAATCGGATTCATGCGAGTAATGAGGTGAACCTCATGAGCTAAGAAATAATGTTTTAACTTCTGAACTACCCAAACCAAAGCCGCACAAGTTTTCTCCATGGCTGAGTACCTCTGCTCACAGGGGTTAAGAAGCTTAGACAAGTAATATGCTACCCTCTCCTTACTTTCTTCATCAACTTGAGCTAAGACAGCACCTACGGAGTCATCCAGGACCGAAACATAGAGAATAAGAGGTTTGCTTGGAATCGGCGGCCTCAGGACAGGAGGATTGGCCAAATAATCCTTCAATCCGTCAAAGGTTGCCTGACACTTGTCATCCCAATTAAACTTGACTCCCGACTTAGTAAGCTCGTAGAACGGCCTACATCTTTGTGAATGCTGAGAGACGAAGCGGCGAATAAATTACAACCTCCCAATTAATCCTCGAACTTCCTTTAAATTCTTGGGAGGAGGCATATCCCTAATGGCCTTTGCCTTGTTGGGATCAACTTCAATTCCCCTCTTGCTAACAATGAAACCAAGTAATTTCCCTGAAGAAACGCCAAATACGCACTTCTTGGGGTTCATTTTCAATTGATATTCTCGTGATCTCTGTAAAACCTTAGCCAGAACCCCAGGATGTTCAATCCTTGTCCTTGATTTCACTACCAGGTCATCCAGATACACCTCAATATAAATATGAATCATATCATGAAAAATTACCATCATAGCCCTTTGGTAGGTGGCTCCAGCATTCTTAAGTCCAAAAGGCATGACCACATAACAATAAGTCCCCCATGGCGTAGTGAATGATGTTTTCTCTTGATCCTCTTCAGACAGACGAATTTGATTGTAACCTGAAAAGCCATTCATAAATGAGAGAGTCTCAAATCCTGCCGTGTTATCAATTAGAACACCAATATGAGGGAGGGGGAAGTCATCTTTAGGACACGCTCGGTTGAGGTCCCGGAAGTCTATGCAAATCCGAACTTTCCCATCTTTCTTCATAACCGGGACAATGTTAGCCACCCAATTGGGGTAGAGGACAACTCTAACAAATCTAGCCTTATGGAGTTTATCGACCTCTTCTTTCATTTTCAAAGCCATGCTAGGGTGGAAACGCCTCAACCGTTGTTTGACCGGTACAGACCCTGGCTTATGTGTAAGACGATGTTCAACGAGCGCATGGTCTAATCCCGGCATATCTTCATAACTCCATGCAAACGTGTCCTTGTATTCTTGAAGAACTAAAATGAGCGCCTCCTCCTCGGAGGGCGGCAAATTCTGGCTAATGAGGACAATCCTAGGGTCTTCCTCGGTACCCAGATTAATTTCTTTGGTAGGTTCTTTTACGGAGGCTGATGGTTCGTCGAATCTTCTCATACCACTAGCAAAAGCATCAGCCTCGTCCTCATATTCTTCGTAACTTTCATCCCCCTCTTCAATAGGGTCTTCATCATTCATAATTTCATAAACGCCCAAACCCTCATAGGAAGCAACAGCATCTTCAAATTCTAACTCTGGCAGGATAATTGGATCTCCCACAAACTCAGGGATTGCTAAACAAGCTTGGCATCTGATAGCCGATTCTAATAAAAATCTGCGAGGAATCTCCTTACCCTTGGATTTCTTATGTGAATCTACCCCATGAATTTTATTAGCAGAAGAAGAAGAAGAGAAGGAGCAACTAGCTTGATCAGAAAGAAAAGAAGGGGGTGAAAAAGTGGATACAAAAGGTGATACATAAGAAGACCCCTCGCTAGAGGGGGAAAAGAGATCTATCAAGGAATCTTGAAAGAGCGGCCCCTGGGTCGGGACGCACTCGGGAGAGAAATAGGAGGTCTCCTCAACAGAGATGGAGGATTGGAAAGTTGAAAAATCAGCGTTTTTTTTTCTTTTTTTTCTTTTTCTTCATTTTTATTTTCTTTTTCAAGGAGAAAGCAGTGTGATGGGAGAATAGTAAGAGGAGTGGAAATTGCAAGATTGGAAAAAGATTGGGTCAGTGATGGCCCGCTTGGGGGCGTGATGGAGAGTTCAGAAAATCGCTCGAGGAGCGAAGGAGGAATCGGGAGAGAAACTCGGATTGAATTTGAAGCAAAACTGATTGTAATCGGAGGCGGTCTTGGCACACGACCAAACCAACGAGAATGTAGAGAAACAAGCACAGATGGATGTAGCGAAGTGAGAGAAAAGAGGCCGGCCCACAGCCTGTCCACAGTGAAACCTTCTTCAAAGGGGACATCTGGCTCCCCAGTATCCGTATAGTCACTCAGCAGCTGCCTCTTGTCTGTGATCACTGCTGGCATTTCAATCAATTCCTGTATTAATGGAGGCCATTCCGGATCTGTCGGCATGAAGAGGCGGCTTAAAGAAATAGTAATGTCATTCATGTCGAACCACCTGTACCAATCACATTTTGGATCGCCCATTTTCCTTCTTTTGTCCGGCCTTAAAGACTCCAGGGCTTTGTAGGTAGCCAGCGGGGCGATGTGACGAGCAAACTGTCTGGCGTGAACATCTTGATAGTCAAGCAATGAAGTAATTATGGTAGTCTGCTCATTATTCTGAGCGCCACTAGTAACAAAATGTGTCTTCAGTGTCCAGGAGAGTGGCTGGCGATCAGTCTTCAAAGTAGAAGTCATAAATGCCCATGGCTCTTCTTTATTTTTGCTCGGCCCTTTATAGCCTAAACCGCCTCGTGCCAGCAATTTTTGCGGCTTAATGGGCCTAATCCTGCCCTGACAGTTGGCACCCAGGCCTTTGCCATCTTGATACCCCATTTTTAACAGAATGTTCCAACCGGGGGTATTAATCATGCTCTTTTTCTTCTTTCCCTTAGAAGGCAGGGGTGTCATAGCAACCGTGGTAACGGTTTCAGATGGCATTGGCCGTGGACAGGGAACGTCCAGCACAGATAACAGTGGCTTATTGGCAGGCCAAATAGAAGGGACTGATGAAGCCGCATGAATATCTTCCTCTGGCAGAATCGACATGCTGGTCACCTTGATAATACGGCCCTTGTGTGGGAATTTGAGACACTGGTGATTTGTAGAGGGCACCGCATCAAGCTGCTGGATGTACGGACGGCCAAGAATGCCATTAAATGTTGGATCCATGTCCAGGATGTGAAAATCTGCTGTGATGGTGGCAGGACCCAAGCTAACTTTCAATGTGATCATGCCTAGAGGAGGCTTCTTTGTGTTGTCATATGCAGTGACCGTTATGGTGGACGGCCGAATCTGGCTTTCTGGTATGCCACATAACTTCAAGGTGCTTGGTGGCAAAACATTGATGGATGCCCCAGTATCCACCAGACATTGCTTAACAGCCACCTTATTGATGTCGACTGTGATGCATAAGGCATATTTTCTTGCTGAGATTGGTGCCAGTTCGTGCTCATGAAAAGTAATCGCCGGCTGACTGCTAGCAGGTGTTAACACTGTGGCTATCTGCTCAACTGGAATGTCTTCATTAACCATTACCTTATGCAGATATTCCTTTAGAGCCAACTGATGAGTGGTGGACCGTTTGATCAATTCCAGGATCGAAATTCTTGCCGGAGTCCGGTCCAAATGCTTTAATAAATCATATTCAGTGCCCGATAAAGACCCTTATTCTTGCTCTTGCGGCCCCTGCACGAGCTCTAGCTCTCTTTGTGGAAAAATACGGTGGAAAATCCGTCCACTGCGGAGCGGTGCCATGCCTTGTAGTGCCTCTGTCGGGGCAAGTGTGGGAGGAGGTTTAGAAGAAGAAGAAGAGGGAATGCCGTTGGCAGTGTTCAACAACAGGGGTGCCCCCGTAGGAGGCGTGGGAGTAATGTTTAGCAAAGATGCCTCCGTGGGAGGCATAGGAGAGTGGTTCGACGAAGATGCCCCGTCAGGGGGCGTGGAAGTAGAAAGGGATACCCGAATGCGAGGAGCATTGGCGGGTGGTCTAACAAGAAGAGATCTGGGTATGAGAGGTGGGGGAACTGATGGCGGAGGAACCCTTGCCGGTGTAGGAGTGGTAGGGGGTGTAGCGGGTGCTAATGGTGAGCGAAGTAGGAGTGGCCTGGATGGCGGAGGTCTAGGATTGGTGGTGGAAGGTGGGGTTTGTCGTGCGGTAGGTTGTGGAGGTGGCAAGTGGGTAAGAAGAGAGCGGGCCGGCAAGGCCGTAGAACTGGTGGAGGTAGATGGGTTGACGGGGCGTAGAAGAGGACGTCCCGATAGGAGAGTAGAAGAAGAAGGAAGGGTGCGCAAAAGGCGCGGAGGTTGATTTTGATTCGGATCATGATGAAATGCCCCGACAGAGGCGTTTTCTTCGTGCCATCCCTGTCCTTTCTGCACTTCGTAGAGGCACGTGACGGGGTTCACATGCTGATTAGGGGCGTGCTCCGGCAATGGATTACGGACAATTCCCATATCCTGTTGGTGTGCTGGAGCTTGCTGTGGTTGAACTTGTTGTGGAGCGGATTGCTGAGGTTGTTGATTTTGCTGTTGCCGAGAAGCCCTTCTTTCTTTCATAGCGGCTATGAATTGTCTCATTTCATCCCAATTGATGTCACCCTGGTCATTTAGATCGTAAATGTAATCTCTAAAGTGGAAACAACGATCAAGGTTGTGACCAGGGGCGCGATGAAAAGCACAATAACGAGATGTGTCAACATTAGTGGGCCACACGGTTCTTTCCCTTGGCAAGGCGAGCAAGTTGGCGGCCATCAGGGCATTAAAAATATCGGGGAGACTTTCGGGAAGTGGAGGATAGTGGTCCCTTTTGGGGCCAAGTGGTGGTCTCCGTTGTTGTTGGCCGTAGTTGGCAGGTGGTGGCATTTGATGGTATTGTGGTGGAGCTGGAGGGTCTACGCGGTGGGCTTGGTTTTGCGGTGGAGCGAAAGAGTGTTGAGGTGCGAATTGGGGTTGTGGAGTGGGGTTAAAATGAGAGTTCTGTCGTGGAGGCGGTGGTGGACGTGGGTTAGCTTGGTGGTGGGGGTTACCAACTGCGCCGACTTGCTCATTTGTGACGGTGCCCTCAGTTATGGGCCCGCTGTTAACATTGGTGGTTTTCTTAAACAGCCGAGGCTTCGGCTCAAACATGCCCATAATGGGCGAATCCTTCATCTGTGTCTGGATGTAACGAGCCCTCTCATAGAGCTCTTCCATAGTGGTCAACCGGTTCATGGCCAAAATATGGCGGAATTGAGGAGTTGCATTAGAAATAATCATCTTTACTTGTTCCTGTTCCGACAATGTGTCTTTCAGCTTCTCGGCCATCGACCGCCATCTGTCAGCAAATATGATGAAATCCTTCTCAGACTTCATTTTCTCCGCAACTAAATCTGTAACGGACAGAGAGGGTCCAACACGGTCTCTATACTTTTGCAAGAATTTCCTTTGGACAACATCGAAGTCACTGGCATCAGTTGGTTCTAAGGAATAAAACCATTTGAGGGCTGGCCCCTCCAGAGATCTTCTGAATAAATAGGCCAGAGAAGCCTTGTTGCCTTGCCAGAAGGAGGTCTCGTACATAAAATCCTTCAAATGAATAACCGGATTGCCAGTTCTATTGTACCGCCGAAAGTTCGGCATCTCAGACGGAGGAAGATGGAAAACTGGCAGAGTGGGGAGCGAGATTTCTGGTGCATTCTTGGCCGCGGTGACTTTCTTAAGCTGTTCTTCCATGTGGGCCATCTTCTGAAGTAGCAAAGCATTAGAGTTGGACTCAACTGGGGCCTGAGCAAAAGAATGTGGTATAGGCGACCGTAGAATCTGAGGAGGTTGGGGGAATTGGTGCCTAACCGCAGAATAACTCGCCTGCTGGGCCGGTATGGCCGTGACAGGCGTTGGTGGACGAGAGGGGGGTTTATGCAAGACCGCCTAGTCATTAACGGGGTGATGGCCACTCTCGGCCGGAGGGGGGTTGGAAGACGAAGAGGGAACAGACTCCCCTTTCAAGGCAGCTTGAATAGCTTGCCTCTGGGAGTCATCCAACTGAGATAGTGCATTAATTAAGTCCTTGACATTAAAGGATGGGGAAGGGTTCCCCGAAGTGTTAGAGGGCAAAGTCTGAGGAGAGGGCACAACCTCTTGAGGAGCGGTATCAACCACATGGATTTGAGGATGATGAGACTGAGGGTGGGGGTAATTTCCCTCATAATAGATGGAATCATGGAGAGGGGTCTCATATTGACCAAAGACATTCTCGTCCTCATCATCATAAGAATACCCATAGCCTGCCATGTTGATGACCTTACCTGAACGGAGTTTCATGTTTTTAAGAGGAGAAACAATTTTATAAAGGCACTATCAAACAAACAACCACTCGATCCAAACAAGCCAAATCACCCAAGCAAGTGTATGCAACCAAGTTGAGATGAACGCAAGGTTTTAGTGTTCCGCTTGAGATTAGAGTAGATTGAATTGTTGAATAGTTCACTTATGTTTGCAATGTGAAACCTAGTTGATCCAAGTGTAACCTCCGGGTCAACTAGATTCTTTCTCTCTCCTCACCAACGATAGGTTCTCTAAACTCCGGGTACTTCGAGGGTACAACCAGCCCGGCGTCCGTGAGGGAATCCACGGGTGCGGGGACTTATGGAGGTCTTGGAAAAGGGATTTCCAGTCCAAAGAGACGGAATGCTCAATGGAGGGTCGTCCCGATTCCAAGATAGGTGTGTGGAATCCTAGTGTAGAGAGAGGAGGTCTCTCAACCAAATGCCATAATATGCAAAGTAATATGATCAGGTCAAAGCAATATAGGCAAGCAATATGACAATCACACAAACTATCACAGACAGCAGCAGGAAGCAAGGTTCTGTAAAACGCAGGAAAGAGACGACCTGGAGCAGGTCGCTACCAACTAAAGCAATGACAGGGTCACTGTCGTGAATCACTGCGAGAGGCTATGAGCCAGCAGCGAGAAACAGAAACACGCCTCTGGTAGAGGCGCAAAATCTTGAAGGGACGCCTCTGTGTGAGGGCGTCAAATATGAGGAAGCACCTTGAGGTGAGGCGCTATGTAATAAAAGAACGCCCTGGGGCAGGGCGTGAATTCACAAGCAGTGATTAAAGCAGTAAAACAATGTATCGGCAGACGTAACATAAAAGAAGACGCCCTGAATGAAGGCGTTAGAAAACGATAACACGCCCTGGAGGTGGGCGTTAATTCTCAGACAGTATAATGAACGGAAACAAAGCAGCAGATATGATAACAGACGCCCTGGAAAGAGGCGTTAATAAACCAAAACACGCCCCGGTGAAGGGCGTTAAACCAAAAAGTGCCCTCGTGGAAGGCGTTAATTCAGAGAAATATGCAAACGCAAGCTAGCTGATCCCGGAGTGTGCAGTGTACACAGTGGAGGGTGCCCGAGGGACACAAAGGAAAGGGTACCGAGGGTACCAAAGGGGAGAGGGCACACGTGGGTGCCAAAGGGGAAAGGGCACACGAGGGTGCCAAGGGAAAAGGGCACGCGAGGGTGCCAATGGAGATGGTAATCAAAAGAAAACAGTGGATGTCCCACCGTGATCGCCAATTTGTGGATGGGCATAAATCCCACACAAAAATCACAAGAGAATAATGATGTGATAAAACATGGAGGAGATAATGATGATTAATGCATAAATAAGGGGAATAAAAGCTTGCACGTTGTGCAAATATGGAGATGTGATCGCCAGAGGGGTTACCTCAAAAAAAAAGAGATCGCGAATACCTGGTGAAGATTGAAACGTGGGATGATGTGAAGTTCCTTCCTCCTTCTTCAATCGGCCGGCCGATGAGAAGGGTTCTCCTTTTGATTACCTTGCAAAAAAGACAATGAAACAACAAAGCAAAGCAAAGAGGGATTCAGCCGATGCAAGTAGTATCAATCCAAATAAAACAGGTGATGATAAGAGGAAATCAACATGCGCACCTTATTGTTTTGGTTTTAAAACCCCTAAAGAGGAATTAGGGAGAGGGGAGATATGTGATAAAACTAGTGCAAAGTGAAAAGGAAAAAGAAAACTGACGATGGAATTGATGCAGACGAAGAAGGAGAAAATAGATGAAGACAAATCAACAAAAAAAGCCATGCTGTCCCTGTCGATAGTAAAGGGGATCGATAAGACGCGGTTGATCGGATGAAGCAGGTACAGAGGAAGCCGAAAATCCTCCCAACGAGCCCACGACAGTAAGCAAGCAGAGGAAGCCGTCAATCCTCTCAATCTCTTGAACGTTCTAATCTCTTCAACCCTCTTAAATCGTCAACCTCTGCTTCGATCGCCCAGATCATGTTTTTATAGGATTTCAGTGGGAGATAAGCTCGAATAAGGTAAGATAAGGATAGGCAATGTTCAAAGAAGGCAGGACTCTACCTCTAATTCGAGCAAGGAGACCATTGGAGGCAGGACTCTATACAGGAAAGAGGAATTCAAGCAGGACACGAAAGGTAAAACACTACCTTGCAAAGGGCGTCAAATCAAGAATTGACGACTTCCATCAAGACGTTACTCAAAACACGACCTCTACCAAGGGCGTCACTTCTTGGATTTAATTTTGGCAATAAAACTTACTTTATTTGAAAATTATGATAACACGCCTAAGAGCGAGGCGTTAATTTAAAACACGCCCTGAGGAAGGACGTTAACCAATGATTAAATTGATTTTGCATTCACTTTAAAACCAGATAATACCAGGAATTGACGCCCTTACAATTAGTCATCCTTTCTTGAGAAAACGCCCTCGATAAGGTCGCTATTTAAATAACGCCCCTCTTCAGGTCGCGAATCACAAAAAATGTAAAAATGAATCAAAACCACACACAAGAAAATAGAAAAACTTCATATTATGAATATATTGAAGTTCACTTTGGGGCGTCATCATAGTGACATGAGATTTGATCAACATAGCGTCATTTTTGGCGTGTCTACAAGGTGGAGGTCTAGGGATTTCCGATGAGCGTCACCGAGGGTTTCCCCCTGGACTGTGTTGAGTTCTTGATGGTGTAGTCGTGTTCCTGGTAGCGTGGCTGGGTTGGTTCGTAGATCGGAGGTCTCCCGACCGTAGAATCGGGATGTCGGGTGCGTGACTCGGTTGTCCCCCAACGGGAGACTGAGTTGTGGTTCTCGGTACGGTAGGAGTAGCTGTAGTGCCGAGTTTGTTACCGGCCACCGTGTGTTGTTGTTCCTGCTGTAGCTGTAGTTGTAGCTTTCCTTTCCGCTACCGCCGTTGTTTCCGGTTGGGGTTCCGCGGGATCCCTGCTGAGTCTCTGTTTTGGAGACTCATTCCCTACTTTTCAGGTGTGGCGGTTCTTCCTCGAGGTTCGAGGGCGCGGAGCGGAGGTTCTCAGTTGCCAGCTTGCCGGGTCGAGTGTTCACTTGGCATGTAGTACATTTTTACTACTTTAGATTGTACTTTCTGTTGGACTGGACTCTGTAGTAGTTGTAGTTGTTTATTTATTTTCTGTTAATTGTTGGATTGCCCTGCTTTATTTCCTATTCCTTTGTGCCTCCACACTCCTTTTAGCCCTTCCGAGCCCTCCCGGCTCGTGGGCGGCGGTGCGAGTCTCGGGTTATCGGGCCTCTCCCGGTAATCGGATTCTCGGGCCGTCATAGCTGGTATCAGAGCGTGGTCGTGGATGTACATGGGAATTCGAGACATTGTAGTGATCAGAGTCCGTAAGGTCCAATACAGCCGGCAGCTAGCTTAGGGTTTTGTGCATGTTTTCCGCTTTGTTTCTCGCTTGAGAGCTTGAGTGCGCTGTGCGGCGCTGTGAAGGTGGTTGATGTTCGCAACTTTCGTGCCGGCGTGGGGTCTGCAGATCAAGGTCGAGGGCTTTCTCCCTTGGTTGGTGGCCCTGGTTGTGCTGCGTTGGGCAGGGGTTGCTGGCAAGGTGTGTTGTGGTGGTGCTGTGTTCGAGGAATTTGCAGCGAGGTCAGGTGGCTGGTGAGGACCGTTCGCCGTTAAGTGACTGTGAGTGTGCTCTGAGGGAGCTGCTGTCAATTTTGGGCCACTCCAGCTTGAGATGTGACCTGCCCCTGCGGTGTTAAGGTCGTGGTATGAGATGGCAGAGCGGGTGCTTTGGTCAAGAATTGTGCTCTGGTGAGTGGAAGGTTTTCTGTTGAGCTGTTGATTTGTCGAGCCCGATGTCCTTGTCGTGCTCTGTGGCGTCAGAAATGACGTGTCGGTCCCGGTTATCTTTGCGGATCTCGAGACAGGATTGGGCTGTGGTGTCCCAGTAAGTTCGCGCTCCTGCACTTCTGTGTGCGAATGTGTTGTGTTCGCCTTAGGGTTGGCTCGAGATGTTGAGGTTCCGTGGCGAGTTCGGGACTCGAGGATGAGCGTCGGCGATTGTCGTTATGGCTCGTGTTGCGGCTCTTGGCGTGGTGTGTTGCAGTTTGAGGAATTATAGCGGTGGTGCATCAAGAGATGCTATGATTGTGGTCCGACGTGACACTTGTCGAGTGTGTCGGAGGCGCTGACCTGACGGAAGTGATGCTTTTCTTGGTGCTGGAAGGTGCTATTCCCAGCGTGGGTGATATTCGAGGTCAGGTCGAGTGTGGAGTTTTCCTTCCGTTGGTCGGAAGTGTATCGAGTTCTTCCCTTGGTTGGAAGAGATTGCGGTTGGTGTTGTGGTTTCCGATGTGCGGAGGATCGAAGTCTGCGGGGTTGCAGATGGTTTTCGGGATGGTGGATCCCGAGTTGTTGATGTGGTGGCTACGCGTGTGGATCAGAGTGCGCGGATCGTGGCATTGGTTGCTGCGGGCGGATTTCTTGTGGAGTAGAGTAACGGAGGATTGGTTCCTTGATGTGCGTTATCTCCGGTGGTGTGAGACGTGTTGCCGTGCCATTGCTTGAGATATTGTGGTTCATGGCACTGGCAGGTGGAGAGTTGGGGAAGTGTGCTGGCGAGGTTGCCGCATGAGTACCCTATTCTTGCGTTGGAGGTTGTGTCCGTGGATGAGATTGTGTTTTGGAAAAGTGTGCTGTGGATCGTAAGAGGTTGTGTGTCTCGTGGCTCTGTGATAAGGGCGGGAGTCGGGATTGGCAGGTGTCCATTTGGATTGATCGGAGGATTTGATGAGACCAGATGGAAGAGCGACGCCGGTGGGTAAAGGCCCTTTTGTGAGATTAGCATCGGAGGGTGGTCTCTGAGGAGACGTTGGCGTTGGATATTGGTCCTCAGTCTGCGACCAGCAAGGGAGGATTCCCCGTAAGTCTGAGTCGAGTGACGTGAAGACCGAGGGGAGATGGTGTCTTTGGGTCCCGCCGTGCTCCCCTGAAGGGTGGACTTGGCGCGAGGATCCATCTGGATGTGGTGGTGGTCTGTGTGAGAGTCAACGGATGGCTTACCAAGGTTTGGAATGTTCCCTTCAGATCTGGTGGGGGACCAGGAAAGAAGGAAGAACCTGAGCAGGCGGAGGTTTCCCGTTGACGAATGTCTGGTGACCAGCGGATGGTCTTTCAGAGACAGAAGATGCTGGTTGTTAGGGCTCGAGCGTGGCGAGAGCCATGTGCTAACGAGACCTAGGGTGGCTGTTTCCGAGATGTGCCTTTTCGGGCGGGATCTGGGTTGAGGAGACTCCCGGTGATGAGATGTTGTTTTGGTTGCGGTCTGCTGAGATGGCTGCGTGAGCTGGTGGGGGCCCTATTCTGGTTGTCCCCTTGAGAAGGGTGTGCGACCGGTCAGCTGGTTGTAAAGTTGATGTGTGTTATGTCTGCCGACCATTGGATGGGTCGGTAGCTGTTTCTCGTGTCGAGAGTGTGTTTCCTCGGTGGGCGAGATGGTGGCAGCGGTGCATGTTGGTTTCGAGGTGTCTGAGGTGATGCTGGACTGTGTCCTCTGGGATATGCCTGCTCTGTTGGCCGGTGTGCACGGCGCGTGGAGCGAGGTGTTGGTTGTGATTATAAGTCTGGCTGTGTCCCTCAGGATCGGTGGTTTTGTGAGAATCGAGGTTTCTGTGCTGGGGCCCTGACAGCGTTGTCAGTTGGTTCAGTGTTCTTCCCCTGTGACTTTGTGCTTGGTCATGAATTTCGAGGACGAAATTTCTTTAACGGGGAGGGCTGTAATGCCCCGCATTTTTTAGATCCTTGTTCGTGGGTCCCGGATCTGGTTTTTCGGAGTGTCCGACTCTGTTGTGTCCAAAATTTTATTTCGGACATCTTTTGTGTTTGGATCGGCGCGATCCGGAGTTGTTTCAGAGGCCCGGGAGCTTTCCGCGACTTTTCCGCGTGTGTTTTCCGATTCTCGGTGTGGGTTTTGGCTTTTTCTTCGGAAGCTCGTTGCGGGTGAACCGGGCCGTTCACCTGGGCACGAGTGGTACCGTTGCGATCGGCGTGTCGCGAGGATCGAGGAGGTGAATTTTTGTATTTTTTTCAGATTTTTCCGAATTTCCGGATTTTCCTATATATAACCTCCCTTTTTCTCTCTCCCCCCTCTCTCCCCTCCCTCTCTCTTCTCACGCTCTCTCCCTCTCTCTCCGGAGGCCGACGGAGCGAGGCGTGGGCGAGGCGGGGACGGCGCGGGCGAGGCACGGGTGAGGATGGATGAGGATCGAGGCGGCAGAGGCCTGGTGAAGCTCGGCCGTGGGTTCGTGGAACGGCGAGGCTTCAACGGCGTTTTCTTCGTGGATCGGCATCCACGGTGCGCGAAATCTTCGGTGGAGGTAGGGTGATGGACCCTCAACTCGTGCTCTACCTTTTTCGCGAGTTTTGTAGGCCGTGGTGAGTCGGGCGGGCTAAACGGGGCGTTTTGGGAAAATACATGATTTTGGGGTGTGAGCCGGATCTCTCGTTTTACCGTGTTTCTGGGCGATCCAGGGGTTTAGATGCATGCCTAGGGGCTTGGGGAATGTTTCCCCTTTTGTTTCCCCTTCACCTGGGGGTGAACAGGGCGTGGAATGGGTTTTTCTGCCGTTTCCACCGTTTTCGGACGCGCACTGAGAACGCGCTAGCTTCGGGTAGCGCGTTCTTGAAGGTCGCGCTGCCCCGACCGAGTGCGTTCGTCGGAAAAGATGAACAGTATGGCAGTTCCTGTCGCGCTATAGGGTTATGGCGCGTTCTGGACTGTCGCGCTATGGGAACATAGCGCGACCTGGCCTTGTCGCGCTATAGGCTCCTAGCGCGTTCTGCTTGAACGCGCTATGAACCTATAGCGCGTTCTTGGAGTGGCCAGCCGGGCTGCCCGGGGCGGACGGTCTGCGGCTGATCATGCCCCCTTGGGCCGTGTGTGCTTCGGACACCCAGTGGAGTTCCGTGACCGTGTCTTTGGGTGTCCAGAGGTTTGGTTTGTCTCGATTAGCGTTCCCGTGAGTTTAAGGGTCCGGGTGACCTCTTAGCGTTTCGATTGTGTTGTATTGGTCCTCAGTCGACCCGGTTGCGACCCAGTGGTCGACCTTCGACCTTGTGAGTATTTCGAACACCCCGTGGGTTCCGTGTCCATGTTTTTGGGGTGTCGGGAGATACCGTGTTACCTCGATAAGCGTGCCCTTGGGCTTGGTGGGTCCGGGTGATCCCAGGTTTTTCAAGTTTTCGTGCTCTTACTCGAGCGAGTCACCATGCATTGGTATGCATGCGGCGGGGTTCCCCGCATGCCGTGAATTTTTTTATAGAAGATGCTTTCCGAGTGGGGCCATATGATTGGCCTTGGACTGTGGGTCCAGTTATCGGTGGCAGCGTATGCGTTGCCCTAGGAATCGTGCTTCTGTGTTTTCTGCGTGGGCCGCGTGTATGGCCTGTGAATCGCGAGTCCATGTCCTAACTTGAGACTGGAGGTTTCCTGAGTTCCCTGGTGGGGGAATGGTCTCGACGGTTGCGATTCACCTGATGAGTCGTCGCTTCGTGGTGTCAGACTTAGGGATTAGGCCGGATTGACTGCTCGGTGCTGTCTCGTGCAACGGTCTGGACCTCGAGTCTCGTGACTCAAGGACCGTTGTGGTTATTAGGTCTAGAGGATTGCCCAGAGTCTGGTGGCTTCGTGCCACCTGTTACTTCGCGTTACTCGCGAGGGGTGTGTGTGTGGTTTTCGGTGTCCACGTTCCGTGACACGTCCACTGGTCGTAGCTTTCCCACGGCACGCGTGTGCTGGCTCGCCTGGGAGTGGCTGAGCGGCGTACCCGAGAGAGGCGGTGAGTAGGCTGGTTACCGCAGGGCCCCCGCGTACTTCCAAGTCCGGGTTTAGGGGGAAATACCAGCTAGAGGACAGGTCTAAGGCGTACGGTCTGAGTGTGCACATGAGGCTGAGGGTGCGGACCCGCACCGACGAGCGTGACCTCAGCTAGTCCTTGTTTGTGGTTACAATTGGTTACTATGTGTGTCTTTGTCTCGCGCCCGGGGCATTGTAGCTAGACACTTGTGACGCGGTGTAAGACGTCAGGGGACGCATCCGGTCGTTCTTCTAGTGGGCTGTGCTCCCGTCACGCGACGTGAGTTTCTTGTGAGTCGAGTTTCGCTTCCGTCTGCGAGACGTGGTGTTGCGTGGAGTTTCGGTCATGCTCCCGAGGTGGAGGTCTAGGGATTTCCGATGAGCGTCACCGAGGGTTTCCGCCTGGACTGTGTTGAGTTCTTGATGGTGTAGTCGTGTTCCTGGTAGCGTGGCTGGGTTGGTTTGTAGATCGGAGGTCTCCCGACCGTATCGGGATGTCGGGTGCGTGACTCGGTTGTCCCCCAACGGGAGACTGAGTTGTGGTTCTCGGTACGGTAGGAGTAGCTGTAGTGCCGAGTTTGTTACCGGCCACCGTGTGTTGCTGTTCCTGCTGTAGCTGTAGTTGTAGCTTTCCTTTCCGCTACCGCCGTTGTTTCCGGTTGGGGTTCCGCGGGATCCCTGCTGAGTCTCTGTTTTGGAGACTCATTCCCTACTTTTCAGGTGTGGCGGTTCTTCCTCGAGGTTCGAGGGCGCGGAGCGGAGGTTCTCAGTTGCCAGCTTGCCAGGCCGAGTGTTCACTTGACATGTGGTACGTTTTTACTGCTTTAGACTGTACTTTCTGTTGGACTGGACTCTGTAGTAGTTGTAGTTGTTTATTTATTTTCTGTTAATTGTTGGATTGTCCTGCTTTATTTCCTATTCCTTTGTACCACCACACTCCTTTTAGCCCTTCCGAGCCCTCCCGGCTCGTGGGCGGCGGTGCGAGTCTCGGGTTATCGGGCCTCTCCCGGTAATCGGATTCTCGGGCCGTCATAAGCCAGACGCAGCCCAATGGTAGCGGTCGCCCTAGGACCGCGACCCCACAGTCACGGTCGGGTCACAACCGCGACTAGACGAAAATGGTCTATCGCACGTCCGCGACGCTTGCCGACGCTCTTGGGCAAACGCGGTTCTCCCAAGATCGCGACCAATGAAAGCGGTTACTGGTAGACCGCGACCATTTCAGAAAACCGAGAACGGCGGGAAAACGCCCAAAAATCTGATCCACACCCCGATCACCCCCGGGCGATGGGGAAACAAAGGGGAATCCATCCCCAAGCCCCTAGGCATACATCTAAACCCTTGGATCGGTCAAAAACGCTGTAAAACGAGGGATCCGGCTCACTCCCCCAAAACATGGATTTTCCCCAAATCGCTCAAATAAACCCGCTCGGCTCACCACGGCCTACGAAACTCGCGGGAAATGAAGCGCACGAGCTGGGGATCCATCTCCCTACCTCCACCAAAGATTTCGCGCACCGTGGATGCCAATCCACGAAGAAACGCCTCCAAAACCCCGCCGGTGCCTCCACGCCTGCGAACCGGCTCGCCACGCGCCACCGCCTCGTTCCTCGACCCGTCCTCGCCGTCCCTCATCCCACGGGCCTCGCCACCTCACCCCCATCCGCCTCCGTCGACCGTCGGAGAAGAGAGGGAGAGAAGATAGCGTGAGAAGGGAGAGAGTGAGGAAGAGAGAATGAGGGGAAGAGAGAGAGTGTAGGGTTTATATAGGAAAATCTAAAAAATCGGAAAAATCCCAAAAAATAGAAAAATGCATCTCCTTGATCCTTGCGACGCGCTGATCGCAACGGTACCACTCGCGGGTTAGTGAACTACCCGGTTCACCCGCTACAGGGTTCCGCAGGAATTACCGAAACACACACCGGTAATCGAAAAACACGCGCGGAAAAGTCGTGGAGCTCTTCCGGGCCTCCGAAATGACTCCGGATCGCGCCGATCCGAACACGAAAGATGGCCGAAACAAAATTTCGGACACAACGGAGTCGGATACTCCAAGAAACCAGATCCGGGACCCGAGAAGAATGATCCGAAAAAACCCGGGACATTACAGTAATACTAAAAAACTCCTATATTTAATTTTTCAAAAATGTTATAACTATGATAATATGAAGGGTTTTTACACATACACTTCTGCAATCTTTTATTTTTTTACTATATGTCCCTCATTTACGTGAATTGTCAAATTCAAATAGCCGAGTTTGATAATTTAAGTTTTATTTAAATTAAAAAATTAAAATAATGAAAGTAATTAAAAATATAAAAAACACATGATTGTTTTACACGTACACATTGTGAAAATAAAATTTACAAAGAAAATATTTCTAGAAATATATTGGTAGACGTATCCTTATATAAATCTATATCATGCAAAAATATCATCGTAATTAACTTCTATCGATGGGGAGGCGAATATTCCACGTAGATTCTAATATTCTTGCTAGTTAATCGACTAAAATATCTTCTTCCGTACAAATATATATAGAGAGAGAGAGAGAGTAGGGAGAGAGGAGAGAGAGAGAATGAGGGAGAGACACCTCGAAGAAATCTCGATCAACATGCTCAAATTTTCATCCCTATCCATCCGCGCCATCGTCGGGCCTTGGAAGGCGCTAGCATTGATGATGGCGAAATGGTGGGAGGTGGTGTAAAAGAGCTCTCCTCCATTGGCAGTTTTTTTTTTAACTAAGGCAATATCTAGGCCGATCCGAAGATCAACTAGGCGTTTTATTAATATGATAAAATGAAACACAACAAACAAGAGCCAAAAATAGACACCCTACGCAGAGGGGCCGTGGAGATAAAAGTAGGGCTATGGAGAAAAGAAAGTACAAACCCAACTAAAAAAGGAACAGAGGCCCGGCGACGAATAGTGGCTAGAATCCATGGTAACTGCCATAGCTTGCAAACGTTAGAGCTGCAATCTCGCAGACAACTCTATGTGTTGCCTGGCGGTATCAACAAGCTCACCAATCTGCAACATCTCGATCTACATAAGATGGCGGCAGGATGGACTTCACAGTTGTCCGATTTTGGAGAATTGGTCAACCTTCATACGCTAACGTACATCATTTATTGTGTTGAGGACGAGAGGGCATAGTATAAGTACAATAAGCCAACTGAAGCACCTAGTGAACCAAAGAGAGAGCCCCGCATCTTGGGGTTCCGCGACATATTATTAGCAGGGGAGGTTAAGGCGGCCAAGCTGAGCAACAAGGAACACCTTGAGAAGCAAACATTGATACGACACTCTGTTGTCAATGAAAAAGATCCAAATTTTTTTAGTGATTGAGTGGAGGACCTTTTCTTTGATGAAGGGGCCATGATTGATGTTGAGATAGAGGATGGTGGGGGAGATGTCCGAGGAGGAGAGATGAATCTATGACATCAACTCAACGGTAGAATGAGTAGAGAAGAAGAAGAAGAGCAGAGTGGAGTGGAGTGCCGTGGATAGTACATGTGTGAAGCCAACAAGTGGCCGATTCTGGGAGGAGGTGTTCACGAGCCTCCAGCCTCACACAAACCTCAAGCACTTGGTCATCGAATGGTGTAAGGCTCTTGAATTAGTTAGAAGACTAGTTCTTCTCCAGATTGGTCTCCCTACCTTTAAGAAACCGCTACAAGTGCAAGGGTCTCCTTCCCGGCCTCGGTGAACTGCCATTCCTCAAGTACCTCAAAATTAAAGTTTTGGGCTTGCCAAAGTAGATGCATGATGAATCATGTAATTAAGCCAATCACCATGAAGGGATTCTTATATCCGAAGTGCCTGGCGGTCGAACACGTGGTGGTGGGGGGAATGGTGTTGCACATACGATCCCCGAATGTATCATTTCATGGCAACTCTGATGACAGGACATGGTCTCCTGGCTCGAATGGCAGGCCACCTTGCAATCCATGACCATCTCCAACATCAGTGATCTCGCACGTGCTCCTCTGCAAGAGTGATCTGCCCTAAAGAGGTTAGTGATCTCTAATTCCCTATGACTCTCTTTGAAAATAGAATGAGAAAAATCGGGATAATTTAAACTCAGGTAAGTTGTTTATATTTTTTTGTTTTTTTATTTTGAAACCAATCCGAATTAAGGTTGAATAACTCGTTCTATCTTTTGATTGGAATGAATTATTCTAAAAAAACTCAGATTAGAGTTGAAAAAATCTACCCATCTTATAAAACTGTATTTTTACTTATTCTTCCGATTAAATCCCCTTATTCCACATTTATTTCATTCTCAGAGAGGCCTTATAGTTAGAAGGAGGCCTCCCCTCCTGCTGGGATTGCACAACCTTGCAACTGTACTCCAACGCTTGAAAATAAGGTCTTGTAAGGAGCTGCACTTCTTTTCGACGGGAGGTTGAAAGGGGGAGATCCGGTGGGGAGGGGGGATTCTTGTTGGTGGGAGGTTGAGAGGGGGGGGGGGTCGAGGGAGGGGAGTTCTTACTAGGGGGGAGGGGAGAGAAGATTCTATTATTTTATTATTTATTTTAACTAAAAGTATTTTATCTTTTCACAAATTTAGTTAAATGTAACCATTGTTAATTTTGCACAATATAAACTTACATAATGACATATCTGGGAATATATTTTTATTAATATTTTTTATAAATTATATTTTAACAATAATTTACATGCAAAAAAATTAAAATACATAATCTTATCTTAACCGACCTAGAATAGCTAGTTCCACCATTTTCGTCAAACTAAGTTATCCGACCTTAATTTCATAACAACACACTTAGACCTCGAATAATCCGGCCACTAGTGCTACCAAATCCGGTTAGACATAAGAGAATCAACCACCTTCTTCTACCATTATTCGGTGATCGAAACTGCCCGTAGAATGCAAAAAAGTGCTTATTCTTCGGTGTGTCACTTTCTGACTGTGAAGTGATGTGATAACATTTGAAACGTATGGTTGACGAAGGCGTCGGAATGGAAGACGTAGCAATAGCGATCGACAATTTTTGAGCAGTAATATTTTTAATTCGCCGTTGACTTCCGGCAAGGGGAAGATGGTACTTTGTTGTCGAACAAAAACGGAATAAACACTTGGCGGGCAGCCGGACATGACGGCGACGGGGATAACAATTCGACAACAAAGTAGAAGGTACTCTCATGCCATTTTAAATCTAAAATGATTATCCGAATAGGGTAGAGCCGTCACATTAATATCCTATATATATATATATATATATATATATATATATATATATATATATATCCTGCTGAAGGGAATAAAATTTCAACAATACTCGTGTGCACATCATTGGTTATTACACACCTAGGGTCCTTTGATAATTGAGTGTGCTGCCGGTTTTAACCGGTTTTTCTTTTTATTCGTCGGTTTACAAGTTTGGTGGGAATCTTATTAAACGGGCTAGCTAAGAGTGGTGGGAGAGCATTTATGAGGTGATATCGGGTTAACTTGTTTGACTGAAAGGGTCGAACAAACTATCCCGAGAGACATGAGTGAGATAAATTGTCCAACTTATATCCCATCCGTCTAACAAAGGGGCCCCTTGAGTGACATGCAGTGAGCACAGTCATATGACTTAAAATAAAAAATCAAACACTCCAATACAGTAAAAATCATCGACTCATTAATTATCATTCTTTTTTTTTCTTCCTTTCTTTTTAATCTCGCGAAGTGTTCAATCATAACGTGTCTTATACAAACATGTACTCGAATGGTCTCTAAATTAATCGATATTAAAAGAAATACTGTACATACAAGGTCCGCAATATCTACAATGTACGGTGAAGAATTGGGGATGATCATAAGTGATTTTAAGCCCCCCCCCTCCTCCTCCTCCTCCAGGGTGAGGGGAACGCGCTGCGCGCCGAGCCTTCATCCCCTCCGGTCGCGGGAGTCTCTCCTGCGGAACGTCGGGAGGGGGGAGCTTCCGCCGGGAACTCCCCCCCCCCCTCGCTCTCCCTCTCCTCTGTGGAGGATCTCACCAGGTCAGTCTCTCCGGGGATCGTCCGGGCTTTTGTCAGGAGGGGCTTCCCCCCCTCCTGGAACCATCAGAGGAGATCGGAGTTCCTCCGATCTTCCTCTGGATACCCCTCCCTCCCAGTCCCCCTTCTTCCCACTGTTGACTCCCCGCCTCCCTCTGCCCCCCCTTTTCCCCTTCTCCGGCGACCCTCCCCCCCTCTTGGTCTCCCGCCCTTCAGCCCTCCCCTCCCCTCCACTCCTCCGCCCCACCCCCGGTTCCCCCCCCCACCGGCGCCCCCCCCCATCTCGGCCCCCACCCCCCTGCCCGGTGGGCTTCCAACCCCCTCCCTCCATTCCCACGCCCCACCCCTGGTCCTCCCCCACCCCCCCTCCGGCTCCCTTCCCCCCTCCGGCGCCGCACCTCTCTTTCCCCCCTGATTCCCCCCCCTCTTCCCGGTCCCCAGCCGACCCCCTGTCCCTCCCCCCCTTTCCTTTTTGGGACCTCATCCACAGACCCTCTGCCCGTCCCCCTTTGGACCTCCTCTCCTCACCTCTTTCGAGCTTCCCCCCCACCCCCGCGCCCCTCCCTATTCCCCTATCACCTCCCCTCTCCATCCCTCCTTCACATCTCTTCTCCTTCTGTGATCGGTCTCTCTTGATGTGGGGCGTCTCCTCAAGATCCCGGAGAAGCTTGGGTTGTTTCAGTGTTGCAAGTATCGGGCTTCCTCCTTCGATCTCAAAAGGACTCGGAGATTATGCGCTCATCCCCCATGCACCCATTGTGATGCTGGCCTCCCGAGTTCCTTCTCTACACCGCCTTCAGTCTGTGCGGTCCGGCAGCCTTGTGCTCCTCGAGGAAGGGTCCCGTCATCTACTACAACGGCAGCCTCTTCCCCGGTGTCTTCTGGTCTCTTCATCCCTGAGGGTTAATTAGCATGGGAATAGCTTGCTACCAAAGCCGGGATAAAGATAAGAATATAAAGATAATTTTGAATGAATCTTATGTCATTGCCCTATTTGGAATTTGGGCATAGTCCCTGGGTAATAGTCCCGTATCGATTAAATGAGTTACGGTTAATGTGTTTTTGACCTTAACTCTGTATATCTTAACATTGTGATTTTGTAGATTTCAACATGATATCAGAACATGGTATCTTGTTATCTCCACTTAATTAATGTCTACGACCCATCTTGATGATATCTTGTTATCTCCTCTCAATTAATGTCCATCACTCATCTTAAAATTTTAAACATAATATTAGTTAAATGAGTCGAGATTTTGTGAATTTCAACAAGAGCGTCGCTGAATTGACATCCAATTCCAATTTATGTGTATGCATAGACTCGAGAACTATATACCTTTATTGATATGTTACTGTTTACGTAGTGTCCCACTTTCATTATAATAATTTAATTAAAAAAATCCTCCCAACTAACACATAACAATGGAGCTAGTGGTAATCGCTACATGCCAAGAAGGGGGGTGGCGGTCAGGCCCCTCGTCAATCTCTCAGGTTACATTACTCAATGGCACCACTCCAAAGAGGGCACTCGTCGCATACTAAACCAAATCCCCTTTCCGTTCGAAGTGTCGAGTTTGCAGGGGCATGAGCTTGACCAGGAGATCAATCATTCCCTCACCCACTGCCTTCACCTTTCAAAAGGATTATTCTGATCACTCCTTGGGTACTTGTTCCTCGGTGTGCATGACAGTGACGTGCGCTAGTGGCCTCCCAGCCTGCATCACACACGCCCGTGTATGTCCCTTTCGAGCAAGGGAGAGTTTTGCAGTGCTGGGCAGTTTCTGTGGGTAATAAGGATTGTGGGTCAAGGTTTGAATTATTTAATTGAATAAGTTATACCGATTTACTAGTGGTACGATATGATCGATATATTACAATATATCGTAGTTGTTTCGTTGTCGTACTATTACTGTTGCCAGAGATTTTTAACTATCGTCGTTGAAACTCACTCGGCCGGACCGCATGCGTACCACGTACAGAACACACCAATTTTTTTGGAGTGCGATCCGATATGTCTTATATTAGATGTATCAGATCGGACCATCAAATCATTTGAGAGGGGCTTAGATATCAATTACTTTTATTCTGTTTCTCTCTAAACTTCACTTAGATCCACAGATCGGATTAGTCTGCTGTGGGTTGCTGCCCAAGTTAGGCCCAGCTCAGACTTGGGACTCAAGCGCCATAAGTTGGGCTGGCCTGACCAAACTTGCGTCTCTATGAATTGTGCGCATGGGTTGAGATCGATAAAGCATAGTTCTCACATTCATGTGAGATACTTATTCATTCTTATCCCCCATGTTTCCATAGAATCTATCTTCTACTTTTGTCGCCCACGTCTCATCGATCGATCGATAAACTAAAATTTTTACAAATTTAATACAAATCATGGATGTGCAACAAATATAACGCTCTTCCCAATTATCCTTCACACCCCCGTTCCCTTAGTTCGGCTGCAACCTCACCTCATTATTGGGCCGGATCCATGTCATTCTCTTTTCACAACCCACCTAGAATTGCAACAATGATCCTTCCCTTTAGCCGAACTTTCTCTCTTTTTTTTTTGGTGAGTTTTTGGATTTTTTCCTCGGCCCCTTTGGCTCTCACTTGCTGCCTCTTCTCTCTCAAAGGTAAAATTTTTAAGAATTTGACAAACCAGTATGATACGACCCATACTACACGTATCTGACCGTATTAACCGATGATCAGTACGATCGACACATGATACCAGATTCAAAACGCATCAAATGCATGATTTTTTTTTGTTTTTAACTTTTTTTGAAATAAAAGATTAAAAAAAACTCAAAATCTATAGACATTACTATGATTCAAATCTCAAGGCATCTGTTAAGTAAAGCCCAAACCACTTAACCAACTATGTTAAGAGTTTTTTAAAATTATTTTACATTATATATATATGAAAGATTCTTTTTCATCTTAATACGTAACGGTATTAAATTATACCATACATTTAGAAGATAAGATCGGTACGAACGATCAGTCAAACTTTGAAATTTCCCTTCTGTTGGGTTGAAGTAGAATGGGAGTGTTCTTAAGAAAGGGAAACTCAAAGGTTTATCCAAAGGGTGCTACCTCAAGTGTTGTGTTTTGTATGGGGACTTTTGTCCCACATTGGAAAACACAAAGAGGTGAGGGGACCTTATAGTTCCTAGGGCCCCCTGGACTATGTCTTATAGACAATAGTGGGGGTAAGCTAGGACCTATCACACGCACGCACGCGCCGGGCCGGGCGGGGCTGGGCGGGCGCGCGTGTGTGTGAAGTGCGGGTCCGGTCGGCTTGTCCTGGCACTCTTTTGGATTTCCTTTTACTGTTTTGCCCTTTCTTGGAGAGAAAGAGGGGTCTCCGAACGGTTTTTGTTTGGAGGCGGACCGTCGCGGGCGTGTGTATAACAGGAGTGATTAGCATTACCCTAATTACAGGTTATCCTGTTCTGCTATTTTTACTCCCCCGAGGAACCGCTCGCGCTCCGTTCTCTCTCTCTCTCGTCTCCGTCGGCCACAGCCACTGCTCTGCCTCCCTTGCACATCACCAACGTCGTTCGGCCATCGACGTCTACTTCGTCGCTGTTCGCGCTCAGACGACGCTCTCTACTGCTGTCTTTCGTCGGTGATCGGTGCATGTTCTTCGACCTATATATATATATATTTTCGTTTACGAAGAGATCTAGGTTTCTCGCATAGCATTTTTTACTAGATTCTTAAGAGTGCGCTTAAGGGTCTTGTGTTAGTAGTCGTATCCTGGGGGAAGACCGCCATACTCATCGCACCGTTCTTGTGAGGGGTGATATCTTCTCTAAGGGGAGTCTCTTTGAGACGCTTCTACTACATATTTAATTGTTATACAACCATGCTTTACACTATAATCATGTTTATTAATCTTGTTTCTTGGCCGTTCTTTGTTGAATCAACCCTATATGCATGTATGCTCTGGTTTGCCTTGTATGTATTATGGTCCGGTTGTTGCCATGATGTCACCCCTTTACACTGTTTATTCCCAACAGTCTTAGAGAAGATATCTTTCATGGCATCGTCATCTTCAATGAGTTTTGGAACCATGGTGGACATGTTTGGGATGCCCGCGAAATTTGCCGGGCAACACTTTAAGCGTTGGCAACAACGCATGAAGATGTGGTTCACCATGGTTGGCCTAATCTCATTGTTAGAGTCGGACCCCCCTGTGATAGATGAAAACGACCCCGAGAGTGCTAAGAAGGCTGAAGAGTGGAATACTAGAGACAGGTTAGGACATGTGTGCATTCTAACTGCACTGTCGGATGTCCTGTTTGATGTCTATAGTACTTCCACCTTCAACACTACTAAAGCTCTGTGGAATGAACTTGATCAGAAGTACAATACCGAGAACCAAGGTCTGGAAAAGTACTCCGTGGGCAAGTTCCTTAAATTCCAGATGGTCGAGAATAAGTCTATAGGGGAGCAGGCACATGAGCTTCTACTTATGTTCCATGGTTTGGCTGAGGCAGACATGAAAATGCCTGAAAAGCTCCAAGTCATGTGCATCATAGAGAAATTGCCTAGATCCTGGGAGGATTTTGGCATGGGCCTCAAGCACCGCAAAGGGGCTATCTCTCTTGATGATTTGATGAGGGATGTAGCCATTGAAGAGGAACATAGGAAGGAAAAGCCCAATATGCCTGTGGATGCAAGTGCAAACTTAGTGATGAAGCATAAGGGTAAAGATCCAAAAGGCAAGGCCAAGGTTGATTCCACTGTTCAGATGAAACCTAAGGGAAAGATAAAGAAGAAGAAGGTACTGGGACAGTGCTCGAATTGTGGTGACAAGGGTCACATGCGCAATGACTATCCTAAAAAGAAGGAAAAATTGCTGAACAAAGCCATGCTGACCCATGAAATTCCAGCACAGGTCCATATGGTGACTGGGGGATCTTCTTCTGGTATGGAGTATGTTTCTCTAAATCCTCAATTATTTACTATTTATGAACCAAATGAGTGGTTGGTGGACACTGGAGCCAATGTGCATCTATGTGCTGACAGGCCTAATTTTGTGTCTTATCAGGCAACCCATGATCGCTCCGTGACAATGGGAAATGGAAGTACAGCTAGGGTGCTAGGAGTTGGACGTGTGAACCTGAAGTTTACTTCAGGGCGTGTTCTTACTCTTTCCTTAGTGTACCATGTTCCTAGTGTTAAGAGGAATATTTTATCTGGTTCTGTTTTAGTAATGGAGGGTTATGAACTGAACTTTAAATGTAATAAAGTTGTTATACTCTATCTGAAGACTTTTATTGCGAAAGGTTATCTTTCTGATGGTTTGTTTAAAATCTTTGTGGATCATGTGATGAACAGAAATGTGAATGATAGTGCTTCAATTTCTACTTCTGTTCCTGTTGCTTATAATGTTATAGATTCATCTGAATTATGGCATGCCCGTCTAGGTCATCTTAATTTCAATTCTTTGAAACGTATGATGAACCTGAAATTGATTCCTGAGCATACTGTTGATAAAACTAAGAAATGTGATATCTGTGTACAGGCTAAACAACCCAGAAAACCTTTTCATTCTGTGGTTAGAGATTCAGATATTCTGGATCTGGTGCATTCAGATATTTGTGAGTTTAATGGTGTGTTGACTAGGGATCATAAAAAGTATTTCATTACCTTTATTGATGACTGTAGTAGATATTGTTATGTGTATTTGCTTAGATCTAAGGATGAGGCTTTGCAAAAGTTTATCATCTTTAAGAAGGAAGCAGAAACACAATCTGGCAGAGTTCTTAAGAGGTTGAGGTCAGACAGAGGAGGAGAGTATACTTCTAGTCTGTTTGTGGAATATTGTCAAGATCATGGCATTATTCATGAAACAACCGCCCCATACTCTCCTCAGTCTAATGGGATAGCAGAAAGGAAGAACCGGGTATTCATAGATATGGTCAACTCTCTCCTGCAGAGTTCGGGACTACCAAAGTATATGTGGGGGGAAGCTTTGAATACGGCTTGCCTTATTCTGAATCATATTCCCCTGAAACATAGAGATAGTAGTCCAATTGAACTTTGGAGAGATAGGAAACCTAGTTTGAAATTTCTCAAAGTGTGGGGGTGCCTTGCAAAGGTACTTGTTCCTGAGCACAAGAGAAAGAAACTAGGGCCTAAGACAGTTGACGCCGTCTTTCTAGGCTATGCTGAAAATAGCTATGCGTACAGGTTTCTGGTTATTAAATCAGAAATTCCTGGCATAGATGTTAACACCATAGTCGAGTTTCGAGATGCCACGTTCTTTGAAAATATGTTTCCCATGAAGACTGGTTTGCCTCAACATTTCACTTCTGAGACTGTAGCCTCTACATCTGATTCTATTCCAGAACATGTGGAAAGAATGTCAAATGTGGGGGCTGATGCGTCCGAACCTAATCCTGATACTTGTGATCAAGAAGAGGTTGAACCAAGAAGGAGCAAACGACAAAGGGTAGCCAAGGATTATGGAAGTGATTTTGTTACTTTCCAGATCACGGGTGACCCCCCAACCTTCCGAGATGCCATGGCTTCACTGGAAGTAAGGCACTGGAAGGATGCCATTAAGAGTGAGATAGATTCCATTCTTGCTAATGGCACTTGGGTGTTAGTTGAACCTCCTCCTGGTTCAAAGACCATTGGATGCAAATGGGTCTTTAAGAAGAAACTAAAGTCAGATGGAACCATTGACAAGTATAAAGCTAGGCTTGTGGCTAAGGGTTTCAAACAAATGGAGGGGATAGATTACTTTGATACCTATTCCCCTGTCACTAGGATGACCACAATCAGAGTGCTTGTAGCACTGGCTTCCTTATATAATCTGACTGTCCATCAAATGGATGTCAAGACTGCCTTCCTTAATGGTGATCTTGATGAAGAGATTTATATGGATCAGCCTGAAGGATTTGTGGCTCCAGGTAGTGAAAACCAAGTTTGTAGACTTATTAAGTCTCTATATGGTTTGAAACAAGCCCCTAAACAATGGCATGAAAAGTTTGACATAACTATCATGTCATTTGGCTTTGTAGTCAATGAGTTTGACAAGTGTATCTATCACAAAGTTAAGGGAAATGAATATGTAATCTTATGCCTATATGTAGATGATATCTTGTTATTTGGAAGCAATTTGAGAATTATAATTGAGACTAAATCATTCTTAAGTAGCAGATTTGAAATGAAGGATATGGGTGAGGCAAATATAATTCTGGGGCTGACTCTTATTAGATCAGCTGAAGGGATAGCAATTTCTCAGTCTCACTATGTTGAGAAAATTTTAGAGAAATTTGGCTATCAAAATTGTAAAGCTGTCTGTACACCCTATGATCCTTCTAGAATTTTCTGCAAGAACAAGAGTGGTGATCCTGTGTCTCAATTACGGTATTCTCAGGTTATAGGAAGCTTAATGTATCTTGCAAACTGTACTAGACCAGACATTTCATATGCTGTGTCTAAACTCAGTAGATACACGAGCTGTCCTGATCATTCTCACTGGGAAGGCTTGGATAGGGTACTGAGGTACCTAAAAGGTACCATGACCCTGGGCTTGCATTTTCAAAGATTCCCTACTGTTCTCGAGGGATATAGTGATGCAAGCTGGATAGCTGAAAACTCAGGGAGCAATGGTGTCACAGGGTATGTTTTTACTCTGGGAGGTGGTGCAGTCGCCTGGAGGTCGACTAAACAAACCATCTTGTCTCGGTCTACTTTTGAGGCTGAATTGTGTGCTTTGGATACAACTGGTTTGGAGGCTGAATGGATCAGAGGTCTTCTGTCTGAACTTCCTCTGATTAGTCAGTCTATACCTGCGATCTATGTGCATTGTGACAATATGACCACAATTGCAAAGGTCAAAAGTTCAAAGTACAATCAAAAAGAAAGGAGACACATTCATCTCAGACTTAAGTCTGTAAGGGAATTAGTGTCTCAGGGAGTGATAGCTGTGGACTTTGTTGGTACCAAGGACAATATAGCTGATCCTCTTACTAAAGGACTTAATAAAAGTCAAGTTCAAAAGTTTAGGATGGGGATGGGACTGAAACCCATCAATTGTTCTCCTGCAGTGGCAACCCAACCTATCTGAGTAGAGATCCTACAAAGTAGGTTCAATGTGGTAATAACAAGTTGCTGAGAGGACTGGAAGGCACTTAATTTAGACAGATACTTTGTATCTGAGTTCCTCCTCTGTAATCCTCAACAAGCTAGTGCCTGTTACTGCAAGTTAAGGTTGAGTTATACACTCTTAATGGGTTCAAGCCTGGCAAGGCAGGATGTCAGCAGTGCATCCTTGGAGAAGCCCACCTAAGTGAGTACTACTGTGTGGCCGCAGTTAAAGAATTGGGTTATTCTTGAAAATGCTCATGAATCAGGACAGGGCGCATGGCCTTTAAAAGCGCCGGTTACTCTTTTTGCTATCAATGAAACCTTATACCATGTTGTTTTCCTATAAGTAACCTTCACATCAAGAATCAAGTTCAAGATTTAGTTCACTTCGATTCTATGAAGGGTGAAAATTGGAACACTTAGGTGAAGGTTCAAACCCGGAAGGTACCTTTACTGAAAGCATGATATGTTTATGTCTCTTCTATATGTTCCCTTTCTCAAACGTTGAGTTTGTAGGGGAATGTTGGGTTGAAGTAGAATGGGAGTGTTCTTAAGAAAGGGAAACTCAAAGGTTTATCCAAAGGGTGCTACCTCAAGTGTTGTGTTTTGTATGGGGACTTTTGTCCCACATTGGAAAACACAAAGAGGTGAGGGGACCTTATAGTTCCTAGGGCCCCCTGGACTATGTCTTATAGACAATAGTGGGGGTAAGCTAGGACCTATCACACGCCGGCTTGTCCTGGCACTCTTTTGGATTTCCTTTTACTGTTTTGCCCTTTCTTGGAGAGAAAGAGGGGTCTCCGAACGGTTTTTGTTTGGAGGCGGACCGTCGCGGGCGTGTGTATAACATGAGTGATTAGCATTACCCTAATTACGGGTTATCCTGTTCTGCTGTTTTTACTCCCCCGAGGAACCGCTCGCGCTCCGTTCTCTCTCTCTCTCGTCTCCGTCGGCCACAGCCGCTGCTCTGCCTCCCTTGCACATCACCAACGTCGTTCGGCCATCGACGTCTACTTCGTCGCTGTTCGCGCTCAGACGACGCTCTCTACTGCTGTCTTTCGTCGGTGATCGGTGCATGTTCTTCGACCTATATATATATATTTTCGTTTACGAATAGATCTAGGTTTCTCGCATAGCATTTTTTACTAGATTCTTAAGAGTGCGCTTAAGGGTCTTGTGTTAGTAGTCGTATCCTGGGGGAAGACCGCCATACTCATCGCACCGTTCTTGTGAGGGGTGATATCTTCTCTAAGGGGAGTTTCTTTGAGACGCTTCTACTACATATTTAATTGTTATACAACCATGTTTTACACTATAATCATGTTTATTAATCTTGTTTCTTGGCCGTTCTTTGTTGAATCAACCCTATATGCATGTATGCTCTGGTTTGCCTTGTATGTATTATGGTCCGGTTGTTGCCATGATGTCACCCCTTTACACTGTTTATTCCCAACACCTTCCTCCCTCTCTGGACCTGGTATAGTTGAGTTAAAACTCTCAAATATTGATGGCAGGGGCACACACAAAAGCCATACGTAGATACGAGGGACATGAAGGCTAATGCCATGTCTTTGTTGGATTAAAGTCAAATACCAAATATTTTATGCTTACAAAGTCTAACGAATTTTCCTCGATGACGTTGAATAATGAGTGGGCATCAGCTATTAATTAATTGTGAGATATTTCTTCATCTAAAATTTCTTGACATTTAGAAGACCCCCACTCTCACAGGTCAAGTATGGGAAAAGTCAATTAATGAGGTCCATATAGAGACTAATATTTTATTAGTTAAAGTGCTGTTTGTTTGCCGTGACTGATGCCGTAAAACATCGCTTGTCGACAGAAACTCTGGCTGATATTTGTTATCCGAACCTTCATATTATACACACACGCATAGAATGGGAGCAACCAAATCCTTCTGTTTCTGACTACCTTGATATGGTTTGCACCTGGGATTGGGAACTCACGCCTGTGGGATTATGTCGAGTTCACTGCTTGGCTAACAATTGTCCGGGCAGAAATCAGATTAACCGCATAAAAGTTGGTTCTATCCCTCATTTCATAGACTCCGTCAAGTCCGAGGGAGTATTTGGTGGTTGCCCAGTTGCATGAGCTTAATCTTCAATTAGTAATGCAGTGCTTATATCCACTAACAGCTTCTCTAGAAGACAGTGAAACCTTGGCCCAAGTACTTTGTAACCATCGTGTAGGGGGAAGAGGATGTCAAGGAGGCAGCTGCTTGTAAGACTTTCCCGAGACATTAGATCCTTCATTGGATCTAGTCGATCTTTAATTATTGGATAAAGTTCATGACAATGATAATTTTTGCTGCAGTTTGCACATACTTCATCCATACTGCCTGGCACTGAATTCTTTATGAGACTGGGTCTCCCAAGGGAGCATAAAATTTGAGTGATAATAAAAATGAATGATTATTGCCAATGCTTGAGCTATCTGTTCTACATGTTAGTCAGGAAGCAGTATAATGCATGCATAAGAACTGAGATATGAATGCCGTGAGTAGAACACATTAGCATTAGCATATGTGCTATGCATAATTTTTAAATTTTTACTGGAAGTATACTTGGGCATCAGTGCCTATTGTCCTTTTTCTTAAATTGTTTTGTAGTCTTCTCTGTTTTGCTGCCTTAATGATTTTATACATGCTTAGGTCACAACGGGTGTTTGCTGGTGCAGGTTGCCTTCAGAACTGGGGATTTCAGACAACAAGTTATTTTCATTGGTGGATTGACAGATAGGACTTTTGGCAACTGAGTATGTTGACAATATTCTATGTGAATTGTTGTTTTATATGAATAGCTAGATTTTGTAACGACCCGAGATCCGAATACCGGGAAGGCCCGATATCTTGAATCTCAAACCGCCACCCACGAGCCCGAAGACTCGGAAGGGTTAAAATGATGGTGTGGAAGTACACAAGAACCTAAAATAATTGCAGAACTACACAGTTAATAAGAATAACATTAAACAAATTACATGGTCCACAATGTAACAACAGTCTAAATATAACAATAGTCCACAACTAGTACAGTGCAGAAAAGAAGGTACAACTACACGGGACATATCCCGGAACTGGCAACTGGCAACTAACGCTGGGCACCTGAACCACGTGGAGCCTCGGAAGCGCTCCCCTGAAGCCTCGTCTCACCTGAAATGCGGAAAACACGTAGGGAATGAGCCTCATAGCAAAAGGCTCAGTAGGGATCATCCGATCTCTACCTCGCAAACCGAGAAATCGTGTGGAAAGTAACTACAAGCTACCACTAGTAGGACGTAGAACGGGGAGCTACAGGAATAAATAAACGGGAAAGTTTTACTACGCCTAGTACCGAACGTACGGCACGAAAAACCGAGACAACTCATCAAAACCCAAGAGTCGCTATCAAACAAAGACAGGAGTACCGTCCACCAGAAGCACAGTCGGATGCGTCCCCTGACGACTTACACCGTGCTGCCGTGTCTCCCTACTCGCCCCAGGCGGAAACTGAGACACTCACAAGTAACACTAACAAGGGTCTAGTCGGGGTCGTGCTGGTTAGCACGCGTCCGAAGTCCCCGACCATGTGTGCACACACTGACTGACTGCGCTACGCCAGGCCCTCTAGCTGGTTCGTCCTCCCGACCCGGACTCGAGCCGCCACAGTAGGAGGCCCACGGTAACCAGCCTAAAACCGTCTCTCGGGTAGCCTCGTCACCACTCCCTGGTGGGACCACACGCGTGTCAGAAGGGTACGACTAGTGGAGAGTCACTGAAGGTGTAGACTCTCTAGCCAACGGAAAGCAACGTCTAAACCGGACAAAGTACAAGGACCGCTCCTCGTACCGACACCGACTCACGGTGACACAAGCCGAGAACACCACTCCCGGGACCCCACGACACCCTAACACGTGGCCCCCTCACGATGCCTAGCATCAGTCGGACCACCGGTCAGCACGTGGATCGAGGTCCACTCACTCGGGACTCGAATCGGCAAGACCTAACTCCGGTAGAACAAAACGGTTAGCGGTTCTCCATTAGACCGCCACCAGTGGCTAGCGGTCTCCCTCTGAATCGCCAGGATGGCTAGCGATCTCCTGCTAGACCGCTAAAACACAAGCTACGTTGGGGCATGGAAAACAGTCTATCGTAGGACCGCTAGGAAGGGTAGGCGGTCTTTCTTTAGACCGTCACCAAGCGGTAGGCGGTCTCCCGCTGGACCGCCACCTCCCTAGGATGAGGGGCACAAAACAGTGAAAACGGTCTCCCCACGGGACCGCTAATGGGCATAAAACGGTCGTCCCCACGACCGCCAGACCCCAAAGCCTCCAACGGTCGAAAATCAACGGTCAAACGCCTCGAAGACCACGCTGGACTGCGACGCTAGCGGTCGGCCGATGGGCCGCCGCTTGGGCTCTAGCTGTCTATCGGGTGACCGCGAGGCCCAACCGACATACTGAGCCCGCTAGCGGTCTTCCTGCGACCGCTAACAGCAAGAAGCGGTTCCTGGAAGGACCGCTAGCCCTCCAGAAACCCGAGAACGGCGGGAATGGCCCCCAAATGCCATTCCACGCCCCATTGGAAACAAAAGAGAAACTTGTTCCCAATCCCCCAACGTATCTTTTGATACCCCCAAACCATAAAATGGCAGATTAAAATGCTAGATCGGCCACTCAAACCCCAAAACATGATTTTCCCTTCCCGGCTCAAAATAGCCCCCTCTCGACCTCGCCTCGGCCTAGAAATAACGGGGAAGGTAAACGCCGAGCTAAGGATCGTCACCCTACCTCGGAATCGTCCGAAACGCGGCGGATCGCCGTCGATCATCAAAAATCCTCTCGAAACCTCACGAGCTCCCACGATCTCACCGAGCACCGAACACCGCCGGGATCGCCACGCCGTCACCCTTGCCGCCACGCCGTCGCCCACCGCCGTCTGCAGCCTGAGGGGAACACGCCGCCGCATCCACGGGAGAGGGGGAGGAGAGAGCCGGCCGCGGGCGCTCACGGGAGAAAAGGGAGGAAGAAGAAGAATAGAAAAAGAAAAGGCAATGGGGTTAATATAGAAAATCTCGATTTTCCAAAAAATACGGAAAAATAGAAAAATATATCTCTACGATCCTCGGAACACGCTGATCGCCGTGGTATAGTCCTGGAGTAGGAGACCGCAACGGTTTGTCCGCTACAGGGTTCCGCAGGTCCTGTCAGGGAAAACACGTGAAAACCGTAAAACACGTCCCGGGACTCCCAAAAGCGATGCGAAACTCACGGATCCAGATCCGAAAAGTGTCCGAAAGATCCAGGGCATTACAGATTTCCTAATTAATGTTGGCCCTTTGCTTTGTCTACTGTGGGCTTGTTGACTCGTATCACATCTACCGCTTCGAAAAGGGTAGAGAATCTTGGGTCTCTGGATTGTTGGGAAGAAACAAGGTGCTACATGAATTAACATCTGCACACTAGAACATTGGAAGACAAGACTTGGCATTGTAAATTTGCATCTACATTCCATTGGTTGACATGGAGCTTTATGTTTCTAATGATCATAATTTATGTGGAAACAAGAATTAGCTTCATGAGGAAACACGTGCTATGTTTTGGTATTCCCTCTCAGCATGAATCTAATTAGCAAAAATATGTGATGGGGAGTAATCAAAGTGGTTTCCATATGGCTTGAATGTACAGTATAGCATAGAATAAAATAATATAGTATAGTACAATACTATACAACATAGTACAATACAGTACTGTATAGTATAGGATAGGATAGAGGACAGGGGAGGATAGGATAGGATAGAATAGCAATATAGAATGGGATAAAGGATAGATGGGATATAGGATAAGATAGCATAGCGTAGAGGAGTATAGCACTGCATAGGATAATATATGGTATACCATATGTATTGTATAGTATGGTATATTATAGGATTGTATAGGATAGAATAGGATGGGAAAGGATAGGATATGATACAGTATAGTATAGTAGAGGATAATGTAATCTAGTATAGTGCCATATGGTACTAAAGATAGAATAGGAGAGGAGAGGATTCTATATGAATATAGGATAGGATAGGATGGGATATAGGATAACATAGCATAGCATAGAAGAGTATAACACAGCATAGGATAATATATGGTACATCACATGTATTGCATAGTATAGTATATTATAGGATAGTATAAGATAGAATGGGATGGGAAAGGATAGGATATGATACAGTATAGTATAGTAGAGGATAGTGTAGTGCATTGTAGTATAGTGCCATATGGTACTAAAGATAGAATAGGAGAGGAGAGGGTTCTATATAAACGTAGGACAGCATGGTATGGTATCAAGGATTACAGGATTGAATCAGGTAGGCCCAATCCCAACCCATTGGAAGACAGGACCCTCCAGGTTTGGCCTGATCAAAATTTATCAAGGATTGACCATGTTATATGATGTTGGATTTTGGCTTCTTTAGTAATTTTCTTCCCTTTGTTGAATTTCTAGAATTATATACCAACAACCTTTTGAATTCTTATTAAAGTCAGCTGTTATCTATTTTTTCAACTCACAATGGACTATTGAAAAACCAAACCAGGAAAAAGTGAAAATTTATAACCTTATGTATGCTTTCTTTTCTTTTCCTTAGCTTTCATCAACAATGCTCCCTTAATAAGCATCTCCTTTTTCCTTAACATTGATTAGAGATCCTCCCTTAATGTGGACTAGGAATCTTGTTATCCTTATGTGTTCCATTTTTGGTTATACTTTCATGTCCCATGATCTTGTTTGTCATCTTTTTGACCCAATTATGTATGTTATGTACTTGTAATTTGTTTCATTGTGTTCATTTATTCAAGAATGATTTAGCCTTTTGTAGGTACTTGGAACCTCTATCTATTGCGTTGGAGAATGAGAAATGGTCACTAGTGCAACCCTTGTTGTCATCATCTTATATTGGATATGGCACGTCGTCCTTAAAACAAGTAACTATCTCTTGAATACCCCACATATATTATGCTATCTTGAACTTGTAACTTATGTTGCGCTTGAAATTTGGAATTTTTTTCTCTTGCTTGTTTTGATCTTCTGAAATGTACCCTAAAATGTTACACTATCTTGAATTTGCAACCTCTGTTGTGCTTGCAATGTGGAATAATTTTGTTTTTCCATTTTTGATCTTCTGAAATATTTACTTTAAAATATCTTTTTTTGATATTTGGCCTGTTTGCAGTAGAATCTTCTCTTGGTTCAATGTGGTTATGTTCATCACAAATATGTGAGCATTTCTACTTCGATTAGTATCTGATTGGTTAATTGCACTAGATTGACAATTTCTCCTTCTAAAGAAGGATGAAGAGCAAAACCTCTTTGACTAGGTTAAGGAACACATTTTATATTAGATTGGTGAACTTTCTTCCAAAGTGGGCAAAATCTATCATTTATCTGAATCCTATCTGCCAATTAGGACAGATGAGTGAATTAGTTTGGGACATAGTTTTTCTCCTTTCCTGTTGTAATCTCTCTCTCTCTCTCTCTCTTACAAAGCTGGTAACCCAGGGCAGCTATTTTAAAGAAAAAAGGACAACTGAGATCCCTACTCACAATGCTTTTGGACTCTTAATATGTTTTCAACTTCTCCAACTAAATTCAGAACCTCTGGACATTCTGTGTCAAGATACTGCAGACTTCAGATGGGGATTAATCTCATCTTTATACACTTTGGGGGAGAATTAGCAGTATGGTGGGAGCAACTGTACATGTACACACAATTTTATTGCAGGTTACATAAATTTGTCACTAAAATTGTTGCAAATACATGGATGATAATGCAACAACAGTTCCTCATTTGAGTGACACAATTATATAGTGATAATCTATACAATTAAATAATCCAAAAAAGTAAATTTCAGATTTGGTCCAGAAAACAAACCAGAAAGATGTTCCACCAATGTGCTCTACTAAGATACCTGAAGGCCCTAACTGATGCTGGAACTGCACAAAGGCACAGATTGACATAGGCTAACTAAATTGTCTGTAGGTCCCTACTGTTGTGGGTCCACTGCAGTGCCTAGAGCCCCCTGCATATGCAGGTCTACTACCCCTTCCAGAAGAGGTGGGTCCATTGAAATGCCTGTAGATATCTTGCAATGGTGGGTCCCTTGCAATGCAAGTATGCAACAGAGGTCCTGCACCTGAGGTGACTTCCCTGAAATGTTCATGACCTGCCTTATCTGAAATAGGTATGCCAAAATGCAAGAAAGCTATCGTACTGGAGATGAGTAAATCGTCATGCTTAGAAAAGTTTAGTTCAGATGTCGAAATCCATTTGTGAGCAAAAGTGTTCAAAGGTCACTTGTTAGATCACTTCTAAAATTTGTGTATAAAACCCAAATTTAAATAGGAGTCTCTGAAATCATCGCAAAAATGTGACTCTAATGGCACCACAATACAGTGGTACATATTCACTTTCAGAGCAACAGATTTTCAGACAATGCTGGAAAATAACTTAGAGGTGCTAGATGCTTAGGTTGGTTACCAATATTCATATCTACAACACGTGAAATCATCTGCTCATCTGCTGAGAAGCAAGATTAGACTTTAGTATACTGTCACATTCAATTAGGGCAAGCAGTTTTTTGTAAATCGTGATCAAAAGAAACAATTAATTAAAACAAAATTTTCAGCTGATTGTTTTTTGTTAATAAAGACACATGCATGCAAAATCGAAAATTTAGTATTTGCTTACAAAGCAGGAATCCCTAATGAATAAATAAATAAATATACCATTTAAACAAAAAATTGATAACACTTAACAGGGAACGTATTAGTGATTCTTCATCAGAAGCTGGAAGGTTATCAAACTCAAAAGGTGCCACTTTAACTAAGTCCAAAGGCCGATTTCGGCTGACATTGATGAGCATGACTGTTATTATACCCATGAGAAAATCAATACAGACTGCATCCAAAGCCTTACTACTTATATGGTGATCCACATCTACTTAAGACAGCCTCAACCTCTTTTTTTTCCCTCTCTCTCTCTTTCCACTCTTTGCTCGTGTCTCCTTTCTTTACCTTTCTTCTACTTATTCCCATCTCTTCTCATGCTCAACATCGTTCCTTTCTTCCTCTATCTTATTCTTATCACTCTCTCACCTGATTATAGAGGAGTGTGAGCAGAGGATAGCCAGCATAGGAAGGTCATTTTTTTTAAGTGGTTGGTACCACAAAGTTGTATTAAAGTAAAAAGAGGGATGTACAAGTATAGTCAAGGAGTTTCCACAAGATCCCTTTACAAAAATCTGCACACCAAGATGATGTGGCACCCACTAAACCCCCAATAAGTCAAAAAATGAAGAATTCTGTGAGTCCACATTACTTAAAACTGATGCCCACTCTCATACGTGACATATTTCCAGTCAATTGGCATATTTACAGTCGAGTTCTTGACATGAAAACATTTATAGTTCAGTCCAAAGTATTGCTTTAGTGCTCACAAGATAGGCAGGTTTTATATCTTCTGTTCATTCACGTATGTATCATTTAGATGAATGTTTTGTTACTAATACATTTTATCTACTTAATATTAAATATGGATAACACAATCCTCTATTTAAATTCATCACAAATGTTAAATTTCTTAACAATAGAAAGTTGTGTTGAAGTGTTGACATACTTAGCAAAATTTGACTTGTCAAATTCTGTAGCATGGGGGTTGGGAAGATTGTTGGGATCTTACATCTGTTTAGTTTGATCTACACTTCTATTTTTGACCCCTCAATGGTCAAATTTGGGAAGAATTCCAGAACCAGAGTTTATAGAGAAATCAAGGGCTTTTTTGGCTGCAAAAGTCACTCCATTTGAAGTTCTTTTCTAAAGATACGTCAACTTAAGTTGATTATCTCGTGTTAACCCTCTTACTGGGGATCCTATTTCATGGATAAAGAATCTTAAGTAGCCCATGTAGAACATTTCATTTTACTTGTGAATAATAAATAGCCATAATTCAAATACTGTAGCTTACTGCTTATTTTTAACATTGTCATGATGGAAATCCTTCTAGTCAAGTGGGGCCTCGGGAAGGAAAAATAAGATCAGTTTTACATGTCCTTCTAATACCTTACCTAGTTCCAATATTTAGACTATCATATAAGATACTCATTTGAAAGATATCATTTGGTTTTTTATAGGTCCATTCTGCCATTAGAAGTCTCTAATGACAAAAGGCATTCCATCTAGAGTTCAGCACTCCTCTGGGCAATAACATCAATAAAGAAGTTTTTTTTCCATGTTTCATGTCTGATATTCCGTTGAAGTCTTTTAATATTACATTTTTCTTTGTTTCCGGTATACAACATAAGTTACAGTCAATCCCAACCCCCTACCCAGGGGGTAGTGTAAATTTGCGATTACCAGGGAACGTTGAATGGTGACTGGATGATTACAGAGAAAGTATTCTAGAATCTTATATGACAAAGTATATATATACATATATATCCATTTTGTTACACTTCCATGCTTAATGTTGATATTGTGTAATTATTGCCTCTAAGGACTCCTTGGGGCTTGATCAGCTTATCAGTTATTTAATCAACTAGGAAAATTCAGAGGGAGTAGTGCTACTTGGGCACAGTACTGGTTGCCAGGTATGTTGTATGGAAGTTATGGTCGACATCCTGAAGTTCAATTTGTAAGCGGGTCTTCTGTCCACCTATAGGAAGTGTAACTCCATTTCATTTAATTATGAATTCAGGATATTGTTTACTACATGCGTTCGAACTCTGCATGTTCTAGAGCTGTTCGTGCAGCAATCTTGCAGGTTCCTACTTTTAACCTCTTTGATTTTCAGCAGTGTGTGATGTATAATCTTTTAAATAGAACTGAATACAAAAGGGGTTTTTTGGCAAATAAACCACACTTAGAGATGATATTGCAGATATATCACTCTTGGAAACATATTAACAGACATATCACTATTTTTGACAAAAACTTTCACAAATGTCACCGTTGTTAACTGCCATCGATCGGGGACATGAATATTCCACAAAGATTCGAAGATTCCCCTTCATTGGTCATCAAATGACCAAAATACCCTTCCCCTTCTCACCACTCAGAGAGAGAGAACCTGCTGGAGTATCCCCCCCCCCACCTTGTAATCCCCCTCCACGCCAGAACACCCCCCCCCCATGCAAACCCCCTCCCCGCCAGAACACCCCCCAACCAACCCTGCAACCCCCTCCCGCCGAAGTCCCCTCCTCACCCTGCAACCCCCAACTCCTTCCCCTCTAGTCTCTTCCACGTTCCCTGCGAATAGAGCCCCGGTCGACCCTGCCCTGCGCCATCCTCCTGCATCTCCATCACGAGTAGATCCCGGGGCCACCCCGAAGCTCGCCTCCGCTAGTTTGCCCCCCGTCGCGGACAAAAATTGCGCGCTGACCACCACCAATCACGGCGCAGCAAACAGCACCAAGCAGCCTCCCATCACACCAGTGATTGCATGTGCCATGCCCTTGTAATGCCCAGTCAGGACAGGCACCCTTGTCGCAGTCTCCTCCATAGAACTCCCTGCACTACCACATCGAGCCCTGCTGCGACCTATCCAGCTCGTCTGAACTGCCTGCGGCCGCCTCCGCCATCGGATCCCAGTCTGCACGGTCACACCTGATCGCCTGCAGCCGTTCTCGGCCCTTGCAGCTGCCGCCCTCCATCGCCAGCTGTGTTCCACAGCGTGGACGTCCACACCGGATCCAACGGCTGGGCGTCCCCTCCCGGAACTCCCTTTCCTTTTCCCGTCCCCAACCCACCATCTTCCTTCCCTCCATTGAGAGAGAGAGAGAGGGCCATCAACGGCGGTTCCCTGCGATACGCATGGTATTCAATACCGCTCGGTACGTACTGTACTAAGCCGGTCCGATTCCGGCCATGTGAGCTTGGTATCGACTGGTATAGACGTTAAAAAAATAAAAAAAATATAAACTGGAGGCTACCTCCTGCAAAGTCTCATCTAGACTAGTAAACGGAGTGGATAATATGATATCTGAATTCATATCTGATTAATAATCAGATTATCCGATATTCGGTTCGAATTATTCGTCGTATATTTTCTGCGGATAATTATTTGATCAAACGAATTCAAATTCGGTTTGAATTTTAAATGAATAATAGTCGGGCCTACTTGGCAGTGAGTCGAACGAACCGTGCACGAGCGTAGTGAGTTATTTTCTTAAGAAAAGAAAGGGTGGATGTTGTTTTTATTTTGGAAGATGTTATCAAAAGATTAGACTTCATCTTAAAAAATAGGAGAGGACTTACCAAATAAGTGTAAGTGAGTTCTTATTTCTAAAATTTATTTTGAGAGAAAAAAAGTAAAAAAGAGCAACCAAATAACATATTAGGATTTGAGTTACTTATATATAGAATATGTGGATCTTTAGATATTCATCTAAGGGTTCATATTCGGTCGGATAATATCCAACATAGATATCTCAATATCCGAATTTGTATCCGATTAATAATTGGATTATCCGATATCCGATTAGATTATCCATCGGATATTTTATTCGGATAATTATCCGATCAAACGAATACAAATTTGAATTCGGTTCGATTTTTAAATGGATAATTGTAAGGCCTACTCTCATCTCCCTATTATGTGAGAGAGTCGAGAGAGAGGGGAGGAGGGGGGAAGGGAGAGAGAGAGAGAGAGGAGGAGGGAGGAAGGGAGAGAGAGAGACTGCGGGACTGAGACAAATGAGGAGGGGGGGAGAGAGAGAGAGAGAGAGGAACCTCACAGGCTTACAGGCTCGTAGCAGCGAGCTCATGCCTGAGCGGCGGTAACAAGTTCAAGCGAGGATGGTAGTAGGCGACAACGGGCTCACGACAGGAGGCTGGCAGCAGTGAGCTCAGGACTGGAGGCCGGCGGTAGCGGGCTGAGGCGGACGAAGGTCACGAAGTTGGCTCGATTAGGAATTTCGGGTTGGTTTTCATTTTTAAAAGATAATGGCTATTCATAAAATGACCCTCATAGCAAAAGTATATTGTATAAATGATCAAAGATATATAACATATATTTAAATGGGGGAGGTGGAACCAAGAGAAGGAGTGGGGGAACCGGAATGGTAGCGGGCGGTACTGGTTCATATCGGTACCGTTCCGGTTTTGAATACCTTGGCAACACATGGACCTCCACCCCAGGTCCCATTCTGGTTTTGAATACCTTGGCGACATGTGGACCTTCACACCGAGTCCAATGGTTGGGCATCCCCTCCTGGCGGCCCCTTCTCCCTCCGGTGGAAGAACTACTCTCGGTGCCACAAGCCCCCCTCTGGCGACTGGTTCCTCCTCCCCACCGATGTCGAATGGCTGCGCTCCCCCACCTGCTGGTGAGGCAGCGCAGGTTCCTCCTCCAGCGTGTCGTGACACGACAAGGCACTAGCCCATCCTATTGGTGGGTGGCGGGTTTGCAGGGGGAGGGAGGGGAGGGGGGACCGGCCGGCGCTGGAGGGGGGGTGTTCCGGATGGAGGAAGGAGGCAGTACCGGCGAAGGGTTGAGAGGGTGATGATTTTTTGTATTTTGTTTTAACTAGGGCTATTATTGTCTTTTGACTATGTGTAATTAAAGGTAACCGTGGTTAGATTGACGGGTGGTAACGGAGGGTTACAACGATGGTATTTTTGAAGGTTTTCATTAAAATCAGTGATATGCCTATTAATATGTTTTCAAGAATGATAAATCTGCAATTATATCTCTAAGCGTGGTTTATTTGCAAAAAACCCAATATATAATTTTGGCTATATCTTTTCCTTCATGTCCCACTTGATATGGATGTGATGCTCTTGCTATGCCGCTGGTAAGTTTTCAGAAGCAGATGTGGCCTATGCATGAATCCCCAAGTGTACTTGGACCTTTTTTTTCTTGTGGTCCTTATCCAGCCTTCTCATGCTCCATATCCAGCTCTAATGCCAAATTAGAGGCCTTTAGATAGGGATGTGGATGCTGATTTTCAGGCTGATATCATGATTGTGTCAGACTCAAAGTCAGTGAAATTTAACCCATCTATGATGTGGTCTTGAGATCAGGTGTCCATTTACTTATCTTGCTCGATCATTTGATTTTTTACCTAATTTAATTTTTCTTTTGATAATGTCATAGAAAGAACTGGTCCTACATGTAGGTGTGGTTTCTTATATTGTGATGAATGCTGATTATTTTTTCCCTTTTTAAAAAATCTGTTGTATAACTCTTTTCCTCCCTTTTTAGGCCTTTTTTCTTTCACTTCTATTATGTGATAATGATCTGATATCTGAACCCCAACTCTGTTCCTACTCCATGAAGTGAAGATGGAATATCATTAGGACGTTTCTCCCATTTGTTTTGTATTTTTGACACATCACATGGTCAAGGTGGGTCTCCCTCTCATGGTTTTGGAGGAATCCTTTTTTCTTTTGAAGGAAAGCATGCAGCTTTGTCAAGATTATGAGCAAAAAGTCTATGGAGACCATACACAATGATACCTTGATAAAAAAGACATAATTCTGCTCCTTATCTTGTTACATTTAGCAGACAGAATTCCAATATCTTTTTTGCTATCGCCACTAAAACGTGACAAATATACTTTTATCTCAGAGACCAAATGGTCTATATGAGCACTTCTCTGTCTTTTCTTCACCAACGCTTGAACTGTTAACACTTAACATATTGGAACATTTTTTTGAGATACACTGCTACCAAATTTAGATTGGTATTGTTCCAAACTTCGATTACTCCCTTGGCTTTCATGTATATCTTTATCTTTATTTTTTATCACATGCATCAGTAGGCCGAAAATTCATCATAATCCTCCACAATTGATCCATTGGCTTTTTCTTTAGGAATTTTTTCTCTCCTTGAATAGTTGTAAATGGAACTAAGGTATCAGTCTAAAGATGATAATGCATTAACTTCTCCACATCTTTTTGGTCTTCTCCACTTCAGCCACTACAGAGCCTGGACTACTCCTTGTAGCATTTGGCCGCATAATACCCCCTCTGAAGGCAACGAGGACATATGTCTTTATCCTCCTGTGTTCCCCATCCCTCTCTCTCTCTCTCTCAATTGTTCTATCTCCCATGTCTCTTCCACTGCTCTCCCATTCCCCCCCCCCCCACTTCCACTGTTGCCTTAGATTCACAGTCTGTAAGACCCTAGTCTTCAGATTTCTCAAAGTTCTTGTTCATTGCTTGAATTTTAATCAGTTGGTACAATTCCCACCACCTCACAGAAATTGTTGAGGAAGAAGCACCATTTCCAGTATGCTACTGACTTGTCGTCATATGTTGTTTCAATTTGAAGCCATAATTCATGTTTGGACAACCCTAAAAAAATTGCATGTTAAAGAAAAGGGAAGAATTGCTGATGATTTGGTAGGCAGGAAGTTTGTTTTTATAGCAGTTATAATGTGAAGTACATGAAGACATCATGAAAGCGAATGGGGGACAGTTCCTAATTGACTAAATTTAAATCATGCACCAAGTAAAGGATCTGTCTGCATAACCTTGCAGTTGAGGAACTCAACTTAAGCGTATGGTTTGGCAGTTTGACTCCCTTATGCAACCCTAGTGGTTGTGCAATCCAAGAATCAAGATGGCCAGACTTGTCTAGCTATTAGCCTATTAGAAAGGAGTCTACAGGAACCAGACTGGGGTTACTCTTTTCATCTTGTTGGAGAAAGTTTGAGTTGGCCCAACATGAACCCTCTACATTCTTTCATGTTTCAATTCTATTTTAGTAGTTCTTTCCTTTGATTAGCTGATAAAAAAGTAGATATGAGTTTATTGTGTAGTACATTTTCTAGCCACATGTCTTAGTATATGTACAAAATCCCAGTTTTTTTTCGATGTTTGTTTGCTTGATGTTGCTTCAAGGAACTGCTCATAGTTTTTCTGTTAAAACGGCAAATTTTTATTTCAAAAATAGATAATAAGTTAACCTATTGACTTGGAGGATAAGGGTGCTGAATATATAACTGACCAAGTAGTGAACCTGCCTGAGCAGAAGTAAATGCTGCAATGTGTCCCCCAACTCTCAAATCTGGCATCAATTTTCCTTTTATCCAGAGCTCTTCCCAGAGATGACATTATTTCCTCCTATGAGAAATTTGCTATTTTATCTGACTCATCTTTTGACTTCGAACGCTAATTAATTGTGTTGTAATAATGGGAAGGTACTTATTGAAATAATGTCCCCTCGAGCCTAATTTTGCAGCACCTTTATTTTACTGGATTTTTCACTGACAACTGAAGAATCAAAATTGCCATCTGCAAGTGCACAGATATTGAGAACTGTATATCTTTGTTTTGATGTGAGTGGCATACCATCCAGGCTCCAGTTAGCGACCGGGAATACAGAGCAACTCTACCTGGAACAGCTGCAATGATAGACCTTGCATCGTCCATGATAAGTGAAGGTAGAGGGATGGATCTTATGCCCAGGGATGCTGAGTCATAAGCCCCAATCACTGCCTATAGGTAGTCTGTAAAAGTTTATTTTTTTCTAATGTTTCGGAAAATGTGTTGATACTAGTATATTATATATGTAGTAACTTACAAGTTACAACACATTGTTTTTTACTGATAGACTCGAGAAATTTGATTTTTTTCTTCTGAAAATGAGTTTTTATTATTTGTTCTCTGGGAGTTATTCCTTCACCGTTGCACGAAGCCTGGAGAACTTGATATTAGTTGTTAGCAACTTAGCATTTAATTATCATTCAGAATGATAATGTGATACAATGTTAGAATGCCAAGCATTCCAACTTCTTTAATTGACGCTGAGAAGGTGGTTGAACATATGCGGGAGGCTATAGCTGATCATGAATCAGCAAGCCTACGAGTACTTCAGCATCAAGCATTCCAAGGAAGTGGCAGCAGATAGCTTGCACCTACATCTCTGGTGCTGGAGGTTCAATTGATGGACATATCCACATCCTCCAGAGAAATTTCACATGGTCAAGGTGGGTCTCATTCTCACGCACTACAATGAGATGGATCTATGAATGATAATAGCACAACTTAGGAGTTTCAGTGGCTACATGCTGCAGTTTATTCAGCTTGGGAAACTCATCTCTGTGGAGGCCATTGTTCTCAGGGTCCATCCTGGGATGATAGAGATTCACCTTGAGGGAGAGATCTTTCCACTTAGGCTCTTTGTGCATTGGAGGATAGAAGGGGCCACTGGCAGAAGTTTTGTGACCACATAGGGCGTTCCAATGGTTTAAGAAAACATAAGGCATTCAAAAAAATATAAATCAAGAAAGATGGCAGCTGAGCATATCAAGGAGTACAAGGGTGGACAGTAAAAGTGGGAGTGGAAAACACAGAAGGGAAGGATGTTATGGCATGCAAGGTATTCAAACTCAGTACCTGTTTCCGTACTGGGCAGGGCCGGTACTAGTATGAACCGGTACCGGCCGATACGGTACCGGTTCCCCCTTGTTCTCCCCCCTTATATAACTATATAATTATACATTTATATATGAGTTTAAAAATTAGAAAAATTGTAAAAAAATAAAAATAGGAAAAATAATAGAATGCAAAATCATATATGATTGAACACAATAAACAATTTAACACATTTATTTGAAAGTTTAGAACCATAATAAACATCATTTCTTCAATGTCCATCGTTGCATCACCACGGAAGGAAAATTTTATTTAAGTGGTGTCCAGTTTAGGGTGTTGTTTTTTAAAAAAAAAAACTGTACTGGCCGGTGCCGGTATGAAATGAGAGGAACCAGATGGCCAAGGCAGATACTGGTACGTACTGGCCTGGTATGGTATGTGCCAGGCTGTACTGAATACCATGATTGGCATGGAGGAGGAAGAAGCGTAAGAGGGGTAGGACAACGTCTACGCCAAACTACAAGGATTGTTCCTGTAATATCCAGGGTGTTTGGAGATCATGAGGAGATATATAAGGTGGATATCTTATGTTTACAAGGAAGTTGTGCAAGCACTGAGCGAACATGCTTTGTCTTCAGCTGTCCTAAGCAAACATGCTGCTTCGTGGCAGCTGCTGTGTCAATCATTAGAGCTCCTTAATTTTCTGGGTTTCTCTAATGCCGCAAAGGGAATAGCAAGTATTGAGGAGAGTGTTAGGTCTTTTAATGGTGTTTCAAGGGGATTAGGTAGTGTTTTAAGGGCTGATGCTTTGAGCGGTTATGAGTTCCAAGGAGCTTTGCGTGGTCCAAAGTATGGAAGTAGCTTGCTTTCGGGTCTTGGCTTGTTCTGTGTTTTTGGTCTTCAGTCAGTGGGCTGGCATCCACACAGAGTGCTTCACTGATTAAGATTGCTTATTAGCCATTCTAACAGCTCGGAGGATTGTTCAAATGATGGCCATCGTACGAATGAGCTTCAGAGCCTGACTTTTGATTGTCCATGTGATGGTTTTCCTGTGGATGCTATCCACCATATGGAATATCATCTCTGTCTTCTCTGCAGGTGGAGGTCCTGGAAAGAGTTTTTATTGGTTATTTTTGTGATGCCATTCGACATTCATAATAAAGTTGGCCAGTTTGAGAGACCACGAAAACAATATTCCTCCGAGGGATTGGAAAGCACAGGCTATCCCAAGAAGGGAGCTGAAAGGGAAATTAAGGCATTTGGTGTAGAGAACTAAGTGAGTTGAGGCTGCTTCACTGTTCAAGGATGGAATTACAGCTGAAGTCTCTTGAGTAACTTCTGTCATCTTATCGAAGTTGCAGGTTCTTTTCTCTATTTTTTTTTCTTTTGGGCCTGTTGTTTGATTGTCCTGGCCATTCATCTTGTAGTTCTCTGTTATCTCATTTGATTATTTTTTGTGCTTTTTGAACTTGTTTGCCATGGTCCAGACTATTTTTCTGTGAGGTATCTCACCTCGTATCTACTCAGTTTATCACCTCTATTCATTTTATTGAAAAATCTGGTGGTCCAGCTCCCATTAATTTCAAAAAGCAAGCGTATGTACAAAAGTGCTCGATCTAACTGAACTTAAACCAGGGCATCTTATGTACGATTAAACATACAACCAAAATAGTCTCAGAAATCTCATAACATTGAAGTGGATGTGAAATATCCATCACAAATGTCCATCCCTCTTCTTGGTAAAAGTATTTGTCATTACATGCCAATGTTTCTCTCTCTTTTGAAGAAAGTATTTGTCATGCTAAGTTAACATCCAAGGCAAACTTAATGATTGAATCCTCAGGCTCATTGCTCTAAGCATCAAGGGTTTCAAACCCGGTGCCAATTTTAGTACAGGGCAGGGCCGGTACCAGTACTGGTACAAACCGGTATCGGCCAGTAGAGTGCCGGTCCCCGTGTCCCCCCTTATATAAGTATATATAATTATACATTTATATATAAGTTAAAAGTTAGTGAAAATTGTTTAAAAAATAGGAAAAATAGAAAAACATAATAGAATGCAAAATCATATGTGACTGAACACAATAAATAATTTAACACATAGATTTCAAAGTTTAAAACCATAATCAACATCATTTCTTCGCCATAATACATTGGATATTTATTTCTCGTTTTCCCCTTCCGGTTTTTTTATGTTTTTTATTTTTTTTCAAACTGTACCAGTACACACCAGCCCGGTATGATACGTACCGGGCGGTATTGAAAACCATGCTAAGCATAGCATACTCTCCATGCACTAGTTGCTGCCTTGCATGGATCTAAACCTTGTCAGGTAGGAGTTTGCATTCTATTGACATTTGATTGTGTTTTTTTTTGTGTCTTACTGTTCTTTGGAACATTCTGAAGGTATCACTCGCTTTCTGCATACATGGGGGATGATGATATGTTCAGTTCAGATCTTACAGATGATCAATTAAGGTTGAGACTTGGCCACATGTCAAACACTCCATGTCAGGTAAGCCAGACTTATTTTTCTTGTTCTCTCTGACGTAGAGTTGGTTTACAGCTTGATACGTAAGCAGTGCTGAGTGATTCAGAGCAACATAGGAAAAACAATATCACTTCTCTGTAATAGAACCACCCGGATTATTTGCCCGCTGGTCCCGAGCAGTGGTATTGGCTTGAAAGAGTGTTGAGGTTTCATGAAAGTTTATGCTAGTCATGCAGCTAAGACTATCAGTTGTGTAGGTTTATAGTTTATGGTTATGTTAAAGCAGACTGTTGTAGAGTAAATAAAGAAATTCTTTTCCTGGGTTTCTATCGTAACTTGGAACCATTCTTGATGAATGTGGAAGTGCAGGTTATTTTCTCCATGGCTGACGAGTATGTGCCAGACTATGTTGATAAAAAAGCGCTCGTCGAAAGGTGACAGCACTGACAGTTCTCTAATTCACATGCCATCTAAGCGAGATGTTCGACTTTCTAAAGTTTTATCGACTAATGCAGGCTGTGTAAGGCTATGGGAGGAGCTGAGAAAGTCGAAATCGAGTGGAGAAATCACGCTCTTTCTAACAGGGTGGAGGAAGCAGTCCAGGCCATCGTAGACTTTGTCAAGAGGGAGGGCCCGAAGGGTTGGGATGATCCATGGAGCTGATCCCTAATTTTTCATCTTCTTTCTTCTATTTGTGGGTTTTGCTACGTCATTTTGCCATTCATTAGATTTGTGTACATATTCTACTGTTCCTTTTCCTTTTTGGTTAATGCTGCACGAATAAAGCAATGTATTATTTATGTGACAGCTTCGTTTACCCTTTTAACCGGAAAACCGGCGGACGATGAGACGAGCATCTTAAAATGTTTGTGTCCATGTCATTACTGTCTCATGGGCCAATTAATTCCAAGTTCCCTACTCTAGCCCGGTTCAAATCATTACACAACCTCTAACTAATTTGCTTTTGTGTGTGTGTGTTTGGGTTGGGGATGGGGGCTTTTAGCGCAACGGTTGGAGTTTGATCTTACAAATTGGTATAGGTTGTGGGTTCGAATCTCCCGGATGTCATTGGAGGAGGGGGGGGGGGGGGGAGATTGTTGAATTATGAGATCCACGTGGGACATCTGTGCTTGACATCCCAGTCCGTTGCTTTCTGTGTTTTTGATCCTGCTTGATAAGGCTTCACCTTGATGATCTTCTGAAAAATGGGACGACAAAGCACATCCAAACACAGTTACTTTGGGTATGGAAAACCTATCTTCGGATCTTGGAGTATAACCCTCTTATGTGAAAAGTTAAATACCGTTGATGTATACTAGCTATGGTTTTCCATGCTCTCTTTCACGGTTTCACCACGTAACCGGTGCGTAGTTCTGTTAAAATCATGGTATAAAATGGTAAATCTGTCCTGACCTTTCCCGAGTTAGAGGGATGTTGAACGGTTTTTTTCCGACTTCGTCAAATATATCTCTCATCTGAATATATTATCATGAATATCTTTCATTTAGATAGAAATGTTGTGGTTATTCTCCTTTAGTTTAATGCCGTCGATGAAAGATAAAATTTTGTGTAATATGTCATTCTGCGATCATTAGATTTATGATACATTTTATAAAATCAAACTTTATATGAGTATATATATATATAATTTACTCTTTAATTTATATTTAACTCTGGTTAAACACACGGGAGTTACGATGAGAACATAATCGTGACATTATCTATATTTTAAAGATATTTATGATAATATGCTCCTATGAAAAGTATATTTGACAAAATCAAACTTTACAGAAGTATATATGCAAAAATCACATTTTTTTGAGCATTTATACGAGTATTCCAATCCATACATACATCATCTAATGCATAAAAATGCAATGGGAACATAGATATGCTTGCCATTATAGACTTCTTTCCTGAGGAGGTTAGCCGTCGTAGCACAGTTGCAAAAATTTTCGTAATCCGAGTTATGTCTTGGGAAAAGTTACGTTCAAGCATTCTTATAAAGAAGATAGTGCATCCAAAAAAATACATTTTATTTTGTTCATGTTCATCTTATGAATCCTTTTTTGGGGGTAAATTTGCTCGAGACTTTTGGAACATCTGCTGAGGAATGAGTACAAAAGGTAGAACTTTAAGACTGTACCATGAGGGAATTCCGAGGTGTACATAGTTCCAAATGGAATTAATTTCTAAATTGGGTGTAGACAAAGATCGTTCATCGGGTCTGAGTAACAATGACTCAAGACTAGAGCAGTCTTGCATCCCCACAACTCGAAACTATCTCCACCGTCTGCTCGCCCACCATTCGATTGCTTGAAATAACCATAATAAGGAGTTCACAGGCTCTGACACAACAAAAATGATGCATCTCCTTGGAAAAGGTGAACAAATTTACTCCCATAAGAACGGCCGATGGTGATACTTGAACAACCCACTAATACAAAGTCCGTGACACTGCTGTTCTCTGCATCAACTATGGAAAATATGATCAAAATTGGAAAAGGGGGGAAAATCTTTCATCCTCCAGATTCCTGCAAGCATTCAATCTTTAGAAACAGATCTCTGCTTCTTTGGCGGACGGTCTGTAGAAGCACCCTTCGTTTTAGCCTCACGCCTTTCCCTCTTTAGTCCTTTCACGTCGCTCGTCAAGGACATGTTTCCAACCTAAAGAAACAACAATTTATCGTGGTCATCCACATAAGTATAACATGCTATGGTCTACCAGCTTAGTGGCAAAGAGAAGTGCGGGCGGCCACCTTTTGATCTGGAACATATATCTTCCCAATCTTCCCTTGCACGATGTCACGGGTGACATTTCTCACCTGGATACAGAAAGTATAACCGCAGTGAGCGAGAATGATAAAACAGGGCAAATCAAATTTTAAGGTAGAAAAGATGCATCAGAACGTAAAGGTGTGATCGGTAGGTATCGAGCAAATGTCAATCGAATGACTAAAGAGGAATGAGCAGTTGCAGATATCAGAAACATGAGTTTGATGTACAGGTGTGGGTAAATCGACCTTCTTATGTTCCTTAGATGCGATCTTCATGGCTTCTTTCTGCAAGCTCTCATTCGGGAGGCGGTGTCGTCCAACCACCAAGTCCATAGAGGGCCCAACTTCCACTAATTCAATTCTAGGAATTGTTGTTCCTGACCTTTTCAGCCTGATGGCACATTGTGTGAACAACACGGTATGTGAAGCGATGGCATTGCATACAAAAGCACGATCTACTCCGGCAAGGTTTAAGTTGTCCACCACCTGCACAGATCAAATTCACACATTCTTCCATTGACATTCAATTGTGCTTTTACAGAAAAAGATAAAAGTAAGTTACCTCTCCCCTGAAAAGGTCAAGCAAGACTTCCTTCAAATGTTTCAGCTCTTCTGTGCTCTCAAAACCCTCATCCAATAAAAGCAAAAAATGGTTTTGACCCCATCTGCGGTGCAATTTTCTTGCCATAAGAAAATGCTTCCATGGGTTTGTAGTTTTCCACCCCCACTTCAACAAGATCGTAGACGTGATGATCATATGTCCTCCCAAGGACTAGGTTGTTTGGACGTTTCTTCGAATGAGACCCAAACTGCAAGCCAAAAACATCATTATATTTTAAGTAGAAACTTCATGATTTCAGATTTCCTCAAACTAATAATCACTTAAAAGCACTAAAAAAGTATTTCCCTAAAACAATAATCACTTAAACCGATTATAAAAGAGTTGGACATCGAGAATTGGATCATTGAAATATACAGGTAAGAAAGCAGAGTTCTCTGTTTGTCTGCAAAGCACATTTTGGAGGAAAGAACGGGAAACCCCATATCTGCTGGAAATAAGAAATGTATTCTTTTTTTCTGTAGTATAGCAACCCTTGTGGAAAGGGATCTGTTTTTTAATTAAATAATCCCTACATACTATGTGCCTCAACCTTCACTCGTTTGGGGAAAAAAGAAACTCTATCCCCTGTCGCATTACCTAACTATTTAAAAAAAAATCTGCCATTTTCTGATGCGCCATACCTGTGTCAGCTAGCATCTGAACAACAAAAGTTGGTGAGCTACTTTCAGGGGGGGGGGGAGTTGCCGAGATGGTCTATCTCAAATGCTTAGAGATAACCACACGACATCTTCTGCCTAAACCCCAAACCTCATCCAAGGAATTGGATCCATGCATCTCATTACATAATATATAATCGACTTACTTAAAAAAACTGTACATTTTTAATGGGGCAAGGCATTTATTTGCTTTACACTTTCTTTCAAAGATAGTATACATTACATTGCATCCAAACAACAAAACTCCCCAAGTTTGACTGTCGTGAGTGCTCAGAAGTCACTATCCTAGCTCCACTAATAAGCTTTAAATGTTCAAAATATTACCCACGTACAACAATATAATTTATCTCTCACATCTGATGTACAAAAGTAACCCAACATAAAGACATGACTTGAATCTCACAACTGATGTAGAAAAGAAAAGTACAGTTAAATACTTGGCTACTAGCAGAGGATTACCAACAGCAAGATTTTTTTTTTCAGATCTGCAATTTTTTTTTTTAACGGGGAGGGGGGAACCTAGGATCAAAGCCGGGACCTCCCCCAAAGGGCGGAGGTGGTGAGAGCACCACGACAAGCCATGGGCTCATCAGCAAGATAAATTTATTTTCAACTGCTTGCACATGCTTTCAAGACAATGAAAAGCAGCTTCACTGATGACATTACACTAAGGAAATGTTCTGAATCTATTTTTAACAGCTGAAATAACAGGTTCATTGGACATGGTTTGCAGGATCGCTGATCCACATGTGGGACTGGGCTAATTAAAAAATACGGGAATCGCCAGGATCTGCTGAAGTCAGTGGAGATTGGCCAGGATTAGATGGGATCAGCCAAAAGCAGCCAGGATTGAGTGGAAGTAGGATAACATTAGAATTAGATCAGCCCATTCTGGCCATTTTATCTTTTTTGAAAAACATTTTCCCTAATTTGTCCAATTTGGGCCAATCCACATTGGGATCAGAAATGGGACTAGACGATTCAACCTCCCAATCTGATTTTGACTTCCTTGTTGCAAGATGTTGCCCATAAAAGGTCACCGACCAATCTAGGCTTTAAAAAATCAAAGCCCTCATATCCCTTGTCTGTTGCAAAATCAACAGGCAAATAGTATGAACACGACAAGATCACAACAAAGACAGAACATGGTTCATAGTCGATCCCCAATTTCCGTGGGATATAACCAAAAAGAAGGATGTAACCAAAAAGAAGGATTAACTACCACATAGTTTAGATTTCAAAAGAGGAGAGACATCCTTGCAGGACATTGTGATTGAGCAAAGAAAATGACATGTGATCATGGAATGCAAAATATCTCCAGATAAAGCTCGCTGTAATTGAAAAAACAGTGGGTACTTTTTTTGTTAACTCCAACACATTGTTCATGCACATAAAGAAACTGGAAGATCCCACGCACCACAAATAGGCTGCAGTCAGTTTTTAGTGAGAAAAACTCCAGAGATGCCTCACCACCACTCTCGAAAGGCCTGATTTTGTCATTCTTCCGAGTGAATCTCACAACATTGTCCCTCTTAAGGTGATAGATTTGTGCTAGCACTGCATTCAGCACGGCACTTGTCTTGGTGCCTTGAAGGATCAGCGTCTTCTTTGCATTCTCAACCTACCAATACCAAGTATAACACTATTACATGGGCATGAAAGACAGGAATGCAATATAATTAGCCTCCAAGATGCAAAATAAGATAGAAGGGGGTGTATTAGTTACAAGCTTCGGAGCACGCTTCTCAAGCTCCCTCTTTGCTTTATGGGTCTTGGGTGTCTTCACCTTCATCATTTGTGTAATTATGCACGTTGCTACCGCTGCTGCAGCAACAATTGTCCATGAAGAAAAGGAGTAAGATAAAACCAGCACATATTCATTGAAAGTTGTTCAAAAACGCCGGGGAAACAGCCCAAACATGTGGGGTAGAAGCACCTGATAGTCTTTTCAAAAAAAAAAGGGAAATGCCAGATAGCCTACGGCGGTGGAAGAATGAGGAGGAAAAAGGAAGGAAGAAGAAAAGGAGCAGGGCGGCAAGTTGTCAAGACAAAGTCAACAGCGGCAGAGGTCGATGGCGGCAGCGGAAGATGATGATGCGGGAGTGTTCACAGGAAATGTCGAAGGTATCCGATATCTCAATATTCGAATTTATATCCGATTAATAATCGGATTATTTAATATTTGATTAAATTATTCGTCGATTATTTTATTCGAATAATTATCGGATCAAACGAATATAAATTTGAATTCGAATCGAATTTTAAATGGATAATTATAATACCTACTCTCATCTCCCTATTATGTGAGAGAGTCGAGAGAGAGGGGGGAGGGGGGGAAGGAGAACAAGGGTAGACTGCGGGACTGAGACAAATGAGGAGGGGAGAGAGAGAGAGAGAGAGGAATCTCACGTGCTTACAGGCTAGCAGCAGCGAGCTCATACCTGGGCGGCGGTAACAAGTTCAAGCGAGGATGGTAGCAGGCGACAATGGGCTCACGACAGGAGGCTGGCAGTAGTGAGCTCACGACTGGAGGCCGGCGGTAGCGGGCTGAGGCGGACGAAGGTCACGAAGTTGGCTCGATTCTGGCAGCAGTGAGCTCACGACTGGAGGCCGGCGGTAGCGGGACGAGGCAGAGGCCGGAGGTAGCGGGATGAGGCGGACGAAGGTCACGAAGTTGGCTCGATTAGAGATTTAGGGTTGATTTTCATTTTTAAAAGAGGATGGTTATTTATAAAATGATCCTCGTACCAAAAGTATATTGTATAAATGACCAAAGATATGTAACATATATTTGAATGGGGGAGGTGGAACCAAGAGAAGGAGTGGGGAACCGGAATGGTAGCGGGCGGTACTGGTTCATACCGGTACCGTTCCGGTTTTGAATACCTTGGCGACACGTGGAACTCCACCCCGGGTCCCATTCTGGTTTTGAATACCTTGGCAACACGGGGACCTCCACACCGAGTCCAATGGTTGGGCACCCCCTCTTGGCGGCCTCTTCTCCCTCCGGGGGAAGAACTACTCTCGGTGCCATAAGTCCCCCTCCGGCGACTGGTTCCTCCCCACCGATGTCGAATGGCTGCGCTCCCCCACCAGCTGGTGAGGCAGCGCAGGTTCCTCCTCCAGTGTGTCGTGACACGACAGGGCACTAGCCCATCCTATTGGTGGGGAGGGGGGACGGGCCGGCGCTGGAGGGGGGGGGTGTTCCGGCTGGAGGAAGGAGGCAGTACCGGTGAAGGGTTGAGAGGGTGATGATTTTCTTTTATTTTGTTTTAACTAGGGCTGTTGTTGTCTTTTGACCATGTGTAGTTAAAGGTAACCGTGGTTAGATTGACTGGGGATAACGGAGGGTTACAGCGCTGGTATTGTTGAAGGTTTTCATTAAATCAGTGATATGTCTACTAATATGTTTTCAAGAATGATAAATCTGCAATTTTATCTCTAAATGTTGTTTATTTGCAAAAAAACCCAATATATAATTCTGGCTATATCTTTTCCTTCATGTCCCACTTGATATGGATGTGATGCTCTTGCTATGCCGCTGGTAAGTTTTCAGAAGCAGATGTGGTCTATGCATGAATCCCCAAGTGTACTTGGACCTTTTTTTCCTTGTGGTCCTTATCCAGCCTTCTCATGCTCCATATCCAGCTCTAATGCTAAAATAGAGGCCTTTAGATAGGGATGTGGATGCTGATTTTCAGCCCGATATCATGATTGTGTCAGACTCAAGTCAGTGAAATTTAACCCATCTATGATGTGGTCTTGAGATCAGGTGTCCATTTACTCATCTTGCTTGATCATTTGATTTTTTACCTAATTTAATTTTTCTTTTGATAATGTCATAGAAAGAACCGGTCCTACATGTAAATGTGGTTTCTTATATTGTGATGAATGATGATTGTTTTTTCCTTTTTAAAAATTCTGTTGTATAACTCTTTTCCTCCCTTTTTAGGCCTTTTTTCTTTCACTTCTATTATGTGATAATGATCTGATATCTGCATCCCAACTCTGTTCCTACTCCATGAAGTGAAGATGGAATTTCAATAGGAAGTTTCTCCCATTTGTTTTGTATTTTTGATACATCACATGGTCAAGGTGGGTCTCCCTCTCATGGTTTTGGAGGAATCCTTTTTTCTTTTGAAGGAAAGCATGCAGCTTTGTCAAGATTATGAGCAAAAAGTCTATTCAGACCATACACAATGATACCTTGATAAAAAAGACATAATTCTGCTCCTTATCTTGTTACATTTAGCAGACAGAATTCCAATATCTTTTTTGCTGTCGCCACTAAAACGTGACAAATATACTTTTATCTCAGAGACCAAATGGTCTATATGAACACTTCTGTCTCTTCTTCACCAACGCTTGAACGGTTAACACTTAACATATTGGAACATTTTTTTGAGATACACTGCTACCAAATTTAGATTGGTATTGTTCCAAACTTCGATTACTCCCTTGGCTTTCATGTATATCTTTATCTTTATTCTTTATCACATGCATCAGTAGGCCGAAAATTCATCATAATCCTCCACAATTGATCCACTGGCTTTTTCTTTAGGAATTTTTTCTCTCCTTGAATAGTTGTAAATGGAACTAAGATATCAGTCTAAAGATGATAATGCATTAACTTCTCCACATCTTTTTGGTCTTCTCCACTTCAGCCACTACAGAGCCTGGACTACTCCTTGTAGCATTTGGCCACATAATACCCCCTCTGAAGGCAACGAGGACGTATGTCTTTATCCTCCTGTGTTCCCCATCCCTCTCTCTCTCTCTCAATTCTTCTATCTCCCATGTCTCTTCCACTGCTCTCCCATTCCCCCCCCCACTTCCACTGTTGCCTTAGATTCACAGTCTGTAAGACCCTAGTCTTCAGATTTCTCAAAGTTCTTGTTCATTGCTTGAATTTTAATCAGTTGTGGTACAATTCCCACCACCTCACAGAAATTGTTGAGGAAGAAGCACCATTTCCAGTATGCTACTGACTTGTCGTCATATGTTGTTTCAATTTGAAGCCATAATTCATGTTTGGACAACCCTCAAAAAATTGCATGTTAAAGAAAAGGGAAGAATTGCTGATGATTTGGTAGGCAGGAAGTTTGTTTTTATAGCAGTTATAATGTGAAGTACATGAAGACATCATGAAAGCGAATGGGGGACAGTTCCTAATTGACTAAATTTAAATCATGCACCAAGTAAAGGATATGTCTGCATAACCTTGCAGTTGAGGAACTCAACTTAAGCGTATGGTTTGGCAGTTTGACTCCCTTATGCAACCCTAGTGGTTGTGCAATCCAAGAATCAAGATGACCAGACTTGTCTAGCTATTAGCCTATTAGAAAGGAGTCTACAGGAACCAGACTGGGGTTACTCTTTTCATCTTGTTGGAGAAAGTTTGAGTTGGCCCAACATGAACCCTCTACATTCTTTCATGTTTCAATTCTATTTTAGTAGTTCTTTCCTTTGATTAGCTGATAAAAAAGTAGATATGAGTTTATTGTGTAGTACATTTTCTAGCCACATGTCTTAGTATATGTACAAAATCCCAGTTTTTTTTCGATGTTTGTTTGCTTGATGTTGCTTCAAGGAATCTGCTCATAGTTTTTCTGTTAAAACGGCAAATTTTTATTTCAAAAATAGATAATAAGTTAACCTATTGAGTTGGAGGATAAGGGTGCTGAATATATAACTGACCAAGTAGTGAACCTGCCTGAGCAGAAGTAAATGCTGCAATGTGTCCCCCAACTCTCAAATCTGGCATCAATTTTCCTTTTATCCAGAGCTCTTCCCAGAGATGACATTATTTCCTCCTATGAGAAATTTGCTATTTTATCTGACTCATCTTTTGACTTCGAACGCTAATTAATTGTGTTGTAATAATGGGAAGGTACTTATTGAAATAATGTCCCCTCGAGCCTAATTTTGCAGCACCTTTATTTTACTGGATTTTTCACTGACAACTGAAGAATCAAAATTGCCATCTGCAAGTGCACAGATATTGAGAACTGTATATCTTTGTTTTGATGTGAGTGGCATACCATCCAGGCTCCAGTTAGCGACCGGGAATACAGAGCAACTCTACCTGGAACAGCTGCAATGATAGACCTTGCATCGTCCATGATAAGTGAAGGTAGAGGGATGGATCTTATGCCCAGGGATGCTGAGTCAGAAGCCCCAATCACTGCCTATCGGTAGTCTGTAAAAGTTTATTTTTTTCTAATGTTTCGGAAAATGTGTTGATACTAGTATATTATATATGTAGTAACTTACAAGTTACAACACATTGTTTTTTACTGATAGACTCGAGAAATTTGATTTTTTTCTTCTGAAAATGAGTTTTTATTATTTGTTCTCTGGGAGTTATTCCTTCACCGTTGCACGAAGCCTGGAGAACTTGATATTAGTTGTTAGCAACTTAGCATTTAATTATCATTCAGCATGATAATGTGATACAATGTTAGAATGCCAAGCATTCCAACTTCTTTAATTGACGCTGAGAAGGTGGTTGAACATATGCGGGAGGCTATAGCTGATCATGAATCAGCAAGCCTACGAGTACTTCAGCATCAAGCATTCCAAGGAAGTGGCAGCAGATAGCTTGCACCTACATCTCTGGTGCTGGAGGTTCAATTGATGGACATATCCACATCCTCCAGAGAAATTTCACATGGTCAAGGTGGGTCTCATTCTCACGCACTACAATGAGATGGATCTATGAATGATAATAGCACAACTTAGGAGTTTCAGTGGCTACATGCTGCAGTTTATTCAGCTTGGGAAACTCATCTCTGTGGAGGCCATTGTTCTCAGGGTCCATCCTGGGATGATAGAGATTCACCTTGAGGGAGAGATCTTTCCACTTAGGCTCTTTGTGCATTGGAGGATAGAAGGGGCCACTGGCAGAAGTTTTGTGACCACATAGGGCGTTCCAATGGTTTAAGAAAACATAAGGCATTCAAAAAAAAATAAATCAAGAAAGATGGCAGCTGAGCATATCAAGGAGTGCAAGGGTGGACAGTAAAAGTGGGAGTGGAAAACACAGAAGGGAAGGATGTTATGGCATGCAAGGTATTCAAACTCAGTACCTGTTTCCGTACTGGCCAGGGCCGGTACTAGTATGAACCGGTACCGGCCGATACGGTACCGGTTCCCCCTTGTTCTCCCCCCTTATATAACTATATAATTATACATTTATATATGAGTTTAAAAATTAGAAAAATTGTAAAAAAATAAAAATAGGAAAAATAATAGAATGCAAAATCATATATGATTGAACACAATAAACAATTTAACACATTTATTTGAAAGTTTAGAACCATAATAAACATCATTTCTTCAATGTCCATCGTTGCATCGCCACGGAAGGAAAATTTTATTTAAGTGGTTTCCAGTTTAGGGTCTTGTTTTTTTTTAACAAAAAACTGTACTGGCCGGTACCGGTATGAAATGAGAGGAACCAGACGGCCAAGGCCAATACCGGTACGTACTGGCCTGGTATGGTATGTACCAGGCAGTACTGAATACCATGATTGGCATGGAGGAGGCAGAAGCGTAAGAGGGGTAGGACAACGTCTACGCCAAACTACAAGGATTGTTCCTGCAATATCCAGGGTGTTTGGAGATCATGAGGAGATATATAAGGTGGATATCTTATGCTTACAAGGAAGTTTGGCAAGCACTGAGCGAACATGCTTTGTCTTCAGCTGTCCTAAGCAAACATGCTGCTTCGTGGCAGCTGCTGTGTCAATCATTAGAGCTCCTTAATTTTCTGGGGTTCTCTAATGCCGCAAAGGGAATAGCAAGTATTGAGGAGAGTGTTAGGTCTTTTAATGGTGTTTCAAGGGGATTAGGTAGTGTTTTAAGGGCTGATGCTTTGAGCGGTCATGAGTTCCAAGGAGCTTTGCGTGGTCCAAAGTATGGAAGTAGCTTGCTTTCAGGTCTTGGCTTGTTCTGTGTTTGTGGTCTTCAGTCAGTGGGCTGGCATCCACACAGAGTGCTTCACTGATTAAGATTGTTTATTGGCCATTCTAACAGCTCGGAGGATTGTTCAAATGATGGCCATCGTACTAATGAGCTTCAGAGCCTGACTTTTGATTGTCCATGTGATGGTTTTCCTGTGGATGCTATCCACCATATGGAATATCCTCTCTGTCTTCTCTGCAGGTGGAGGTCCCGGAAAGAGTTTATTGGTTATTTTCTGATGCCATTCGACATTCATAATAAAGTTGGCCAGTTTGAGAGACCACGAAAACAATATTCCTCCGAGGGATTGGAAAGCACAAGCTATCCCAAGAAGGGAGCTGAAAGGGAAATGAAGGCATTTGGTGTAGAGAACTAAGTGAGTTGAGACTGCTTCACTGTTCAAGGATGGAATTACAGCTGAAGTCTCTTGAGTAACTTCTGTCATCTTATCCAAGTTGCAGGTTCTTCTCTCTTTTTTTGTTCTTTTGTGCCTGTTGTTTGATTGTCCTGGCCATTCATCTTGTAGTTCTCTGTTATCTCATTTGATTATTTTTTGTGCTTTTTGAACTTGTTTGCCATGGTCCAGACTATTTTTCTGTGAGGTATCTCACCTCGTATCTACTCAGCTTATCGCCTCTATTCATTTTATTGAAAAACCTGGTGGTCCAGCTCCCATTAATTTCAAAAAGCTAGCATATGTACAGAAGTGCTCGATCTAACTGAACTTAAACTAGGGCATCTTATGTATGATTAAACATACAACCAAAACAGTCTCAGAAATCTCATAACATTGAAGTGGATGTGAAATATCCATCACAAATGTTCATCCCTCTTCTTGGAAAAAGTATTTGTCATTACATGCCAATGTTTCTCTCTCTTTTGAAGAAAGTATATGTCATACTAAGTTAACGTCCAAGACAAACTTAACAATTGAATCCTCAGGCTCATTGCTCTAAGCATCAAGGGTTTCAAACCCGGTACCGATTTTAGTACAGGGCAGGGCCGGTACGGTACTGGTACAAACCGGTCCCCGTGTCCCCCCTTATATAAGTATATATAATTATACATTTATATATAAGTTTAAAAATTAGTGAAAACTGTTTTAAAAAATAGGAAAAATAGACAAACATAATAGAATGCAAAATCATATGTGACTGAACACAATAAATAATTTAACACAGATTTCAAACTTTAAAACCATAACTAGCATCATTTCTTCACCATAATACATTGGATATTTATTTTTCGTTTCCCCCTTCCAGTTTTTTTATGTTTTTTTTTATTTTTTTTCGAACTGTACCAGTACATACCAGCCCGGTATGATACGTACCGGGCGGTATTGAAAACCATGCTAAGCATAGCATACTCTCCATGCACTAGTTGATGCCTTGCGTGGATCTAAACCTTGTCAGGTAGGAGTTTGCATTCTATTGACATTTGATTGTATTTTTTTGTGTCTTACTGTTCGTTGGAACATTCTGAAGGTATCATTCGCTTTCTGCATACATGGGGGATGATGATATGTTCAGTTCAGATCTTACAGATGATCAGTTAAGGTTGAGACTTGGCCACATGTCAAACACTCCATGTCAGGTAAGCCAGACTTATTTTTCTTGTTCTCTCTGACATAGAGTTGGTTTACAGCTTGATACGTAAGCAGTCCTGAGTGATTCAGAGCAACATAGAAAAACAATATCACTTCTCTGTAATAGAACCACCCGGATTATTTGCCCGCTGGTCCCGAGCAGTGGTATTGGCTTGAAAGAGTGTTGAGGTTTCATGAAAGTTTATGCTAGTCATGCAGCTAAGACTATCAGTTGTGTAGGTTTATAGTTTATGGTTATGTTAAAGCAGACTGTTGTAGAGTAAATAAAGAAATTCTTTTCCTGGGTTTCTATCGTAACTTGGAACCATTCTTGATGAATGTGGAAGTGCAGGTTATTTTCTCCATGGCTGACGAGTATGTGCCAGACTATGTTGATAAAAAAGCGCTCGTCGAAAGGTGACAGCACTGACAGTTCTCTAATTCACATGCCATCTAAGCGAGATGTTCGACTTTCTAAAGTTTTATCGACTAATGCAGGCTGTGTAAGGCTATGGGAGGAGCTGAGAAAGTAGAAATCGAGTGGGGAAATCACGCTCTTTCTAACAGGGTGGAGGAAGCAGTCCAGGCCATCGTAGACTTTGTCAAGAGGGAGGGCCCGAAGGGTTGGGGGATGATCCATGGAGCTGATCCCTAATTTTTCAATCTTCTCTCTTCTATTTGTTGGTTTTGCTACGTCATTTTGCCATTCATTAGATTTGTGTACATATTCTACCGTTCCCTTTTCCTTTTTGGTTAATGCTGCACGAATAAAGCATGTGTTATTTATGTGACAGCTTCTTCTACCCTTTCAACTGGAACACCGGCGGACGATGAGACGAACATCTTAAAATGTTTTGTGTCAATGTCATTACTGTCTCATGGGCCAATTAATTCCAAGTTCCCTACTCTAGCCCGGTTCAAATCATTACTCAACCTCTAACTAGTTTGCTTTTGTGTGTGTTTGGGTTGGGGTTGGGGGTGGTTGCCCTCTGTGTTTTTGATCCTGCTTGATAAGGCTTCACCTTGTTGTTCTTCGGAAAAATGGGACAACAAAGCACATCCAAACACAGTTACTTTGGGTATGGAAAACATATCTTCGGATCTTGGAGTATAACGTCGTAGTACAGCTGCAAACATTTTCATAATCCAAGAAGATAGTGCATCCAAAAAAAAACCATTTATTTTGTTCATGTTCATCTTATGAATCCTTTCTTTTGGGTAAATTTGCTCGACTCTTGGAACATTTGCTGAGAAATGAGTACAAAAAGGTATACCTTAGATTGTCCCATGAGGGAATTCCGAGGTGTACATAGTTCCAAATGGAGCTAATTTCTAAATTGGGTATAGAGTATAGACAAAGATCGTTCATCGGGTCTGAGTAACAATGACTCAAGACTGTAGCAGTCTTGCATCCCCACAACGCGAAGTTGTCTCCACCGGCTGCTCGCCCACCCTTCCATTGATTGAAATAACCATAATAAAGAGTTCATAGGCTCTGCCACAACAACAATGATGCATCTCCTTGGAACAGGTGAATAAATTCACTCCCATAAGAACAGCCGATGGTGATACTTGAACAAGCCACTAATACACAGTCTGTGACACTGCTGTTCTCTGCATCAACTATGGAAAATATGATCAAAATTGGAAAAGAGGGAAAATCTTTCATCCTACAGATTCCTGCAAGCATTCAATCTTTAGAAACAGATTTCTGCTTCTTTGGCGGACGGTCTGTAGACGCAACCTTCGTTTTAGCCTCACGCCTTTCCCTCTTTAGTCCTTTCACGTCGCTCGTCAAGGACATGTTTCCAACCTAAAGAAACAACAATATCGCGGTCATCCACACAAGTATAACATGCTATGGTCTACTAGCTTAGCAAAGAGAAGTGCGGGAGGCAACCTTTTGATCTGGAACATATATCTTCCCTTGCACGATGTCACGGGTGACATTTTTCACCTGGACACAAGAAGTATAACCGTAGTGAGTGAGAATGGTAAAACAGGGCAAATCAAATTTTAAGGTAGAAAAGATGCATCAGAATGTAAAGGTGTGATCGGTAGGCATCGAGCAAATGTCAATCGAATGACTAAAGAGGAATGAGCAGTTGCAGATATCAGAAACATGAGTTTGATGCACAGGTGTGGGTAAATCGACCTTCTTATGTTCTTTAGATGCGATCTTCATGGCTTCTTTCTGCAAGCTCTCATTCGGGAGGCGATGTCGTCCAACCACCAAGTCCATAGAGGGCCCAACTTCCACTAATTCAATTCTAGGAATTGTTGTTCCTGACCTTTTCAGCCTGATGGCACATTGTGTGAACAACACGGTATGTGCGATGGCAGTGCATACAAAAGCACGATCTACTCCGGCAAGGTTTAAGTTGTCCACCACCTGCACAGATCCAATTCACACATTCTTCCATTGACATTCAGTTGTGCTTTTACAGAAAAAGATAAAAGTAAATTACCTCTCCCCTGAAAAGGTCAAGCAAGACTTCCTTCAAATGTTCCAGCTCTTCTGTGCTCTCAAAACCCTCTCCAATAAAAGCAAAAAATGGTTTTGACCCCATCTGCGGTGCAATTTTCTTGTCATAAGAAAATGCTTCCATGGGTTTGTAGTTTTCCACCCCCACTTCAACAAGATCGTAGACGTGATGATCATATGTCCTCCCAAGGACGCAACCCCCCCGGCAGGACCTGCCCGGGGTCGCGGACCCCCGGGGGACCTCCCCGGGGTCGCGAGCCCCCGGGTGGGTCCCGCCCGGGGTCGCGGACCCCGGGTGGCCCCCACCACCCCGAGGGGGGCTCCCCGGGTTCGCGGACCCCGGGTGGGTCTCGCCCAGGTGCGCCCGACCCCGGGCGGGTTCGCCCGGGTGCGCTCGACCCCGGGCGGGTCCGCCCACCCCCGGGGGGTCCCGCGCGGGATTCCCCTGCCCCGGGCGAACCCGTCCGGGTTAGAGCGACCCCGGACGGGTCCCCTCACCCCCGGACGGGTCTTCTTCTCGCGCGGATTCCATAAAAGGGGGCTCCGAGGCTGTGAAACTCCGGGTCCTCGCCGTGTCTCGTGGAGAATAACGAGAGGGAACGCCTCCTTGTTCGTTTGTCGTCTTCCTAGTGCCGTAGGCCGCTGCGGGAGGACGAATTGTTGTCCGTGCCTCGTGATACACGTGCGAGGGACGTTGTGCTTGGTACGTAGACCTTCTTCAGCATCTCCTTCGTTGTTGTAGAAGTGTTCCTTTCTTAGGGTTACACATCCGAAGGGCGGGGGCTTAATCTCGTAGGGATTTTAATACAATCACATGATCCTGACAATCATTGTGGCTCGTGCTAGGCTCGTGGTCACCCTCCGAGGGGTTTATATTGCCACGACATATGGGCTATAAAGCCTTAAGCTTAAGAATACCCGACGGGACGGCGATACGCCGAACAAGGGACCCCGTGCAGGAATATCCTATCGGATGGTGATACACCGCTTCCGAAATCTTGTCACATGCGAGATCAAAATCCCGAACCTTTAGCACGATAAATTACGGGTGCAACAGCGAGGTCCTTGAACGGCTCACAGCTGTGGATAATATGGCCAACAACTTCATGATATGAGCAGTAGCCCTGATGAAAAGCAGCACCTGGCGTCTGCTCCACGGGTGACGGGCTAATCAACCCCGCCCGCTGACATGCGAAGAAGATATTGGGAGTTTTCTCCCAAGGGAAGGAGTATAACTTCTCTGGGAGCTCGACTTGAAGTGGAGCCTCCACGTCTTCCGGTGAGCCCTCCTCGTCTTCAGATGAATCCGAGGACTCTTCAGAGAGCCAACCCCTGAGCGGGGACCGACCCGTGGGCGATACGCCCGCCTCCCGTATGTGGGCTGGAGCTAACCCCCTGGCAAATGGGCCAAAAGGGAAGGTAGACAACTGCTGATCAATGCTTTCCAGGAACTGCAGCAGGCGCCTTTGTTCTCGTCGCAGTTGTCGGACTTCCCCTCGGATCTTCCTGATGGTCCTCCGCAGCACTAAACATTCTGGGAATGGAGGAGGAGTGGCTCTGGGACCACCATTGGGCTGTCGACTTGAGGGCCCGGCTTCGGAGGCATTGGAGCTTGAAGCCATCGCCACCAAATGGACCACGTTAGCTGACCGGTTCGATCGGCTCCAAGGATGAGGCTGGGGTGGGTCGACTGCATGGCCCAGCATATTTACCAGGCCCTTTTGAACGAGCTCTTCTACTATATTCTTGAAAACATAGCAATCCCCGACCGTGTGACCCAACCTCCGGTGATACACACAATAGGTTGGATCATCTGTCTTATCCACCTACGCGGGCTTCCGCGGATCCGACAGAGTGACGAGCTACTCCTTCATACATAGATCAAAGAGCATCTTGGTATGCTCCTTTCTAAAGGAATAAGGCGTCTTCATGTTCTCTGCTAAGAAAGACGCATTTGTCTTATCACCAGACTTCTTGCCTTTTTCTTTGGACTTTCCTTCCCCTTTATCTCCATTCGTCGGGGAGAAGTCCACGGCATTCACCTCCTTACCGCTAGCTAGACGGTCTTTGGAGGGTTTGCCTTTTGTAGAGGCTTGTGCAGGGTGATCAGCGAAGAACATCTCAATCTCCGCCACGACCGTGTTGAGCTGGTCGAAGCCTCTGATATTGGAGCCCAGAAGCTTTTCGCTGACTTCTGCCGAGAGACCCCTACGGCAGATGGTGATCGCATCTTCAGGCGTCGGAGGATTATCGCAACGCATGCTGACGTCCCTCCATCACTTGATGAAGTCCAATGCTGTTTCACCCTTCTTCTGTCGAAGGGAACAAAACTCTGCTAGGGAGACTTTGCGTTCGACCATTTGGAAGCGGTCGACAAACTTCTTTTGCATATCAGCCCAATCAGATACTGAATTGGGCTTTAACCTTGAATACCATTGGAAGGCGGTGCCGGTCAAGGACGTGGCGAAATACCGCAGCAAGTATGCCTCTTCCAAGGCTAATTCACCCATGGCCGTCATGTAATAGGCCAGGTGTTCATGCGGAGAGCCCTGCCCGTTGAAGTTCTGGAGCTTCGGGGCCTTCGGGCAATCTGGTGGAAGCTTTTTGAATTGATGATGGAGGGGATAAAGCACACTGTACAAATCAACGGTGGCCACACCCTCGCCATGTTGAGCGAACTTCGCTTCCACGATGCGCTCGATCATATGCTTCTGCGCCATGAGGCTTTCTGCGGCAGGAGTAGCAGATGACCGCACATTGGCTTCATGCGGCGGGACTTCGAAGTCCATCGCCAGTGGGAGTCTTGCAGCAGTGGCTGAAGCGTTGGCTGCTGCTGGAATGGGAGAAGGCTGCTGATCCGCTCCAGCCGGTGCCGCCTGAGGCGGGGAAGGAACCTCCTTTTTGCGCAAAAGCGACTGTAAGAGGTTCTTGAGCTCTTGGTTTTCCTGTCGAAGCTCGTCCAATGTGGGGGCCCGTGGCTCTTCCCCCAGCTCTTCTTCGTGCCGGGAGTGACTGTCCCCATCAATATTGTGGACGTCTTCCTGGCGCTCTTCTTGCCGTGCTGGCTCAGGCTGAGATGTACCGACGGTCGGCACTTGTTGTGTTTGTGCCAGGCCGCGGGACCCGGACCTTGACCTCCTCGAGTATTGAAGAGGCTGATTGAGTTCCCCCCAGGTGCCTTCGGGCTGTTTTTCGCCGGAGGTGGCGTAACAGGTGAACACTTTGACGGTGTCATCGGTCACCTGGACCACCCGCTTTTTCTTGGGCGGTTGTCGCTCAGGCTTGGGCGGCCTCCCAAGTCTGTCAAAGACGGACACTCGGGATGTGGATGCTTGAGGGGAGCGATCCTCTTCCGTGTGCGTGGAACTGGCCCACGGGGAAGTCGGCCGCACCTTCTTGCCAGCTCCACGGCGCTTCTGCCCCCGTAGGGGCTGATTTGTAGATTGCGGAGAGACTGAGGCCTCAGTGCTTGTCGGACTCCGCATTCGCCGAAGATCCGACATGCGAAAAGGCTCCTCTGCCCTGGCACGTCTTATAATCCGGGCCTCCTCCTTGGTGACCCAGATCTTCTTCAAGTGGAGTTGGCGCTCCTCCACTTGGTTACCCCCTGTCCTTGGACGGGGAGCTCATGGCTTGGGCCGTTGCAGAAGGCCCTGGGTTGCTGCCGGTACGGCAGACTTCTCCCTCTTCGCTCCTTTCTCCCGGACTTGCCGGAGGGGCTCGAAGCGGTTGGAGGTAGAAATAGTCGGGACGTGACGATCCCGTGGCAGGATCGGCTCGACTCCATCGAGCCGGATGCGAATATCTCCGACAATTACAGTCTTGTCGGAGCGCGAGACAGCCGCTTCGGGCCTTGCACCCTTGCAGCTACGGCGTTGCCCCCATTGGGCGGGGGTGACGGTGGTGGTGCCCGCCATAGGCATGGCATCATCCTGACGGCGGCGGCGTTGCCCCCGTTGAGCAGGGGCAGCACCTCTGAGGGTGGCCGCATTGGATTTGGCGCCGTTGCGGTGGCGGCGTTGCCCCCGTTGAGCAGGGGTGGCACCGGCAGTGATTTGATTGACCGAGAAGACTCGACCAATAGCCGGGGCAAAAGGCCTGACACCTTCAGCCATTGACGTAGCAGTCGAGCTGACTCGACTGGTTGTCGGGATGAAGGGCTTGACACCCTTAACAATTGGAGAGTTGACCGGATGGACCCGGCCAGATGCTACAGCAGAGGGTCTGACACCCTTGAGGACGGTCTCCTTGACCGGGCGAGCCCGGCCGGTTGATGAAGTAGAGGGTCTGACACCCCCAGTGATTGACTTCTTGGCCGGGTGAACCCGACCAATCGACGAAGCCGAAGGCCTGACACCTTCAGAAGCTAGCTTGTTGGCCGAACAGACTCGACCAATTGTTGAAGCCGAGGGCCTGGCACCCCCGACGACTGACTTGTTAGCCGGGCGAACCCGGCCGGAAATTGCGGAGAGCTTGCCGCCCTCAATAGTTGGCTTGTGGACCGGACTGACCCGGCCAGCTGCTGGAGTCGAAGGCCTGACGCCTCCGACAGTTGTCTTCTTGACCGGGCGGACCCGGCCAGTTGAAGGGGCCGAGGGCCTGACGCCCCCGATAGTTGTCTTGTCGACCGGACTGACCCGGCCAGTTGCTGAAGCCGAAGGCCTGACGCCTCCAACAGTTGTCTTGTCGACCGGGTGGACTCGATCAACTGAAGCAGCAAGCCTGACGCCCTCAGAAATCTTCTTGGCCGGACAAACCCGGCCAGTTAATAGAGCCGAGGGCCTGACACCCCCAGTAGCAACCTTGTTGGCCGGACTATCGCGGCCAGTGGCTAGGGCTGAGGGGCTAACACCCCCGAGAATTGTCTTCTTGACCGGGCGGACCAGACCAGTTGAAGAGGCCGAGGGCCTGACGCCCTCGACAGTTATTGCAGACATGGCCGAACTGGCCTCAGCCACCGATACCATGCCCAAGAAGAAGGGCGAGCCGACGACAGGTGGGAAGTCGCCAAAGACCAGTGGGGTCGCCAGGAATCCAAGCCTGGCATGATTGGCGATGATCTAGGGACTGTAAGTAACGGCGGCCAGCTGTTACTGGTGTTGGTGGTGGTGGTGCGTAGCACGAAAGGAGTGGCGTGCAGATGCACGAGGAGCTCTCAGACGAGAGGTGAAAAGTATGCCCTCCTCTTCCCGTCCTGTAAAAGGAAGAGGAGGACGTCGGAACCTCAAGGAGAATTTTGGGGAACGACTCTGACAGAAAGAAGAAAGGCAGGAAAAGTCCCACCGGACGTGCCAGTCTGTTGGACACGGAATATTTTCAACGTAGGAAAAATAAAATAAATGGCATCTTTTTGAAAAGAGTCATTCCTCTGCGTAGAGAGATTTATTCCGTGGATGCGCATAGTATCAGACGATTTGGGTTCGAGTGCTGGACCTTTCCCCACTGACCGGAGTCAGTGTTGATTTACATCAGCCTAACGTCCGAACACCTTTATTTAACTGTCAAAGAAATCCCCAAAGTCTTTTACAAGGGTTTTGATATTGAGGACAAACTCTCTCGGAGGGCTCACAATGTCCACTCACTCACCACCGACCAACAGAAACAACTAAATTAGCGCTAGGTCTGAGCAAAACCCTAAGATTTAGGCATGGAAGCGCAAATATGCGGAAGCCATAGACATTTTTAAAGTAAATGAAGTTTTCTGGACCCCGAGGGTATTTTAGTAATTTTACCAACCCAGGGGTATTTTGGTAATTTTCCAGGCCAGGGGTATTTATGAAATTTCTGGGCTGGAGTGGAAGTAAAACTGGATCCCTAACTCCCCAAGGCGTTGGGGCTCTTTCTGGAGGGTTTTGGGAGACTACTAGGCCATTTCTAAGTTACAGGGGTATTTTGGTAATTTTACCATACCCTATACCTAGGTTAAAGGTGATACCCGAATGCGAGACTGAGCTGACGACACTCCTGGACCAAAAGAATGACAAAGGGTTTCATAGAAAGTATGTCTCTGTCAATTTGGCTGAAGGAAGGGTATATATGCAATTTTGGAAAGCCAAAGGTTTTCATGCAATTTTCCCTCGAGGATACACATGGAGCATGCTGAGTGCTTTTATAATTCCATATGAGTACAAAGGTTGTCGACGGATTGTCGACTGTACAAACCTCCATTTTGGAGCGGGAGATGGGGACATAGTCCCAATTACAAAAGATTACAGGGTACAACTACAAATTACAGGACTTCGGTCTTTTACAGTCCCGGGAAGGATATTTTTGTAATTTCGCCATTATAAGGGCAGAAATACATGACTTAGTCGTCCCGGGACGTAAAGACTTACAAACATAGCCCGCTGAGGGACATAATTACAAACACGGCCCGCTGAGGGACATAAACGTAAATATACCCCGTTGGGACATAAATACAAGACCCGGGGACTTACCCCACGCAGGCCGAAAATAAACGAACAAATGCTTCAAGTGTCTTCCGCATGTTGTCACTTGTGTCCCCTCCTCTTTCTTCTTTTTTTCTTTTTGGACCTCCGGGGGTATATTTATAGAAGTGGGGCCCGTACGGGTCCAACGGGATGAAAATGACCCCGGGGAGATCCCACTTTCAAATTTTTTTAGTCCGTGTGCGGGAATGGAACCTCCCGGGGTGGGAGGTCCCCGGGATGGTCCTGGACCTTCCCGGGGTCGCGAACCCCCCCGGGGGGACCTGCCCGGGGTCTCGGCTCCCCGGAGGGGACCTCCCCGGGGTCGCGGCTCCCCGGGGGGAACCTGCCTGGGGTCGCGGACCCCCGGGGGGACCTCCCCGGGGTCGCGGCTCCGGGTGGTCCCCACCCGGGCCGCACGCACCTCGAGGGGGGCTCCCCGGGGTCGCGGACCCCGGGTGGGTCCCGCCCGGGTCCGGACGACCCCGGGCGGGTCCGCCCGCCTAGGGAGAGTCCCGCGTGGGACTCTTCTTGCCCCGGGCGGACCCGTCCGGGTAAGGGTGACCCCGGACGGGTCCCTCCGCCCCCGGACGGGTCTATTCTTCGCGTGAGTTCAATAAAAGGAGACCTTCGGGGCTTTGAAGCTTCGGGTTCTCGCCGTGCCTCGTGGAGAATAGCGAGAGGGAGCGCCTCCTTATTCGTTTGTCGTCTTCCTCGTGTCGTAGGCCGCTGCGGAAGGACGAGTTGTTGTCCGTGCCTCGTGATACACGTGCGAGGGACGTTGTGCTTGGTACGTAGACCTTTTCCAGCATCTCCTTCGTTGTTGTAGAAGTGTTCCTTGCTTGGGGTTACACGTTCGAAGGGCGGAGACTTAATCCCGTAGGGATCTTAATATAACCACATGATCCTGACAATCATTGTGGCTTGTGCTTGGCTGGTGGCCATCCCCCGAGGGGTTTATATTGCCATCGCATGTGGGCTATAAAGCCTTAAACTTAGGAATATCCGACGGGACGGCGATACGCCGAACAAGGGACCCCGTGTAGGAATATCCTATCGGATGGTGATACACCGTACCGAAACCTTGTCAAATCCGAGATCAAAATCTCGAAAATTTAGCACGATAAATTGCGGGTGCAACAGACAAACAAATGATTTTTAATGGTATTCACCTTGTTTGCCAGATTATGGATTCACCTTCTAAATATTATATTTTTCATCTTTTAGAAATAGAAACTTTACCTTCAGTCTCCTTTTTTGGAGGACTAAACCAGGGAATTTTGCGTCTATGGGTAAAATGAGCCTAGAAGTACGACTACATTGCCACACGACTACAATTTACAGAACTGGTGAATAAGTTGCAGATAAGACAAGAATTTCTCCCTTTTACAAAAAACAACAAAAGCAATGTAGATAATAAAGGAAACTAGAAAAAGAACTATCCCTTTCCTTCCAAGTAAATCAGTAATTCTCTCACTTCCATGGTGGATTTACTCTAGAATGGCCATGTAGATAGATCAGAAGATTTTAGATGCTTAAGATAAGAAGAAACAGGGTCAACCAATCTATTTTAAATCGGTAATTCTCTCACTTCCATGGTGGATTTACTCTAGAATGGTCGTGTAGATAGATCAAAAGATTTTAGATGCTTAAGATAAGAAGAAACAGGGTCAACCAATCTATTTTGTACATGATAATATTGTGCTCGAGGATGGAAGCCTCACTACAGGGAATTACTAAAAATCATGATGATGTAATGGTGAGTTTAAGTGCACAAGAACCAAAATACCACCACTATTCAACAGAAAATAGTTACATCTAGAATATTGTTCAAGTTAACTTTGCTACTTAAAGAGCTAACTAAAAAGTAAAGAGGGTATAGATGAACCATGATACCATTTTTTATTTTTATTTTATTTTATTTTGGGGGGGGGAGTTAATTAGAGGAAAAGGCCTAAATTAAGTGAGCATAATTGATACACCTACATCTTTTCTAGCCAAATCAAGGCGATTCCATATGACCATCAAGACAAGTTCGTTAAGTTCACCTTCCTCAGCAGCCGCCTCAATTTTCTGCATGAAAAGAAAAGTTAAGTCAAGTGCGTACAACCATTTTGAGAAACTTCTTGAATTTCAACCCATCAGATCTTACAATGAACTATCAACAGAAAATGTAAACACTGAGAAATGGTAGGTTCCATTTCAAAATAATTGTCCTCTAAGAATATTATTATAGGATACTAAAACCAAGAATGATACAAGTTTGCCACCACCACACATGCATTGGTATATGCACAGAATAGATTAACTGATAATAATAGAAGTTTTGCCACCATCAAACATGAATCTCTACATCCACAGAATAGATTAACTAAGAATAATACAAGTTTGGCACCGTCAAACATGAATCTATATACACAGAATAGATCTAGATCCTGGTTGAATGATTTGAATCCAACTTGAACAATAGCTGAGAACAATCTCTTATAAGACAGTAGGATCTGAACCCTTTAAGCTTTCTAGGTGATGCAGAGCGAGACTCGTGACGTCAGACGACAGACTCGATTGGCATTTCACACGGTTACGTTATTTACATGGACGGCAATCGGAGTCTTGGCAGCCTCATTTTTTATTTTTATTATGTATTTTACCTTTATTTGAGTCTAATCTAATGGTCTCAAGTGGATAGTGTTAAGTCTATAATTTTCGTAATTTTATTGGGCTCATTTGAAGCTAAATTCGTGTCTTCTCATTTTTATGTAATTTTTGGTGCGATTTTTGCACTATTTCTTGAGTCTAGGGCTATTTTGATCCAAAGAGGTCATATTACGGTTAGAGTTAGCCTAACTCCTATAAATAATCACGTAACCCTCTTTTGCAAATTAATGAAGAATTTTTAGTTGCGATTTTACAGTATTTTTTATCTCTGAGATGGAGATGAGAGAGCCTTGAGAGGAGACAACCCTAGGTGGTCCCTGCGAGAGGGAGGGCACGAAGCCTACACTCCCATCTCCTATCCTTCTTCCCCTTTCTATCCCCCAGCCCTAGCCGCGGCCGCCCTCTGGTACAGTCCTCCCACCTGACACCGTGCAGGAGTGCACGGTGCGCCTACCCGAGACCCCTCTCCCCTTCCCCGTCGACCTCCTCCGCCCTCCTCTCCGCCACCACCACACTCGCCGCCAATCCCCTGCATCTCTGCCAGTAGCTGCAACAGCAGCTGCTTTGGTCGCCACCGCCATCACAAGCTGGAGAGCCCAGTGCCGCTGACTGCAGCCCACCGTCCGCACGGTCCCATTGCTCGCGGCCCCAGAGCTGCAGTCGCAAGACACCCCTCGCATTCTTCCCTGCCAGCACAGCGGCAGAGCCGTCTGACCGCCACCTGCTGCAGCGGCAGCACCATTGGCTGCCTGGATTTGCTGTCCGAGAAGCCCGACTCTCGTTCCCCACCTGCAGCAGTTTCGTTCGCTATGCCGCTCTCCTGTCCAGCTGCTTGTGTGGACGATTCCTAGACCCACGTGACCTCGATTCATGTGCCTCCCTCTTCAGCGAGTCGGTTAGAGATGATGTTTATCAAACCAATTGATTTGTTTCAAATTGTCACGAAGCCTATGTCAAAAGACAGATGACTGCTTGGATCGGACGTTCGAATAAATACATTGAGCTAGTTGTTTCAGATATCAAGAACAAAATTGCATCACCATTAAGTGTCTTGGATCGCAAAAAGTCAAATACGGAACTTATTGCTGACGATTTTCAAAGATTGGCATCAGAGCTTTCGCTGGCATGCCTTGTCATTGTGTGCACCCTTAGCAAATAGGGCCATTTAGATGCATTACGACTGCAAGTGGAATATTTTGTGGAGGATCTTCGTGAGACGGGGAAACTGGAGGATCTCCGTGAGATAGGGAGATATTTTGTAGAGGATCTCCGTGAGATAGAAAAATATTTGATGTGCCGGAGAAGATGAATTTTGAGGAGAGATGGATTGGTTAGATCAGGGCCTGCATTTCTTGGGTCTTCTTTGCAGCCCTTGTGAATGAAAAATCATCTTCCTTTTGTTACAGTGAGATGGGGCTCCGCCAAGGGGACCCTACGTCTCCTCTCCTCTTTGTGCTTGTGGCTAATGTTTTGAGCAGAGTGTGGCAGAGAGTTGAGGTCGTTGGTCTGATCAGGGGGCTTCAAGTTGACAGAGGAGAACCCACCCTTTCCCACTTATAGTATGCAGATAACACTATCTTATTCTTAGTTAAGGGAGAGCAACAACTTTACATGGTCAGGCTATTGTTGGAGAAGGTAACTGATCTTAAAGTCAACTTCAACAAGAGCTTACTAGTTGGGTTGAATATAGAGGAGTGGCCTCTTCGGAGGGCAGCTTGCATTATGGGGTGCGAAGGAGAGTTCCCTATCTGGTACCTGGGTCTCCCGTTGACTCTAAGTGCTCTTCATTGTGCAGATTGGTTTCCTATTGTTCAGAGATTTGAGTCCAGACTAGTTGGATGGAAAGCAAGACTATTATCTTATGGGGGAAAACTAGTCTTGCGTAGATCTATGTTAGATAGTCTTCCTACCTATTTTCTCTTCATGTTTCGGATCCCAAAGACGGTGACAAAAAAGATTGAGTCAATTCAGGGGAGGTTCTTTTGGCATGGCAATGGAGGGAGATGCAGGGGATGGCATGACATTACTTAGGGGAGGGTGACTTCTTATAGGGAAGTGGGAGGTCTGGGGATCAAAGATGTGAGGGATTTCAATCTAGCCCTCTTGTGTAAGTGGTTGTGAAGGCTAGGGGCGGGGGAGGATGGGCTATGGGCGCAAGTGATCAGGCAGAGATATTATGGTAGGAGGTGAGTTTGAGACTTGGGTCCTATTCCACAGCATAAGAGCTCCCCTCTTTAGCGAGATATCTTGGCTTGAGAATTTCATCTACTCCGATGCCCATGTCCGTCTAGGCAAAGGCGACCAAAGCCTTTTCTGAAAGGACAGATGGTGTGGAGACTTCACCTTAGATCCTTCCCCAACCTTTTTGCAATTTAAAATACCCCCTTGGGGACGATGTCCCAGGCTTTCGAGTCCCAACTTTCTGGGGTGTTGGACCCCAAAATGTTATTATTTATTTCTGAAATTTTCAAAAAAAATTCAAAAAGAAAGAAAAATGAATGAGTTGCACCATGAACGGCCTTAAAGCGACAAGCTCGCCGCTGCCGTGAACTCCTATGAATGTCCCGTTAAAAAAAGGGATTGTTTACATGTGCTTCTATGCACAAAAAATCTCATCAAAAGATGGTCTAAATCTGCTCACCCGTGTGAGGGATCCACCACAAAGAGATAAGTCTGTCTCCCGGGTCGTCCCAGTGGTCAACGGGAATGTTCCCCGACTCCCGGACAAGTAAAAAATTGGCCAAAGTCATGAGGCAGGCCTTACACCTACTGAAGTATTCCCTACCAGCAGTAAAAAAGTAAAAAAAATTACCAAGGGAGCATGCTTTTATAGCCATCGGGGACCCCCCCCCCCCACCTCAGCCCCTTCCTCTCCTTCTCTACACAATGGAAGCCCCGGAGGGGGGCTCCCTCCGGTGGGTTGACCGGAGGGGGACCCCCCTCCGGTGGCTGGTACCCCCTCCGGTGCCTTGTGTACAAGATTGTAAAAATCAAGGAATAATGAGAATATATCACTGCATTTTTTGCAAAATTACGCAATGGCACGCGTACGGCCCCGAAATTGCATTTTTACTCTGTATTCCTCCAAAATTGTGTAAAAGTATATTTGCTTCAACAAAAAATCAAAAAAAAAATGAAAATTCAAGGGAGGTATTTTTGTTCATGGGAAAACTTTCTCCACTTGTGAAAATATCTTCTCTCAAAGCTAAGTTTCAGAAATTGCATTTCTACTCTGAATTTTTTTTAATTGCGTACATACCTACTATGAAATTTCGTAAAATGCGAAAAATCCAAAAAAAGATCACAAGGACCATATGTGGCCTTAGTGGCACGAGAAATTGTAAATAAATCCCTATCCAAAGGGAAAATTGCAAACAAAACCTTCGCTCGAAGAAGAATTATAGAGATTTCTCCCTTGCTTAAGGGCATAGATCGTAAGGGTAAGAAAGGACCTTTAGCAGTTAATCAAAGGTGTTCGGACTTGTCCGATATAAATTAACACCGGCTCTGGCCGGTGGGAAAAAGTCCAGTACACGAAACTTAATCGTCTGATAAATCCAAAAGCGCAAAATTAATAAATATGCTCAAAATAATAGTAATACGCATATTTATCCAACGAAATGCATGTTCAAAAATTCCACGTGTAAACATGGGGGCGCCTGGGCTCCGACCTTTAGGAGGGACCTCAAGGATGACAAGGTGGAGCAGTTTCAGGGCCTTCTCTCCTTCCTCCTCCCATTCCATCCTCTACCAGATAGACAGGATGAGTGGTCATGGAGATGAGAAAAGGAGAGTACTTTCTCGGTTAGTTCTGCCTACGCTATTATATAAGATAGAGTGTTCGTCAAAGGCTCTACTCATAGGTCTGGAGACCGAAGAGCCTGTTGAAGGTGAAGCTACTCTGTTGGAGGATCTCTCATAGGAGGCTACCTACTAGAGACAGACTGAGCCAGTTCCTCCCGAATATCCAACCAACTTGTTGCTTGTGCGGAGCGAACATTGAGACCATAAACCACTTGTTTGTAGGATGCACCTACTCACAGGGGCTGTGGGGAGAGCTTGCTAGGAGGAATCACAATGGCTTCGGATGGCGCAGCCAGGTGCACCACCTGATGGAGCATTGGGGCAGAAGTTGTCCCCTAAGAGATGACAGGACTGTTTGGTGGCTCACTCTCTATGCCAATGTATGGTCGTTATGGGAGAGCGGGGGGACACAACAACCGGATCTTTAGGAGGGAGTCGAGAGTTGTGGAGTCGGTTGTCTCCTTTGTGTATGATAGAGGGATGGGCTTAGCTCCTTTGTAATGGGAACTCCCTCAATTCTTCTCTTTTTGATTTGTTGGGGGGTTAGACTGACCCACAATATCTTGGTGTAGCCTTTTGTATAGGGATTTTTTTAGAGCTTTCTGACTATACTTGTATATCCCTTTTTTTCATTTAATACAAAAATGGTACCACCCACTTTCAAAAAAAAAAAGTTTCACATGTATCTTTCTTGGTTATCTAACATCAAAACAAAAATAATCCTAATATGAAAAAATAAGAGAGATATTTTTATTATCCGAAGAATGGATGCTTAATGATAGTAAATCAATTGTTTCAACAGAAGATTAAATATGAAGAGAGTGGGGTTGAAGTCTCATTATACTTCCAACCTAAAAGAGCTTACCAAATAATGATTGTGAAAAATTGGATTTGTTTATTCTACCTGAGGTGCAGTCTGTTGGGTTCTGTGTGCCCCCTCGTTGTCTTTGACAATGGTTTTGATGATTCCAATGTATTTGTGTTTTATGCTTAATGACATTTTCATGATAAACTAGCTCACATGTTGATATTCTGCTTTACAGGTTAGGATACTCTTGGGTTGACTGGCCTTAACAGTTCTCCATGTATATACTTGCATTTGGATGGCCAGCTTCACTGCTTTAACATAATATGAACATGTGTCTACTCATACTGGGTGTGAATAAGCTTGGTTGAATCATATTATGTAAGCTTTGGTTTTGTTGTGTTAGCTTGCATTAGAATGTGGAAGTTCAGTCTTCCTTGAATTGCAATCCATGTGTTAATTGAAAATAGCTTTGCCTTGGAAGACTCATTTGATCATTTGATAAGTGCTATCATTGTTTTAGTTAACCTTGCACGCATTTGAGTCATTGCATCACATTGGCATACTCTGCTGCATACAATGGTCTGTGCATCTATCTGTTGTATACTTGGGTCTGAAGCTGGTTGAATGTTAAAAATAGTCTTGCAAAGTTTTGTCTGCTTTTGTTTACATCAGGTTGCTGTAAGGATTGCATCAGTGCATTGGCCGTCACTGATCACTTAAAGTCTGTACAAAGTTCTGCATTGTTTGCATCGGTTAAGTCTGTACATCGCTGCATGCATTTCTTCAAGTCTATACATTTCATTTAGTGTAGCAAGTCTATACATTCTTTAACTCAGTTCGCAGCTGAGTCTGAAGTCTGTACAGCCTGTTCTTCGTACAAGTATGTACATGGTCTTGACATATGCACACATAAAGTCTATACATCCATCAGTTGATAGTTGGTCAAGTCTGTACACTCCTTGTGTATGCATCGTCTCACTCATCATCTTGTGCTGCATTGATCTAAGTCTATACACTGCACCGTCTCATTCATCATCTTGCAAAGTCTGTACAGTGCATCATGTGCTTCAAAGCATTTCCAAGTCTATACATCGCATGCATTACACACAGCAAGTCTGTACATCCACCGTCTCACTTAGCGTCTCTATGCATAATTGATTTGAAGTCTGTACAGCCCAAGTCTGTACATCCACCGTCTCACTTAGTGTCTCTATGCATAGTTGAGTTGAAGTCTGTACAGCCAAGTCTGTACATCCATCTGTCTAACTCAGCGTCTCACGCAAAGTCTGTACATTGCTGCATCAAGTCTATACATCGTGTGCATCTCGCTGCTAAGTCTATACACTGACCAAAGTCTGTACATAGCCACTTGTTCATACATATGTTAAGTCTATACATTGCATTTTTACCTACGTTCTGAACTGAGCAAGTCTATACATTCCTTATCTTTACCTACGTTCAGAACATCAAGTCTGTACATTGCCCTGCTTCAGGCACGCTAAGTCTATACAGCCTAACACTAAGTCTATGCATTGACTGTGCATTCATTTGTCTGGCTGCAGAACACTAAGTCTATACATTGCACTGTAGCATGCACGAACTCTAAGTCTGTACATTCGTTGCGTCCTGTGCATGCATCATTCAAAGTCTGTACAACCTGTGTTCACAACACAAAGTCTGTACATCGTTCTGCTTGCACAAACGCCAAGTCTATACATTGGCTTTGCTTGCACGACCTGAAATCTATACATTGTCCACTTGCAGCATTAGCACAAGTCTGTACAGCCTGTGTGCTTCATTCACAAAGTCTGTATATTGCTTCATGCATTGCACGAAGTCTGCACATTCCTCGCTAGCAAGTATGCCTAAGTCTATACATTGCTTCTTCATGCATTGCATGAAGTCTGCACATTGCTTGCACTTTTCCAAGTCTATACATTGCATACTTCTTCCTTATGCATCTGTTCACATCTCAAGACAAAGTCCATACATTCGCCACCATGCATTCAAGTCTACACAGTCTCCTGGATACACAGCCTGCACGCAGACAAAGTCTGTACATCCCTTCCAGGCATTCAAAGTCTATGCATTCTGTCGCATGCAGGCATTCAAAGTCTTTACACTCGTGCAGTCACTTTTGTACTCTGTTTCTTGGGGAGAAAGGCTCCTATGTGGACAGTACTGCTTGGCTTCCATTGGCTGTCCAATAGGAGGGCCTCGTACCTCGTTGCTTCGAGATCCGATATGCATAATGTTTTACACCTATACCCTTAAGGTTTCATCCTTGCCTTAGGTGTGGTTTAGAAAAGGGGCTTTCGTGTCTTTTGTTCTATATTCTAGCCCTATTTATACCCTGCGATCTCCATCGAAGCATGGAGGCATCCAACGCTAATATTGTTCTATCTGTTGCAGGGAGAAGAAAGGAGTGCCGCCACAAGGTGGATAGGAGAGGGCTTTGATAGATTCATCAGTTCAAGGTGTTTGTAGAAGCGATTGGAGCTTGGATTTGAAGGAACACATCTTGGATCTTCAAGAAGAAGGACTGGCTACTCCAACATCCTGCGAACTCAACTCCTCCAACCTGAACTTCAAGAAAGATATTCCAATAGCCAGTGGAAAAATGAAGGGGAAACTTTCTACATCTGTTATCCATTTCCTGATGATAGTCTTCTCTATTTACACACTGTTGTGAGCGTTATTGTATATCTTTTGATTTTCTCAAACTCAGAATATCTGTGTGTGTGTACGGACCTGTGTCTCCGTGTGGTTGCTGTGTCCGGGGTACGTTCCCCGAACGTGTGTGTGTGTGCGCTGCAGTGGCAGCGTCTTGGGGCCAGGCCCCGTGTGTGTATTGTTGCGGAAGCAGCGTGTGTGGTGTGGGGTTCGTCCCCGTGTTGCTACTTCGGTAGCGTGTAGTGAAGCCTCACCGGGTTTGGTGAGGGGTGGACGTAAGGAGCCCGTCGTGGTCCCGAACCACCTTAAAATCTCGTGTCTCGTGTGATTGCCTGTGTGTTTGATCATTTCTTCTATCTCCCTTCACAGGTCAACTTAGTAGGTTTTAATTCACTGCACATCACACCCTGCTGCATCTGCTATCCGTGTTAGAATTGTTCTTTAATCATTCTGTGTTTAGAATTAGCCGTGTGGGATCGGAGAAATCGAGAGAACTTTTTAGATCTCACACTTGATTAGGCTAATCAACGTAATTAATTTTGATTCAGTTGGAATACGTTAAGAAAGTTGTTAAAATCCGCAATCTGGGCAAGGGGACAATTCAACCCCCCTTCTTGTCCGCCATCTCTCTGGGCCAACAATTAGTATCAGAGCCTCGTCTCTGATTTTTTAGTCGACCTTGCGGTCGTTGAGAAAAGATCGTTTCATGATGGCTAGTGTAAATGTGCTTCCCGTCTTTGATGGTTTTGATTATTCCTTATGGGTTGGAAAACTTTGTGTGTGGATTACTAATACTGATCCGAAGCTTATGGATCTAATCACTCATGGTCCTCACAGTCTGCCCAAAAATGAACTAAAATGGACCGACGAGCATAAAAGAATGAATTCTGAAAATGTTTATGTTTTGAATGTTCTTAAGGCAGCAGTAAATATTAACAAATTTCCATTTGTTCCCAACTGCAGATCTGCCAAGGAAATCTGGGACGGGCTGATCGAAGCCCAAAAAGAAAATTGCAACGATGGTGACTGCTTGGTGGCAAACAATGACACTGAGCGTCAAAGTAAAGAAAGCACCAAGGTATCCTCTGACTCTAATTCTGATGATGAATTAAGCTTTGAAGAATTAATGGATGCCTATGATGACTTGCTTGATAGATACAAAGCACTAAAATCTGAAAACAGAAAAATGAAAAGGAAACTTGATGATGTTCCACATGTTAACTCTTCATGTGCAAAGTGCTTTGAAATTGAAAATGCTCGTGATGTTAATTTATCATGTACTGAATGTTTTGAGCTTAAGAAGTTGGCTGAAAGCCTGTTGCTTGAAGTCGATATGCACAAAGAAACCACTTCATGTTTAACAACTGAAAATAAAACTTTATTAGTAAAAATTTCATAATGTCAAAAAATTGAGAAAGATAATGAAAATCTGAAAATGTTGAATTCTGCCATGTCTGAAAGACTACTTTTGCTTGAAAAAGAGAAATGCATATCTACTGATGAGTCTGAAAGATTGAAGGAATTAAGAAAAGAAATTGAAAGCTTTAGGAACTTGAATGACGAATTTGAATCCAATGGAGCAATGAAGAAAATAGTTGGTGAAAATGTGAGTCCTCAAATGAATGAACTTGAACACACTTCTATGAACAAAAATTCATTTGAAAAACTTCAAAATGAAAACAGTGCTTTGTTAATTCAAATTTCATTACTTGAAAGTAAATTGGAAAGTCTTGAAAAGGCTAAGAAAGGAAAATGTGTGATCATTGATAATTGTGACAATTTGCATATTCTGGAACAAGAAATTGAAAGTCACAAAACAGTTAATTGCTTGTTGAATGAGAAAATTGTTTCATGTGAACAAGAGATTGCTAACTCTCATTTGCAAATCATGAAACTAGAAAATGAAATTAAGAGCGTGAATGAATCTTTGTCCTTGTGTGATAAAGAAACTGAAAAACAAAAAGATGTTTTTGAATGCTCTTGTATGCATAAAAAACCCTCAACTGTTAAACATACTCATGCATCAAGAAGAAGAAAAAATGTTTCATGTTATTACTGCGGAATATTTGGTCATGATATGTACGATTGTTTTTTGATGAAGTTTGATGATGATGAAGCTTTAAAATCAAGAATGAAAATGAATGTTGATTCTAAAAACCATGAGAAACCCACGAAGAAAACTCAGAACACTCACTGCTTTTATTGTGGGATGCATGGTCATGTTTTTGAAAATTGCTTAACAAAGAGAAATGATGATGAGTGGTCCTTCATGAAAAATATCTCTTGTCATTACTGTGGTGGCCTTGGACACAAGATGAACAATTGTTCTTTAATGGAAAATGATGAAAAGTTGTCCATGAAAAGAAACTCATCTCATTGTTTTTATTGTGGCCTGAATGGACATTCTATGGACGATTGTACTATGATGAGGGTCGATGATGAATGATTTGCTAGGAAAAATAGGAATTCATCTGCTCGTGTAAGAACTAACCCCTCGGGACCCAAGATGATTTGGGTACCCAAATCTCCAAAATGAGAAATCTGTTTTGTAGGGGTGCCTTGAAGAGGAAGAACTTGCTGATAAATGAAGGTTCTTCAAGGCAAAATAAAAGATGAGCTGATCTGATAAAAATCTTGGTATACTGTTTACTTTTGGATTATTCAACTCAGGTGAGAGGTTGAATTCAGAGAAAAACATAGAGCTTCTAATTACAAATCTTCTATCAAATTGACTGTCCATGCTTGTTAGTTTGCATGATTGTAAATTAAGTCAAATCTGAGTTTCATTTGAATTTTACACTACCTTTTGTTAACTTTGGTAGTCAGAAAGAAAATGGTTTGACTTTGAGAACTTACTTTGCTAAGGTTCTTTTTGAAAAATCTGGGTAGGTAAAATTTGAGCCTTAATGAAAAATGATTGAGTTCAAATTGTTGCAATTCCTGCTTTATTGATTAAGGCTAATTCTGAAATCATGAGATCTTGTGAGCTTCATGTTTAGAGGAGTTGAACACTCTTCATTCTTCACATCTTGTGAATAAATTTGGTTTTGAATGCTTCACCTTGGATATACATAGTTAGTTTTCGTACACATCTTCACTTTTGTTTAGCAAATAAAAATCTGATTTTTGAACGCTTTACACTGTACATAGAGTCCTTCATACTCTTACTTACTTTTTGCAAATAACAACTCACATGTGCATATATAGAACACATACTCAGCTTCATGATACTCATTGCACATATCATACACATCTTTGCATACTTTTGAATAGAAATAATTCTTCAAATCATCTTTTCAAGGTACATGCATATGCTTGCATATACTCTCCATGTTTGTGTGCTTAAATGCCATGATTATTCGGTATATAAAATGATGTTAGTGGAAGGTTGGATTATGTTCAGCCGGAAGCTTTCACTATGCGTGAGGTGGTCTTCGGACCTACGTTCTCCGCCACGTACCGGAAATCAACATGCTTGAAAACTTCAGTTCAGTGCTTGTTTGAATGTATATAATATACAGCCACTTTTTGACTTTTTCTATGACTCATCCCTTGCTAAATGAATTGCATTGATTTAGACATGTTTGTTACATGGCATATATTAAGGGGGATATTTTTTATAACCGTGCATACATTTAGGGGGAGACATTACTGTGTTGAGACTAATTCATCTTTAACATTCAACACAACCACCCACACAAATGCACCTTTTTGAGACGATGATTCAATCAAATAAGGATTACTATTTTCTACTCTACACTTTTAAGGACTTTTGATTCTATACATGGAAATCACATATCTCGTGAGGAAAAAGCTGTTTACCCCACCAAAAAGTCTTATAGTGGAACGTAGATCCGAGTAGCCGGGAATCCCCCCTGAAATAAAGGAGGAAACACGCGTCGAAAGGAGAAACTAATCTATATGAAAATAAGTGTGATTTGCCACCGAGTAGCCGGGAAGTGTCCCTGAGACAAAGGATACAACTCGCGTCGAAAAGTGTCTCATCCACATCATAAAAAGTGACGAAACTGAGTAACCGGGAATTGCCCCTGAAACAAAGGGCATGAGTCGTGTCAAAAGGTTAGTCACACCATTTATAGTACTTTAAAGAAAAAATTTGGGGTCATACGTAGCTACCAATAGTCGAGCATTGTGTTGAAAATGTATGGATGATAAGTACTTTACAGTGTTCTTTAGAAAATTTGATTTTCCATATTACCTTGAAATTCATTGCTCAATCATCACATTTGCACCTTGGGTTTGATTGTTTGAATGCTCCTTATGAATCAGTCGTCGTTCATGGTTACTGTAGTACTTTATTTATGTAAGCACGACCTTCTCGGTATTGTTCATGCACTACATGTTCAACGATCAACTGCATTATCCTTACACCCGTCCCTAATTGACTTGCATGAGTCTATACTTAACTATGCATGCTTGAGTGTCTGAATGCCTGATCTGTCTGTTCATAACATGCTTCATTTCATTTATATGCATCTATAGGTTATACTTGTATTTAACAGGTTCAATAACCCATTGTCTGTAGGTTTTTGTTCTTGACAATTGGGGAGAATAACGTACTCTTGAGCACTATGCACTCTGTGCATATTTAGTTTTCAGATTTTGCATATAGGATAGTTAATCATACACTTGTGCATAGTTCATTCATACTCTTCACTTACAGTTCAAAATCTGCTCGTTTGGACATAATTTCATCATCTTGCAAAATGTACATAGAGTCTCATTTTCTTGCTTGGAATTTGGTTTGTACACCTTGCTCCAGTAGAAGGTTCATTGCTGGGTTCGTGCGTTCATTTCTAATTCATTTTTGGAAGGTTCCCAGTTGCTTTTAAGTCCCCCATTTTTTTTGATAATGCCAAAGGGGGAGAGAACTTTGATTTGTCACAATATATTGTCATCATCAAAAAGGGGGAGATTGTTATGTTCTGTGCGCCCCCTCGTTGTCTTTGACAATGGTTTTGATGATTCCAATGTATTGTGTGTTTTATACTTAATGGCATTTTCATGATAAACCAACTCACATGTTGATATTCTGCTTTACAGGTTATGATACTCTTGGGTTGACTGGCCTTAACAGTTCTCCATGTATATACTTGCATTTGGATGGCCAGCTTCACTGCTTTAACATAATATGAACTTGTGCCTACTCATACTGGGTGTGCATAAGCTTGGTTGAATCATATTATGTAAGCTTTGGTTTTGTTGTGTTAGCTTGCATTAGACTGTGGAAGTTCAGTCTTCCTTGAATTGCAACTGTGATCCATGTGTTAATTGAAAATAGCTTTGCCTTGGAAGACTCATTTGATCATTTGATAAGTGCTATCATTGTTTTAGTTAACCTTGCACGCATTTGAGTCATTGCATCACATTGGCATACTCTGCTGCATACAATGGTATGTGCATCTATCTGTTGTATACTTGGGTCTGAAGCTGGTTGAATGTTAAAACTAGTCTTGCAAAGTTCTGTCTGCTTTTGTTTACATCAGGTTGCTGTAAGGATTGCATCAGTGCATTGGCCGTCACTGATCACTTAAAGTCTGTACAGAGTTCTGCATTGTTTGCATCGGTTAAGTCTGTACATCGCTGCATGCATTTCTTCAAGTCTATACATTGCATTTAGTGTAGCAAGTCTATACATTCTTTAACTCAGTTCGCAGCTGAATCTGAAGTCTGTACAGCATGTTCTTCATACAAGTCTGTACATGGTCTTGGCATATGCACACATAAAGTCTATACATCCATCAGTTGATAGTTGGCCAAGTCTGTACACTCCTTGTGCATGCATCGTCTCACTCATCGTCTTGTGCTGCATTGATCTAAGTCTATACACTGCACCGTCTCATTCATCGTCTTGCAAAGTCTGTACAGTGCATCATGTGCTTCAAAGCATTTCCAAGTCTATACATCGCATGCATTACACACAGCAAGTCTGTACATCCACCGTCTCACTTAGCATCTCTATGCATAATTGATTTGAAGTCTGTACAGCCCAAGTCTGTACATCCACCGTCTCACCTAGTGTCTCTATGCATAGTTGAGTTGAAGTCTGTACAGCCCAAGTCTGTACATCCATCCGTCTAACTCAGCGTCTCACGCAAAGTCTGTACATTACTGCATCAAGTCTATACATCGTGTGCATCTCGCTGCTAAGTCTGTACAATGACCAAAGTCTGTACATCGCCACTTGTTCATGCATATGTTAAGTCTATACATTGCATTTTTACCTACGTTCTGAACTGAGCAAGTCTATACATTCCTTATCTTTACCTACGTTCAGAACACCAAGTCTGTACATTGCCCTGCTTCAGGCACGCTAAGTCTATACAGCCTAACATTAAGTCTATACATTGACTGTGCATTCATTTGTCTGGCTGCAGAACACTAAGTCTATACATTGCACTGTAGCATGCACGAACTCTAAGTCTGTACATTCGTTGCGTCCTGTCCATGCATCATTCAAAGTCTGTACAGCCTGTGTTCACAACACAAAGTCTGTACATCGTTCTGCTTGCACAAACGCCAATTCTATACAGTGGCTTTGCTTGCACGACCTGAAGTCTATACATTGTCCACTTGCAGCATTAGCACAAGTCTGTACAGCCTGTGTGCTTCATTCACAAAGTCTGTACATTGCTTCATGCATTACACGAAGTCTGCACATTCCTCGCTAGCAAGTATGTCTAAGTCTATACATTGCTTCTCCATGCATTGCACGAAGTCTGCACATTGCTTGCACTTTTCCAAGTCTGTACATTGCATACTTCTTCCTTATGCATCTGTTCACATCTCAAGACAAAGTCCATACATTCGCCACCATGCATTCGAGTCTACACAGTCTCCTGGATACACAGCCTGCACGCAGACAAAGTCTGTACATCCCTTCCAGGCATTCAAAGTCTATACATTCTGTCGCATGCAGGCATTCAAAGTCTTTACACTCGTGCAGTCACTTTTGTACTCTGTTTCTTGGGGAGAAAGGCTCCTATGTGGACAGTACTGCTTGGCTTCCATTGGCTGTCCAATAGGAGGACCTCGTACCTCGTTGGTTCGAGATCCGATATGCATAATGTTTTACACCTATACCCTTAGGGTTTCACCCTTGCCTTAGGTGTGGTTTAGAAAAGGGGCTTTTGTGTCTTTTGTTCTATATTCTAGCCCTATTTATACCCTGCGATCTCCATCGAAGCATGGAGGCATCCAACGCTAATATTGTTCTATCTGTTGCAGGGAGAAGAAAGGAGTGCCGCCACAAGGTGGATAGGAGAGGGCTTTGATAGATTCAACAGTTCAAGGTGTTTGTAGGAGCGATTGGAGCTTGGATTTGAAGGAACACATCTTCGATCTTCAAGAAGAAGGACTGGCTACTCCAACATCCTGCGAACTCAACTCCTCCAACCTGAACTTCAAGAAAGATTTTCCAATAGCCAGTGGAAAAATGAAGGGGAAACTTTCTACATCTGTTATCCATTTCCTGATGATAGTCTTCTCTATTTACACACTGCTGTGAGCGTTATTGTATATCTTTTGATTTTCTCAAACTCAGAATATCTGTGTGTGTGTACGGAGCTGTGTCTCCGTGTGGTTGTTGTGTCCGGGGTACGTTCCCCGAACGTGTGTGTATGCGCTGCAGTGGCAGCGTGTTGGGGCCAGGCCCCGTGTGTGTATTGCTGCGGAAGCAGCGTGTGTGGTGTGGGGTTCGTCCCCGTGTTGCTACTTCGGTAGCGTGTAGTGAAGCCTCACCGGGTTTGGTGAGGGGTGGACGTAGTGTTAGTGTTGGTGTGCTACAGGCCAATTTCGGGTCGGGTAGGCCCAATAGTTGTACGATCTTGTTCATTATTAATAAAGTGGTGTTTGAGCGTAAATATGCGATTGTGTTACTTTACGTTGTCCCTAGGATATGTGGTTGTAAAGTCAACTCGAGATGGGATCTCGATTATGAGACTAACTTTACATGAACACATACCTTAAACTGTTCCTGGTTGGAGGGTAATCACTCAGGGACTTTGATTACCTATTAAACCATTACACATGATGTGTCAATGACCAGTCTCATGGTCATTGGTGCGGGGCACCAACACATATGTGTAGGTGTATGTCCTTGGAGGATGTGCACTGAACTGATCCGCTATTGGATCTTCAGATGGTTGATTATACCTAATGTCAACTGAAAATCCAACTGTCTTAGTAGCATCGTTGGTCCTTTGACCTGAGACATTGATCGGATCTTACACGAGGACTGGAATGGTTTAATTACTTGGCTAAGTGACTTTAACCATAAGTCATGAGTTGCCGAGTCATTAACCACTCCAGGATACGTGTGAAGATCGTCAATGGTCAAGAAGGGATCGCTCACTATCGGGTATATATCAGACAGTAAATGGGTCATGACATTGACGCTCCGTTAAATCCCTGGCCAGGGTTGTGTGAGTTCGTTTAGGACGGACGTCATACACTTTAAGGAGGTCATAGTCAAATGGCACGATCATGGGGTTTGACAGAAACTATACCCTCGATCGTACCAGACTCATAGAAGGAGCGAGGGATTATATCGATGCGGTAACTGTGGACTTACAGGTACCAGACAGGCTGGTTTAAACCCGATGTCGTCTAGGATCACGCGGATTTGTTTGACCCAACGTGATCAAAGGTTCGGAATAAATTAAACTATTCTTCGGCTCTAGTAGAAGCGAAGAATACGTTTAATTTATTTCTAATTGGGAATTAGAAGTTAATGGGTCTTAAACTAGAGTGACTATGGGCCTAGAGGATCACACACAATGGATTCTTGGGTGACGGATTATTATTATACAAATGTATGTATTATTTCTATTTAATTCCTTTTGGAAAGGAGTGTAAATGGAGCTTAATACATATGCATAATAGTAGATAGGATATATATATATAATTTTGGTCTTTTGGAGCCCTTTTAGAAAATGACCAAACTCTATATATAGCATCTTACGTGAGTTCATTCGAACTCTTCTCTTCCAACTCTTAGGCTAAGCAAGCATTAAGGCTTAAGAGGAGGATTAGCTCCTCCCCTTTCCTCCCTCTTGCTCTCTTTCTACAGAAGGTGAAAAAGGGCCGGGGAAGGTCATGTCGGGGAGGTACCGTCGCTGCGCAAGGGTCCGTGTGGATCTGCTCTACAGGTCGTACAGCTGTGCGGCTCGATATTCTACATCGGGCATCGCGGACAGCGTCGTTCGCGCAAGGTGAAACACGCAACCCGTAATTAGGGTCTTAGAAAACACCGATTAGAGCACAAATCTAGGATTCCATAGCACTGGGATCGGGCAAAATGAAATTTTTGTTATCCGTTGCATTGCCCGTAGGTGCTGTGCGAAACCTTACACGTAGGGAGCCCGTCGTGGTCCTGAACCACCTTAAAATCTCGTGTCTCGTGTGATTGCCTGTGTGTTTGATCATTTCTTCTATCTCCCTTCACAGGTCAACTTAGTAGGTTTTAATTCACTGCACAACACACCCTGCTGCATCTGCTATCCGTGTTAGAATTGTTCTTTAATCATTCTGTGTTTAGAATTAGCCGTGTGGGATCGGAGAGATCGAGAGAACTTTTTAGATCTCACACTTGATTAGGCTAATCAACGTAATTAATTTTGATTCAGTTGGAATCCGTTAAGAAAGTTGTTAAAATCCGCCATCTGGGCAAGGGGACAATTCAACCCCCCTTCTTGTCTGCCATCGTCTGGGCCAACACAGTCACAAGCAATGTGAATCTCTTACACCCGGATATGCACATTAAAACTGTTGGTGCTTTTCTACACCTAGTAGTAACTCCAAGTATGAATAATACAAAGTAAAATGTTGACATCATGCATGTGAATGTATAAAATTGTAAACATGTGATGGTAACCATAATGCTTCAGAGCATCAAAAGACAACAAAGTATACTTTTGAGCAGAAAACCTAATAAGCAGTTAGATAACCTAGAACGGGCTGGTGTTATGTATAAGAGCAAACTGTAGAAATTAAATACAGCATAAGCAGTAACAAAATTGTGAAGAACATTTTACCTCTTCAACCTCTTCTGCAGCTCTTATAAAGCTTGACACCAACATTTTTGCTTTACGGACATCTTCCTCTGGATATCCTTTCAAGCGCATGCCAATTTCACGATATTCACCCTCCTTCATTCTCTCTTTTTCTTCTTCCTTTTCACGATAAGCATGCCACTCCTTTGTTTTCTCCCTTTGCTGTGCTTGCCATTCCTTTCAAAGGGGAAAAGTCAATTTCAACCAGTCATATGGCAAGTGCCCAAGGGAATGGACTATGAAAAAAAGGACAGGACGCTCAAAGTAGTTTACATGGCCTACATAATACATCCTACCAATTATAGGAAACAACAGAATGACTCAGCAGGAACAAAGATAAACCCCCACAAATGTACTGATGGTTTCAGTAGCACAGCAGGCTGTATCAGTATGGAGCCTTTTTTGTTGGGCAGAAAAGCAAGAGAAATCATCTTGGATGAGTTACCAGCAAGATTCGCCGACTCGTACCATACCGGTGTGAGTCTGGCCGTGGTGGAATGCCCATTTTGTAAAAATAAAATTAAACTTAACTTTAAAAAATTGGGCTAAGAAAACTCAATGGGTATGGTGAATCTTTTACAAGCTTGAAAATCAACTAAAAAACCTTAAACTTAAATCTAAAAAATGAAATTGGACTAAAAACCTCAATGGCCCAATGGATCTTTTGCAAGCTTCAAAATGGGCTAAAAGCCTAAAACGCAACAAACTTAAATTTTCAAAAAAACATGGGCTACAAAACCTCAATGGCAATGGTGGCTCTTTTACAAGGTTCAAAATGGGCTAACAGAACATTGAACTTAAACAATATATATATGTTGCAAAAAACAAAACAAGCCCCAAATCGGAAAAGGACCGGTCTGAGTTTGGCCTGCCAGAGCATACCGCCAGGAACCCGGGTCGGACCAACCCAAAGGTTGGTTACTAGTTTGGCAACTTTGGCCAGCTCATAATCCACAGCTCATGGCTACATTGGAATCAACTTTGGACATAGAGTTACTGATTGAGTAGCATAGTAGAACGAAGCACCTTGGACAGCAGTTAGTCGTTTTGCAACTTTAGCCAACACGGAATTCAAGCCTCTTAGTTCACAGTTAACTTTGGGCATAGTTAAACTGGCTGAAAGAAACTTGCTGCCTAAGACAACCTTTAGACATGGCAAAATCAAAGCCAATTTGAGAAAATATGCACTTATCTAGTGGATAGGTTAAAGGGTGTAAAGAGAGAGTTGACAAAATTCTAATAGAATCAAAAAGACATATCTTGTACATGTGTTGATCCAGTACTCATACAGCCCTATCCAGTACAATCACAAAGCTAAAGCAGCTATTGGTGAGATCCTATTTTCCCCCAAAATTTGGGTTTATAAGGTAAGGATGCAGCAAGGTGTAGAATGCTGTGGGAGAGTTAAAGGCTCCAATGTGTTTGCTTTTGTGTATGCATGGATGCAGTCTGAGTGTTGACGAAGAGTGTCACCTAGTATACTTGATAACTGTTTTGACTTTTTGAGTATATAAAATCATAGTTCCTTATTTGTTTGCCCTTGAGGACTATCTTTTTGTTCTTAGTAAACATAATCAATTGATTAAACAAATGAACAAAGTTGCAAAAAATTAGGACCCCTTTGGGAGCACTAGAGGCGAGATATTTTTCAAAGGCAGGTTATCTCACTCACAAATCTAGGCTATTAGCAAATTGCTATGCCACTTTCCATGTCCTGAAAACAGACTTAAAATACTTATCTTCACCAATTTTATGCATGTCAGAATTATAAACAACTTTTTAAACCCAGAAGCCTAAAGACAATGCATAAAATTTTGCACAAGGGCCTGTGCAAGATTATGCAAACTTCAGATGTACCTTGGCTTGTGGAACCAATCCAGTTATGAAGATCAAGCATATTAGAGTATGAATTGGAAACAACTGTATCCTTGAATCAAGTCAAACCTCGGAGAGAGAGAGAGAGGCACACCACCGCTACCACCACCCGGAAGCTTAGAGGCATCAACTAAGTTTCACTTATCAACATTGACACGAGGTGTTGCGACCTTCCAGGTCTAACCTCAGACTCTCTTCAAGAACGGTAGATCTGTCGGAGTCGACAGCGATCTGAGCAGCCTTCTTCTTTCCAGAGACGGCCGGAGCAGGAGGAACCGCACCATGAACGCCCTGTGAAGAGGAGGGAAAGGGAGCAGAGGAGGGAAAGAGAACCACAGCAGAAGGGAGTACAGATCTGGGAAAAGGAGCAGAGGGAAGAGGGAAAGGGGATCTAGAGATCAGAGAAGACATGGAGGAAGGGGAGATCAGATTTCTGTAGAAAGCAAATGGCAACAACAATTGTTCTCTTCTTGATTCTTGTTACAGAGTTGGGTTTGCTGAGCCTATTTATAGAATCGACCCTGGCCCAAATGACATCAAAATTCACCATAAATTTCCCCCAAATCCCAATTACAATTAATACATGAATTTCCCTTTTCAGTGTTTTCACATATCGACTATCCAACCGTCTTCGCCTATCATTGTCTTCATGTATCTGCCATCACAATCTCGCGCGGCTATCATCTTCGCCTATCACAATCGACTAAATATAGATGGAGCTATCTCACTCTCCCACCTCGACTATGTTGACGGAGCTAACTCCCGAGGCTATGTTAGTCGACTATCCCAACCTTCAAGAGCAGCTATCATATGCACATATCATCGCCTATCTTTACACATCGACAATCACAACGCATATCGTCGTCTTCTTCACATATCAACTACTCCCCCCCGGGAGAACAACCTCACCCTCGAGGTTGGCTTCTGAAAAAAAAAAGCTTTATTGAAGACTGCATAATCTATTCGGGTCGCTTCGTAATCAAGAGAGTTCCATAGCCTGCGTTGGTCTTCAAACTTCAAGTCACGTAGCAATAGGTGGCGGCTTAGGTGGTGGGTGACATCGTAAAACAATTGATGTGACCAAATTACAAATGGGACTAGTAATGTCCTCCATGAATCCGAGATAATCAATTTTTGGGACTTCAGCTTTGACAAAATCTGTAGTTTTCTTTTGAACATTCTCATGCTGCAAGGAAAGTAATGCTGGTGATAAGACACGAATATTGGTAGATGAGAGTAGCTCCCGTGTCGGACAAATATGAGACCTTAAGGATCTATCATCATATAATGCAGCAGCCATCTCCAAAGGGCAACCAACGGTAGTAATAGCAGCAACAACAATTTCTGTTGTAGACTCAGTTTCTGATTCAATTGAGGAGTCTAATAGCACAACAACATTCCCAGATTTGGCCATAACAATTTCTCGTTGGTCCTCAGTCACATTCTCAGGAAAATAGCTACTAAAACTTGTAGCACGGCAGGAAGAAGTCACGTGAGAATTGTCTACATCCCCGGGAAATGAACAAACTGAAGAGGAATCCATATCAAACTTTCCCGGATATCCCACTGCATCAGAAGGAATTAGAGTTTCTGGATTTGCCAGAGCAAGAACGTCAACTGGAGCAGATAATGAAGGAGAAGATGGGGTGCGATCTACACACTGTTGAAGCAGTGAAGTCAGAGGAGAGAAATTGAGTTTACTAGCAGTTTTAAGATCATCAACAGATCCAAGAACAAGAAAATCTGGAATGCAACTGGAGTTAGTGGTCGGACATGACCTAGTGACACATGGATCTTGTGGCTGGATAACAGGACCAAATCTGGTCCCCATATGAGGGTTGATCCCTTCGTCGCAGCCAAACTTCACCTCCATTGCAGCAAGTAACTGATCCCAAGTTCTGAATTGATGTTCTTTATATAGAAAGCAATACTATCTCATTGCTCGATCAAGAAATGCATACTGAACATGTAAAAGCATATTTTCTTGACTTAACTGATAATATCTGAAATATAAATCCGCCTTATATCTCCAATCCTCAAACTTCGTTCCATCAAACATTGGCAGTTCCAGGGGCTTGGGACGGGCTACCGGAAAGGTAGGAGGAGTGTGTGAAAGTAAATCATGCTGGTTGGTGTGTGGTGCAAGAATTGGTTCTGGAAGGACCGGCGGATGAGGCAGAATCACAACAGGAGAAAGCCAAGGCACAGCAGAATCAGAAACCAGTACTCTGTGGACCACCTTTTGTGCTAATTGATCTACTCTTGTAGACAAATCATAGTGGACTGCGATACTGCTTGTTGTACCGTCTGTTGAAGAGATTGCTGGAGAAGCCTCAATTCGTCCGGCGTCATGGATCTGGAAGAGGTGGAAGTGGCCAAGGAGGGCTCAGACACCAATTTGTTAGGATCGCCCGGTTCTAACCTCAGACTCTCTTCAAGAACGGTAGATCTGTCGGAGTCGACAGCGATCTGAGCAGCCTTCTTCTTTCCAGAGACGGCCGGAGCAGGAGGAACCGCACCATGAACGCCCTGCGAAGAGGAGGGAAAGGGAGCAGAGGAGGGAAAGAGAACCACAGCAGAAGGGAGTACAGATCTGGGAACAGGAGCAGAGGGAAGAGGGAAAGGGGATCTAGAGATCGGAGAAGAAATGGAGGAAGGGGAGATCAGATTTCTGTAGAAAGCAATTGGCAACAACAATTGTTCTCTTCTTGATTCTTGTTACAGAGTTGGGTCTGCTGAGCCTATTTATAGAATCGACCCTGGCCCAAATGACATCAAAATTCACCATAAATTCCCCCCAAATCCCAATTACAATTAATACATGAATTTCCCTTTTCACATATCGACTATCCAACCGTCTTCGCCTATCATTGTCTTCATGTATCGGCCATCACAATCTCGCGTGGCTATCGTCTTCGCCTATCACAATCGACTAAATATAGATGGAGCTATCTCACTCTCCCGCATCGACTATGTTGACGGAGCTAACTCCCGGGGCTATGTTAGTCGATATCCCAACCTTCAAGAGCGGCTATCATATGCACATATCATCGCCTATCTTTACACATCGACTATCACAACGCCTATCGTCGTCTTCTTCACGTATCACGAGGGCATGAAAGTATCTATATGGATGGGGAAAATCACATGCAATCCCCAGCAAAGGAACCTGACGTGTACATGCCAGACCTAGCGAGCGCACTGTAGCTGAATCCATAAACCCGCTGCCGTCTGGGATCATGCTCAGTTCCCCACACAAACACGAGCTATGTTTGATCAAATAACATACAGATCAAAGACCGAACCCACAAATTTAGACAATTAGCAGACATCCTCCTGAGCGACGCAGATATGCTCGACGAAATGACGAAGAAAGTGTAACCGCTCCCGAAAAAGCACCATCAAAAACATGAAGATCGGCGAGACAGAAAAGGCAACGAGAAACCGAAGCAAGAACCGGCAGAGTGCAGCCACAAACAGCTGGGGAAAAAAAAGGAAGAGAGGAATATAATCTCAAAGCCCCGGAGGTCGAGTACCTCGTCGTGGAACTCTGGGGGGAGCCCAGCCTCTATACTGGCGTCCTCTACTTTGTTATTCCCCGACAATGACGCAGCTGCGAGGAACAGAGAGACCGAGCTGCTTAGTAACAACGAGAGTAGGTGATACGCAAGGACAGGAGAACGCAGGTGAGGATGGAGGAGAGAGCGGGGGACCTGCTCGGAGACGAGGGATCCCTTTGGAAAGGCGTGGTGTGGGGAAGAGCAGGGGCTTTCTGCCGCGCGGTTGTCGGCTGGATGCAGGCGGCGGTGGCGATGGCGGGAAGGGTTGGAGGCAGAGCGGCTGCACCGGAGCTCTCGCCCACATAGCGGACGGCGAGATGGCAGCGGGTACTGGCAGTGGCGTGGCAGGGGCCGCAGATGCCGCTTCGAAACATTGAAGTCAGGGTCTTGTGTGCGACGATAAAATGATGGTTCTCGTCGAGACCAGACCGATTGTCGGATCTTCTCTGGACCGGCGGACTCGAACCTCCGGACTAAAACGGGTTCGGATTACTAAGATACACGATTGTTCTTGTCATTGACTAATTTGATGGAGTTTAAATTAATAGGATCTTTAAAAAGGTTAATTCCATATATACCTTCCTTAAATACAAAATACCAAAATTATTATTCTTAGTTGTCGAATATCATGTATAGTATCCTTAATTCGTTATTACCAACTTTAAAACTACTACTAAATGACAAAATTGGGTTGAATGTTAGGAATATTTGCATCATTTAACAACAATTTATGAAAATTTTGGTTATCAATGATGGTATATACTTGATAATTGAGGATGGTAATTTTTATATTTTATGTGTACCTAGGGTAGGGTATATATGAAACTATTTTTTATAAGTAATCAAATTGAATTAACAAAATAAGAATGTTTATAGAGCTAGACAATGCTCGGATAGGCCCGAGATACTTACCTACTTACCTATGAGCATATCAATGGTCAATCATGACCACACAATCCGTGGACTATGATTCTCGTACATGTCTCCAAATTCAAAAACAAAGGGCCATGACCACACAAGTCATAGACTATGACTCTAGAAGGACCTCTTTGATCAAGCAAGTCATGGACAAATAGGATAAAGAGAAAGTAAGTGAAGACAATATTAGGATATAGAAATGAATTCTAAGGATAAACCTATCGAGAACTTTTAAGAATCTTGTATATTGTTTAGCCATCCGCCAAGTGAAAAGTTGAACATAACGTAATGTGTACTCCATTAAATGGACCTTCATCCTTATAGTTATATTTGAAAGTACTTATATGAGATGTTAGGTACAGATAAATCTCATAAATGTCAAGTTCAAAGTAACACAATTCGCACATCATCACAAGAATATAAGTCTTAGTAGAAACCGAGCATAGAGCATGGCACGTCAAAGTAATAACGAATATCATTTGCCAGAGTTTAACCATATGAAAAAGAAATGCAATGCCATATCATACTGAGGAATCTATAAAGAATCTCTGCCTCCCTTATCGTGAACTACCTATGCCCCTACTTGGAGTCCATGTAATGTCTCTGGTCTGCCAGTACATGGAAAAGAAGGTGCACTTGTTGCCCCTTTCTCTCAAAACATACGACACAACATTCCTTCTAAATCTACCAAACTATGCTTATGAGGGCAACCATAGTCAATTGAGTGAGAACCCCTTTAGTGTTGAAGCAATGTCTCAAGACCTCTAACTCTTGAGTGATGGTGGTTGTAAGCTCTCAGGTAAAATGATATCTAGTCAGCTTGCTTCCAAACCCATTTTGTGTAAGAGCAATCAAAGAAGAGATGATCATTACTTTCCTCTATCCCGTGACAATGAACACGTATGCTAGCCAAGTAGATTCCTTTCTTCTTTATCTTCTCCACGGTGGGAAGACACTTTAGGTAAGCCTACCATGTGCATAGCAAGAATCTTTGGGAGGTAGTCCTATCTCAAATCTAATCATGCATGAGCCCCCAAGTTTTGGTGTTTCACTGTGAGTTGTTCCCAAACATATTTAGAGGTGAAGTTCACATTATTGTAATTCCAGACTATAATATCCCCCAAAAATGAAGACATTAAATATTCATGATTAAGAAGTCTAAGATTTATTTATCTATTTATTTATTATGTTATGAATGCTAAGTTCCTCAACTTGGTGGACGAGAGCTAGATGGAGCGAAAGTAGATGGAGGGGTAAGAAGTTAGACGAAAAGAGGAAGACTTAGACGAAGGGAGATAGATGATGTTCTGCCTTAGTGAAAAGAGATAGACAATGTTCTACCTATGTGAGAAGCAATTAGATGATGACGTGACCGGGAGAGTTAGATGATATAAAAGTAGACGAAGTATCGTCTAAGTCGGAAGCATTTGACGAAGCGGCCTATTAGACAATTTGTTTATGTCATCTCCAAATAGATGATATCTTGATAGATTAGATGATATATTGAATAGATAGACGATAAAATGAGAGATTAGATAATATATTGAATAGATGGGCAATATATTGAAGAGTTAAATGATTATTGAGAGGTTTAATATTAGTTAACTGTCAAAATAAAGTTGGACAACATGATCATCAATAAAGGGAATGTGCGACAAAACTTAGACGGTGCAACCAGGGAGACAAACTAGTCAATGACAGTAGATGACGCCCAGTAAATAACAAAAGTCTTAGAATGTTGACCGTGTCAAATTTCCCCTTGACTTAAATAATGCTGAGACCTAACAATACTAGATTTTTTACAAGATTTAGGGTGAAATGACCAAATGAATATAAGAGAATGGCAGGACATGGAGAAGGTATGCATGCATGGGAATGGTCTAACATTTGACTTTGCACGTAAGTGTGTCATGGAAGGGGGAGACCCTAACCAAGAGCAAAGGGAGAGTCATATAGATCTCACTCTTTTAATTTCTCTTACACATGTCCTTCTCATTTCCTTGACTTCCTGCACTCCCTAGAGTGTTCTTGTGAGAATCTTGTTATCTTATAGTGGTAAGTCTCTCACGAGCTTCTCAAATCACTATCTAACTTCTTCTCTTTTCTTGAGAATCAGTTCCATGTTCCTCCAACCTCTAATTCTTATGACAAATAAGGATGAGAGTAGGACGAGCTGTGTGGGGAGGGTAGAAGGCTCAGAGTTTCAGGCTTATTTGAAGTATGATTTATAGGCACAAATTAGGCACGAACCTTGCACCTACTTTCTTTGAGCTATGTTCTAAGCATTTCCCCCAAAAAGTACGGACTGCATAATATATGTTCAGATCAAGTTGAGACTCATGTATTAACGTCTTTAAGTTTTCTCTAAAATGTTTACGAAGATTTCCATGAATGATAAGATACGCAGCAACTAGGATAAGTTAATAAGGCTCAAGATGAGTTTCATGTAAATATGTAATGAACTAAGAAAACATGTTATATCACGTATAAGTCTATGGGTAAAGTCATTACTAAGAATAATAAACCTTACACTGCATGAGTATAGGGCGATGCGGACAGAAGTTCCACTGCATGTCACGATTTAACATGAAATCAGACCTTATCGCTTAGTTGAGCCATATTTTTTCCCTGGAACCCCTACTGAAATATGCAAAAGAAATGGTTACCTGGTAAAAAGGGCTACTCGGACTACGTGTTTTAGAGGGGAGATCCGATGTGGGAGCCACCCGTAGATGCAGCCGTCCAAAGCATGAAGTTATCATTGCATATTCTTTCTGTCGTTAACTTATGATCCATGTTTCATGCTTAAGCTTTGATTAGTCAGGTTAATATGTTGAAAATGGGTGTAAGCTCCATGATATGATTTAGAGCTAGGCCTGTCCCAAAGCCAAATATTAGCCCCCAACTTTTGGTGTTTCTCTCTAAGTTGTTCCCAAACAGATTTAAAGGTGAAGTTCACATTGTTGTAATTCCAAACAATCTTGTCTGAACCATTTCTCTTAATTTGGATGGTGACGATAATGGGCTAGAGAGCAATCATATATAGAGAAGTGACCGGAGGTAAGGTATAATGACCATCATTGATGAAATAGGAAATAGTCAAGTCTTTAGGTGCATCAAGGTCATGTATAATCCTATTTCCATAAAGGTGGAAAATGCTTTTGCCATTGACCCATGGGTCGTACCACATGCTGGTAGAGCTCCCTATGGCAATATAATAAGTCAAGTGGTCTGTGATCTAGGTGCACTCCTATAGCATGCCCTTCCATACCACTAAGTGGTAGGGTCTTATTTTGGTTGTCTAAATGTTCTCCCTAATCAATTATTTCTGATTCACCGAATCATTCCACAAGGAGGAATGTCCTTGCAAGATGTCCCTAAGTTGCTTAGCTAGACAAGTTTTATTCCAAATCAGTCAGTTTACGCAGCCCCAAACCTCCTTCATCATTGGGCCTATAGATGTGATTTCACTTAATCATGTGCACATATTAGTTATCAGAAGACCCATCCCATAAAAAATTGTCGAGAAGTCCTTATATTTATTCAATTAGCTCTGTAGGAAGTAGAGAAGTATTTAACCAATAAATTGAGTAAGAGGATAGGACATAGCAAATGAGCTCCAACCTCCTAGCCTTAAACAACAATCTAGTTCTTCAAGAAAAAAAATATTTTTTTGATTTTATCCATAATGGTATGATAGTGGCTTTCCTTTACAACCATAGAGATTAGGGAAAGTCCAAGATAAGGAACATGAAGCATGCCCTCAAACACACCTAGTCTATTAATGATATCCTATTTGGACTTAACACCCTCACCCAAGTAGACTTAATTTACTTTTTGCACAGCTGATTTTTAGACTTGAGACATCTCCAAACTCATGCAAGATGCTGGAAAGTTTGTGGACGGAAGAAATGTCATATTGTAGGAAAATAATAAGATCATCCGTAAAGATAATATAAGAGACTGAAACAACACCCACACAAGGAAATTTGATCTCTCCTCTGACCATAGCACCTTCCAACACACATGTTAAGCCTTCCATGACAATGGTAAAAAGATAATGAGATAAGGGGTCTCCTCGTCTAATATCATTTGTGCTATCAAAAAAACTATAGGAGAGCCATTAAAAAAGGATAGAGAATCTCGTGGCTTCAAGACAATTATGAATCCAGTAAATTCACTCTTGAGTGAAAGCCCATCACATGCAACATATAATAAATGGATTTTCTATTGACTAAATCAAAAGCTTTCTGGAGGTCAAATTTGAGATAAATTATTTTCCCTTTAGAGGAGTGAGTGTCCCTTGTAGACACGCCAAAATTGACGTTACTATGAGTATATCTCATATTGCCCTGCGATGTCCTAATTTGACCCTCAAATCAACTTTGTTTGAGTGGTTTTCCCCACTTTTCTTGGATTTCTCCTTTTTTCCTCCCTTTTCTTATTTTCCCTATTTTTCTAGATTTTCTGAACATTTTTCTCTATTTTTTGAAATTTTTCCGAATTAACGACTTGAAGAGGGGCGTGATTTCATTTTAAGAAAATAAAAGAAAATTGATGCCACTTCCATCAGGCGTCAATTGCACTCAAATTCCCATTTTTCTGGATTTTTCTTAGTATTTTTCGGATTTTTTTTGGAATTAACGACTTAGCATGAGACGTTATTTTGATTTTAAATAAAATAAAAATAAAAAAATTAGAATTCACGACATGGTTGAGGGCGTCACTTTTCAAATTAATTTTTTTAATATTATTTTCAACCCCATTTGAGAGATGATTTGGTGGCTTTCCGGGTGTCAGAAAAATACGTAAAAATAGTCATTGGAATCAGGACAGTGTGATGCACCACCACCTAAAAAATGGGAAAATAATATTGAGGAATAAAAAATGGCCCTGTTTTGAATATTTTGAATTCACGACCCTAAATCGGACGTCAATTTAATTGACGCCCGAGCACATGGTCGTCCATTCTTTTTGGCTTTTAATTAACGACGCTGTGTAAGTCGTTATTTTTAATTAACGTCCCAAGTCCGGTCGTCATTTCTATTGCTATATTTTGAGATTTTGAATCCAACCAAAATTTATGTTAAATTATAATTAACGCCCCTCCTCAAGTCGTCACTTTTTAAATTGACGTTTCCTCTGCGTGCGTCTTTTTTAAGAAGCGATCGTCTCTGGGTCGTTAATTCTTGTTGAATTCTGAACTTTCCCATAACATCATTCTTTCCTCGTTTTGAGCCCCTTTTAACTTCGGAATGGCTTTCCATGATTGGAGGGACTCCTTCCCATATTGGACTCTTGCCCATTCTTATCTTTCCCTAATCCAAGGGTCTGCCTTATTAATAGAGCCCTGCGGCTCTGTTAATCGGATTCCCCCTCCCCCTTTCTCTCTGCTTCCATTCCTCTGCTTTCAGTTTTTTTTCTTTCTAACAGGTTGCTGCTGCTGTTTCTGGCCGAAGGAGAAGCTGCTGCGCATCAATTTTCATCATCCCAAAGCTTCCTCCCCATTGAGCATCCAAAGGCCAAAGAAGCACAGGCCCCTGTCCTTTTTATTTTTCTGCTTCTTTTTATCTTCATTAGTTCATACGCATGCATCCTAGTTATTCCATCTTCTGTTAATCCTTTATCTCAACCACGTTGAGACTTCCTCACAGTGCAACCTTTGCACGCTTCTTATTTATCATATCATTCATCATATCGTATCCCACCCTTTTGTATAGGGGTTTAGGGGCAACACCCACAAAGTGTGTTCTAATCTATGTTTTTCATGCTCATCTTTTATGAACTTGATGCTACACTCACCTTGGTTCTAATCCCTATTTTTATTGGTGTTTGTCTTTGATCTTTGCAAGGGTAATCAAAGAAGAACTCTCTTTATCGGTCGGCCGATTGGAAGAGAAGGAAGCACTCACAATTCCCTGCTCTTTTAAAGGTATTTTTCGCGATCCCTCCTTCTTCTTATTGTCTATATCCTTTGAGGCCCTCGCGTCTCTGGCGATCACTCTCCTTATTGGCACCTCGTGCTTCGTTCATGTCGTCATTCTTTTATTTTTAATTGTTCTAAGTGGATTTCTTAGAATCTACAAATTGGCGATCACGGTGGGACCTCCTTTTGTTCTTTTCGATTACCCTTTCCTTTAGGCACCCACGTGTGCCACCTCCCTTTTGCACCCACGTATGCACCTCCTTATTAGTGCTCCACCTAGCACACTCCTTCTGGCTCCCTTTACTCCCTATGTGATTTGTTAGTTTGTTAGATTTCTTTTTTTATAAATTCTATTTATCCTAAAAAAAATGATGAGCATGTTACATTTCATGTTGTTGATTGCCATGATATCGTAATTGTGAGTGTCTTGCTTTTTCTTTACTATGGGTTTTATTCTTGTCTGAGATTTTTGGCCGGTGGAGGGGTTTTGGAGACAGTGGAATTAACGACCCCCTCAGAGGCGTCGTTTTTAAGAGTAACGCCTTTACTCAAGGCGTCATTCTTATATTTAATACCTTCTGAGAAGGCGCCTTTTTGTCCCGTGAAGAATTGACGCCCACACCCCTGGGCGTTCATTGATTGGCCAGCGCCTTTTACCCATGCGTCTTTTTATTTCGAGCCCTTGCACATATTGTTTTGACGCCCCTACCAGAGGCGCCTCTTTCAAAAATTACTCCTCACACTAAGGCGTCTCTTCTGCCACAGTCGACAGGGCTTCACAGAGTAGCGTCAACCACCCTGTCGCGTTCTCTGATTGTAGCGACTTTCACCAAGTCGTCTCTTTTCTGGGTGTCAACAGAAACTTATTTTTGTCTATTCGTACTGATTGATTACATCTGTTTGATACCTGCTTATATTATTTTGCATCCATGTGCATTGGTTTGGGAGACCTCCTCTCCCCACATCTTTAGGAGCCACACCCACTCTTGGTGAAGGAAGGACCCTCCATTGAGCATTCCGTCTCTTTGGACCGGAAATTCCTAAACCAAGCCTCCGTAAGTCCCCGCACCCGTGGATTCCCTCACGGATGCCGGGCAGGTTGTACCTTTGAAGTCCCGGGTTTAGTTGGCCTACGCATGGTGAGAGAGGGTTCCTAGTTGGCATCGAAGTTAAACCTCATTTGAAACTAGGTTCACCCCTTGAGTGAGCATATCTATTTGCAAAAGTCATTGATTCACCAAAGTTTAAGTAAAGCAAAATCACTATTCCAACCTGTGTGCTTCTTTGCAAGTTATTTTTGCTTGAAACATTGATTGCATAATGGCTTACCATGATAAGAAAACTAACATGTTTAATTCAATTCATGAGGATGCACAACCGTGCACATCTTATAATCCTCAATTTCAACATGTTCATCAAAATTCTCGCCATATCTTCAAGGGACCACATTCTCATTCTTATGGTCATGCCCGGCCCATGGGCAATGTCCAATCTTATGGCCCCCCTATTCAATCACGAGCCGCTATTCCCACAGGACCGTCTCCTCCTAACGATGAGAAGGTCTCCCAAATCTTGCATGCATTAGATCATCTCACCCCTCAACAAATCCAAGCCCTTAAGGCCGTTGTTGAGGGTGCATCTCATTCATCGCATTCTTCTCATTCTCCTTCCAATCCTACACGGGTGGCCCATCACCCACTTCCCCCTTCTACTCATATTCATAATCGGGTAGCCCATTACCCATCTCCTCCTATTCACACTTCTCCTCCTTATATTCCTCCTCCACCACGGCCCCAAGGCCCATTTATTTCTTGCAATCCGGCCCATCCGGGTTCTTCTACGGGTCATCCCATTAATCCCCTTCCACGGCTTTCTTATGCGGCCCCTCCTTCAAGGCCCTGCCAGCCCTCTGTTGCTCAGGTCACACCCCTTCAACAAACTCTTCTTGACAATGTCACTTTGATGGAGGAACAATTAAAGAGGGTTACGAGCCCACGGCCTACTCCTCCTACTCCAGTCAATCCCCTTCATGCTGCTTTGAATAACATTACAAAGATGGAGAAAGAATGGAAGGATAGGAGGGATGACTATGGCATCGGCGTTTCAAGCAAGCAGGAGCCGGCAATGGATGAATTTGAGGCATATGATGATGAAGCTCTGCAGGCACCCCTTCCGAGTTTCCTTCGCTTCCCTCTCCCTCCACTACCATTCGATGACCCCCTGCTCAGGACGAAGCCACCGTCCCCAATCCAACCCCTGTTTCCGAAACCTCTTGGTGTTATGACGATGGGTCGATACTCCAATCGCCCACGTTGGCACACCATGAGTCTCATCCCACTCCTAATACCGCTCGCCCCGTTCGGCGCTTTCTCTGCACCAAACCTCTACCTATTAAGCCTTTAGCCTCCACTGAGCCCACCATCGAACCTTCCCCAATTAACCTCCCATTACCACCACCTCAACCTTCCATTATCCCTTTAACACCAAAACCCACTTTGCCTATTCCACCACTTAACCTATCACCCTTACCCGCGGCTAATCCTGAGAAGGATCCATCCTTTTTTGCACTCGAGCCAACCCCGGCTGCTTCCGAGCAAAGGGAGAAGCTCGACGTGTTTGAACCTCCGTTTCCACTCACCTTTTCTCCAACACCTTCCCCTATACCTCCGTTATTCTCGGAGCCTTCCGCCTTCCGCCTCACCTCCCCTTACTACTCGAAGCGGGTGTCCTTCTACAAGTATTTGTGCCGAGGATAATCCGGAGCCGGGCAAGAAGAATTTGACCGTGGCTATGCCGTTCAAGATGCAAGAGTTTATTTGTCGGATGTCAATCCGGGTTATTGTGCTAAGCACGATTGAAGAGGCCAAGTCGCCGCCACTGCTCGCCAGAAGAAAATGCCAAGCGTTGAGGCCACCCAAGGGCCGGACAGGGCACCCCTTGTTCCAATTTTCCAATCTTGAATCTATTTTTCCATACAAGGGGCGAATTCCTATTCCATTTAACACTCTTTATACGCCACGACCCCTGGGCAACACGATGCTTCATGTTCTAACTCTTCAACTCCCTCACATTATTGTTCTTTGCCCTCAAAGGGAGTTGTCATTCATTGTTGAAGCTTATCATGGGCTCGTGCTTTATCCATTGGGCCAATTGGTCATACACTTTCACTACCATGGAGGGGCAGTTATCTTGGGGCTAAGGGGCCTTCCACTATTTTATCCCCCTTCCATTCAACTCCGTCCATGTTCTTGTCTATCGCTAATCCTTCATGGGCCACTCCAGGGGTAAGGAGGAGGATCTCATCCTCTCGCCCTTCATGTTCTTTGCATCTCATGCATTCACTTCATTCATTGCATCCATTGCATTGCATTCGCATGCATTTACACTTCTTCTTTCCTGGGTTTCCAAACCCGTATCTTCCCCGCCTTTCGGTACCTCCGGATCTTTCTCTTTTCCCTGGGCATCATGCCCTTTCTAATTTTATTCCTCCGGAACCTCCGGATCTTTCTCTTCCCCTTGGGCATCGCGTCCCCTGGTATCTCCTCCTCCAGAACCTCCGGATTCTCTATCTTATTTTCTCTATCTTCTTTTGGGGCACCCCGACCCTTCTGATTCCATTCATCCGGAACCTCCGGACCCTCCTGACCCTTTTCATCCACTCTTTCTTCCTGGGCACCGTGTCCCTCGGTATTTTTCTCCTCCGGAACCTCCGGACCCTCCATCTTTCTTCCGATTCATCTTTCTGCTCCTTCGGATATCACATCCTTCATTTTCTTCCTCCTCTTCCATCATCTTTTTCCCTATTTCTTCCCAGGGCACCGCGTCCCTCGATATTTTATCCCTCCGGAGCCTCCGGATTCTTCTTCCGCTCTTGATTCTCCTCCTCTGCCTCCGAACCCTCCAGATCCGCCTCTTTCCATCTATCAATTTCTTCTTCTAATTCCTCCTGATCTCGGGTCCGACCCAACTTCTTCCACGTCTACTGCTGTGGGCAGCTGCCCTTTCTCCCACTGCTTCCGAGACTTTAGTCCTCACTCTTCCTGCTAATTCTCCTCTTCTTCTGTAGACTTTTCATGTGATCAGGGTCTCCGCGCCTTAGCGAGTGAGTTCTAGCCCTCGCCTTTCTTCCTTTTATCCTTATTCGTCTGAGTCTGGTCTGAGCACCACTCCTTCTTGTTAAGCCACTTTCAAATCTTTACTTCCAATCCTTTTATCTGACTAAGAGGACTATCCTACGATGATCAACCCCGCCTCTGGCGGCAACTATTTCAAGAAAGGTCGCAAGGTAATATGTTGGCGTAAGTACGCATTTTTATGATATCATTATCTCGTTACTTCACGCATGATTTTCAAAACAAAGTGCTTCTTAACAAGAGTAAAAGTGGTGTTTTAGACTTTTATCTTAAGCTTTTGAATCATTCTCAAAAGAGTCTTTAGGCTTGCTTCTGCAGCACCTTTGGTTAATAAAAACCCCGCGCTGGGAGTATGACATTCTTTCCCTGCTTGTTAAGAGCGACCCTCAGTTGGGCACCGCACACACTTCACGGCGTCCTTAGCCGGCTCCTTTGATAAAACACCGTTGCTACTTTGGCCATGCCATGAGAATACCTGAAAGTCTTTTCTCTTCTTTACTCGGCCAGGTGCAGGGGCAAGAGGTTGACAGATGAGATGACCAACCTAGGTAATCCCCAATACGAGAGAAGTCTCAAGTAGGGGCAGTCTTGACCCAAAATCAATATGAGTTTTTCATATGAGTTTTCATGATATACATCTCGCCAAAAGGGCTATTATGAAAATCAAGTCAAAATTTCGATAAAAGCAAAATTGTGAATTATGGCATGTCAAGAGTGGCAAAGTCTCCGCAGGGAAAACCCTGGTCGTATGCATGTCAAGGGTCTGAAAATCAAAGGCACAAAGCCCCGGCGCAACAGACTACCTCTTTGAGGGGTAATACCTTAGAAGGAATTCAAGTCCCGATGTCTCCCATCCTGCATAAAGCTTATCCTCAATTATTCTTCTCTTCTCCCTCCAAGACCGAATGTTTCTCGGGTATGGCCTTGGTAGGGACACCGTTAATCAAGGGCAGTCGGTTATAGGGCGCCACCTACAATGCACGCCCGGCTTGGGTAGTTTTTAGTAAAAAGGGAAGGAACGAGGACACTTAGCTAGTGGTTCAAAAACACCCTTTGATGCTGCATCAAAATCTAAAAAAATTGAATATTTTCTGATCAAAATCTAAAAAAATGAATATTTTCAAAAATCCATAAAAAAGTTCAAATATTTTTTCAAAAATCCATAAAAATTCAAATACTCTTTTTCAAAACCCATAAAAATTTGCATATTTCAAAAAAAAATGCATTGTATTTTTCTGATGGTGTTTTGAAGGAACAATAACTCTCACAGGACCAAGAGCACGGGATAAGTCCTCTCCATTCATTGCTATCTACCTTTTGATTCTTCCCATACTCACAATTAATCACATCTGCTGGGCATTAATTGATTGTTCGTCTCCAGAACCTGAAACTCTTGATGATTTCACTTGATCACTCTGCCACTTGGGGTATTCACGTCAATCTGATTATCTCTGCTGCTTTGCGCATCACTCCAATCATTCAAGAGCTAGTTTCTCTGATTATTTCTAATATGTCAAGATTGTCATCCTCATGACAAAACAACAAACAATGATGCTTTACAATGCCATGCTTCAACTCATGCTATTCATACTAAACATGCTTCGCCTTGGTAATACATGCTTGAATGCTATCCACACCAAGTTGCTTTGATGTCTATGTTATGATTGTTTATTCATGCTTGCTATGCTTAAATGCCTCATTCATTGCTTGTTATCTTCATTATATCTTGGCTAATGAAATTTTGAGCGCATGATAAGAAGCTCTTGGTCCCGTCGGCTGGGCATCATCATCCAAGTGCCACACATTACTCCATCTCAGTTCCCCATGCTCATTGCTCCACCATCTTCTATATGCATTTTACTATATGTTACATACGCTGCTAGATTATATCAAGGACCTTGTGGCTTTGGTAAATATGGGATTTGAGTTCCGCTTCATCAAAAATAATGACGATTCCAGAGGAGTCTTAGTCACACGGATAGGCCGTTGAGCCGTCCAAGGCTGGGGACGATGGTTCTCTTTTGTGAGTTGGTGTGCGGATAAACGAGCTTCGGCTTAGTATCAGCTCGTAGAATGAGTTTCTTGACCCAGTCTGGATAGCTTAATAATATTATCCTTGATTATCTTATATTTTCATTTGTTTTAATTTTTCCTTTTAAACCCAGCATGCATTCATATAGGACTTTGAATCAACAATTTTGGAAAATCACTCTGATAAGCTGATTTGGAGAGTCAAATTGATCTTAATCTTTCCAGATTTGAGATATTCATTGCCGAATTGTGTCCTCAGTTCGTTTTGTCGCTGTTTCAGGTCATTTTCTCGAAAGCTCTTTGTTTGGATTTCTATCTCTCGTTTCAATCTTTTCCCTTGATCCACCTTGGCTGCAGCACGTCCACATTGGCTGGTAACCGCTCCCCAATAGTGAAACCTACAGGTTTGTGACCTGGGGTACTTCCACCGCGCTGGAAGTTGATCATCTTCTTTTATCTCCTTCGTGCCCGCGTGCACACTCCCTCTTTTATCCAAACATTGTTGATTTCATTGAATTTCTCGGGATTGCTTCATCTCGAGCTTTTGATTTCATTCTCATCAAGTAATGTTGATTGCGTGTCTCATCACACCTTGGCATCTACTTTTCAGTTCGCTCTGCTCCCTTGCAAAGCAGATGCCAAGGCGGGGCAGCTGTAGACACGTCAAAATTGACGTTACTATGAGTATATCTCATATTACCCTGTGATGTCCCAATTTGACCCTCAAATCAACTTTGTTTGAGTGGTTTTCCCCACTTTTCTTGGATTTCTCCCTTTTTCCTCCCTTTTCTTATTTTTCCCTATTTTTCTAGATTTTCTGGGCATTTTTCTCTATTTTTTGAAAATTTTCCGAATTAACGACTTGAAGAGGGGTGTGATTTCATTTTAAGAAAATTAAAAGAAAATAAAATAAAATTGACGCCACTTCTATCAGGCGTCAATTGCACTCAAATTCCCATTTTTCTAGATTTTTCTGAGTATTTTTCGGATTTTTTTTGGAATTAACGAATTAGCATGGGACGTTATTTTGATTTTAAATAAAATAAAAATAAAAAATTAGAATTCACGACATGGTAGAGGGCGTCACTTTTCAAATTGATTTTTTTAATATTATTTTCAACCCCATTTGAGAGATGATTTGGTGGCCTTCCGGGTGTCAGAAAAATACGTAAAAATAGTCATTGGAATCAGCACAATGTGATGCACCTCCACTTAAAAAATGGGAAAATAATATTGAGGAATAAAAAATGGCCATATTTTGAATATTTTGAATTGACGACCCTAAATCGGACGTCAATTTAATTGACGCCCGAGCACATGGTCGTCCATTCTTTTTGACTTTTAATTAACGACGCTGTGTAAGTCGTTATTTTTAATTAACATCCCAAGTCCGGTCGTCATTTCCATTGCTATATTTTGAGATTTTGAATCCAACCAAAATTTGTGTTAAATTATAATTAACGCCCCTCCTCAAGTCGTCACTTTTTAAATTGACGTTTCCTCTGCGTGCGTCTTTTTTAAGAAGCGACCGTCTCTGGGTCGTTAATTCTTGTTGAATTCCGAACTTTCCCAGAACCTCATTCTTTCCTCGTTTTGAGCCCCTTTTAACTTCGGAATGGCTTTCCATGATTGGAGGGACTCCTTCCCATATTGGACTCTTGCCCATTCTTATCTTTCCCTAATCCAAGGGTCTGCCTTATTAATAGAGCCCTGCGGCTCTGTTAATCGGATTCCCCCTCCCCCTTTCTCTCTGCTTCCATTCCTCTGCTTTCAGTTTTTTTTCTTTCTAACAGGTTGCTGCTGCTGTTTCTGGCCGAAGGAGAAGCTGCTGCGCATCAATTTTCATCATCCCAAAGCTTCCTCCCCATTGAGCATCCAAAGGCCAAAGAAGCACAGGCCCATGTCCTTTTTATTTTTCTGCTTCTTTTTATCTTCATTAGTTCATACGCATGCATCCTAGTTATTCCATCTTCTGTTAATCCTTTATCTCAATCACGTTGAGACTTCCTCACAGTACAACCTTTGCACGCTTCTTATTTATCATATCATTCATCATATCGTATCCCACCCTTTTGTATAGGGGTTTAGGGGCAACACCCACAAGGTGTGTTCTAATCTATATTTTTCATGCTCATCTTTTATGAACTTGATGCTACACTCACCTTGGTTCTAATCCCTATTTTTATTGGTGTTTATCTTTGATCTTTGCAAGGGTAATCAAAGAAGAACTCTCTTCATCGGCCGGCCGATTGGAAGAGAAGGAAGCACTCACAATTCCCCGCTCTTTTAAAGGTATTTTTCGCGATCCTTCCTTCTTCTTATTGTCTATATCCTTTGAGGCCCTCGCGTCTCTGGCGATCACTCTCCTTATTGGCACCTCGTGCTTCGTTCATGTCGTCATTCTTTTATTTTTAATTGTTCTAAGTGGATTTCTTAGAATCTACATCCCTGACTATATCATTAGCAAGTAGGATGTTGTGATACATACTTGTGCCCTTTATGAGCGCTGCCTCGTTTTTATTGATGAGCTTAGTCTTCACTTTCTGTAATCTATCAGTCAAGATATTAGAGATGATCTTATAAGTAAAATTATAAAGGGAGATAAACCTATACTAATCTAGGGCATCTGCACTTTAGACTTAGGAATTAAGGAGAGAAAAGTGCAATCTATCTGTTTGAGTAGTCTATCCATGCTAAAAAAGTATTAGACATCTCTAATCACATCTTCTCCCATAATTGGCCAAGTTTTTTGATAGAAGTCCGCAGGAAATCCATTAAGACTTGGACTTTTGTTTAGTGGAGAATGGAAGACTACATCCTTAATCTCCTCCTCATTCTCTGGGGCATTCAATATTAGCACATCTTCTTCATCAAATTTAGTTCTAATGATCAAGTGCATTGCTTTTATCCTCCCTCACCTAGTTGAGGAGGGTAGAGAAGAAATTGCGTGTATGATCTTTGACTTTCTCCAGATCCTCAATGATAGAACCATCATCTTGTTGATTTGTTTTGCCTTCTCTTCTCTTTTGGGTTTTAATGTGTGATAGAGATGATAAGCAAAAATCAAAGACCTCAATCAACCCAAGGACATGTGAACCATGAACCTAGGCAACCAGAACAAGCTCTAGCATGGGCATGCTATCTCAATCATCAAACTAAACTAAGGGAATAAAGAAAAACACACGCCGGGACGTGGAGCAAAAGTAAATAAAAACACACTGCAAGGGTGGAGCGAGCAAAGAGGATAAGAGATATAAGATGGAAAGAAAGCTAATGCCCAATACTAAGGAAAGAACGTGATCGCCACCAAAGTAAACACAAGCCAAAGACTTGAAAATACCTTGGAAATAGGTGGATGAAGCACCCACCCACGGGAGAGAGAAAATCAGTGAAATCTGCAGATCGACTGGATGTAACGGCTCAAACCCCGTGCGTCACAGGAATGTGACGATCGCTCGATGAACTACTATATGAATCTGACGCGCTTACACAAGACCGTCAGATAACCTGCAGTAATAGCTTGTGGATTCTTTTAACTCCAATTCTTCCAGCCGGCCAGAAGACTTGGGCCTCGTGTAGTGAACCTGTAAACCTGCTAAAGAGCGTGAAAACATAAGCAAACAAACCCAGATTAGCCCTTTAAACAAGCGTAGTATCAATTCTTAAAAGGCTTAAGAGCATGTAAAAGGAAAGGGAATTACCAGGAAAATTTCGATTTTTTAACCCATCTGGACGTTTTAAAAGATAGGAAGATGTTTAGATGATGAAAACCAGATGCAGAACGTGGAAACAAGGAGAGGGACAATGCTTATGATGAGAGGGAGGAGGAAGAACACAATATGCAATGAACTTTGAAACTCAATAGAATGAATACTCCCTTCACCGTGAAGCAGATGGACGTGAAGAACAGTTCTCCTTGATTGGATGTGGCTCCAAGATGCGGCAACACTTTGACGCGAACTCCAGATCTTCCTCCTTCGGACCATGAAGTTAAGGGTGCTATTTATAGGCCCTCAAACTCTCTAGTCGAGCAGAGGACAATCCAGCAAGAAAAGAGGATAACTCTTAGCAAATCCTCGAAGATCATATCACCAAGAGTCCATATAAACAAACAGAAGGTTCTGAGGATCAGATTTGGAAGAGAAATCACCAATTCAAATCTTTATCTCAACCACGGAGTAGCAGAGAAAAGGCCTGAACTGTCAGACTCTCTGTAGGATGTAACGGCTGGACGACAGACCGCTACATGACAATAACGTGCTAGGGAACGTCTGTTACATTCAACCTTATCTCAAAAGAGATAAGATCAACCGGAAGAAGATCAAACAAGTTGGACTCTGCAAGATATGTAATGGCCACGAAAAAATGCGTTGGAAGTAATAACGGCTACACGACAGACCGTTAGAATCAATAGATATGCAAAAGGATAAGCACGGGACAAAGGCCTCAAACTTCAGGACTCTTCAACATGTAACGGCCCTGACATGATGCGTCAGATGGAAGTAACGCACCTGGTGAAGACCGTTAGAGACATTGAGGTTTCAAAATGCAATGAAGGCTTGCTAAGCTTCATCTAATGAAAGGCCACAAGGAACCACACTCAACCAAGGAGAAGACCGAAGAAATAGGCTTCAAATCGATCAAGGAAGCTCAACGAAGAGTGAACACTTGGAGCATCATATAGAATGAACAAGGAGATGACTCAACTTATTGGTCATAAAACGGACGTCAACACATCTCCCTTGCACCTCTTGATATTGTTGATAGCCCCTCTCGCATTGGTAGAGGCATAGGAATATTTGCCGTTGGAATTTCCTTAGACTAAATAGGTTTGCCTAGACTTTTGCCTAATAAATCTCTCCTCAATTTTAATAGTCTTTATGTACTGGCCCCTGACTTCCTATTCTTGGGCAATCAAATCATCATTCATGAGATTAGCTTGGAGCTGAGATTGTGCTACCAAAAACTTGAATTTTGTGACATTCACCTTGTCAATCACATCCCAAAATTGAGTTTAGTTCCATCCTTTGCATACTTTACAATCTTTAGCTTCATGTAGAGAATGAGGGGGGGGGTAACCTCAATCTTCCAAGCCTCTTTCACAATCTCCATAAATTGAGAGTGTGTGGTCCCCGTGTTGAAAAATCTAAATGATTTTATCTCACTCATCATAGTAATCTTAGAGGTAATAGTCATATGGAATGATCAAAAAAATATGTAGGTCATAGTCCATCTACCTGTCAAGGTAGGCAAGAATCCAGTCATGATTAATTAAGCTACGATCTAGCCCAGTAACGATTCTCTTATAACACGTGGCCCTATTACTCTAAAAGAACTAATCACCCATAGAATTCATAT